>JAXFYN010000107.1:314490-670546 GCA_036172215.1 Camellia granthamiana | reverse complement strand
GGTCTTCAAAGGCGCCTCTTAAGGGTAGGACCTTTTTTGGCTTTATTATTTATTTTACTTTGAGAACGGAGATGAATGTTCGAAAATTCGTTGTACAAGTAGTAAGGACGTGTCTACATGGCCGGGTCAATTGTCGTTGTCTTCTGTACTCCAAGTGGTTAAGCAACATGGTTGTGAATCATTTTGGCAGTTTGCTTGAACGATTTTGTCTAATTTGCGTAATCTCTCTCTCTCTCTCTCCGATACATTGGAGACCATAACTTTTTGGAGGGGGCAATCTTGCCAGTGGCAAGACTTCAACCCTAAAGCTCCTAGCAAGGTGCAAGGGTTCGAGTCTCTATCTATGCTTGATTTCTACCAGATCCGCCAGGCGACACATACCTTTGTCTGCTTTGCGTTCTTGATCATTCATGTGAAAAATCAATGCATGTAGCACAATGTACTTGTTTTTCTTATATGTTTGTTTGTATGTGGGGGTGTCAAAAGGTCATGAGAATAGTAGAGGCATTGGAGGGTAAAGGTTGCAGAGTGCCTTTAATGAAAGGTAAAGCTGAATTGGCTGAGAAGTTGGCTGCAATAACTAGGCAGGTTGGTGTTCCTCGCCTTTCTTGTTTCATACATCCTATTCTTGTTGGCCTGTGAAAAAGCATCATACTGATTAGCACATACCTATACAGTTGAAAGGATTTGAAGCAGAGCTTTCTAGGAGGGTCCAAAATCTGCTTACTATGGCTCGTGTTCAGGCAAATGGTGGTGGTGGTGGTGGTTCCATTTATCTTCCAGGATGAACCAAAATACATGATCAGAGTCTTGCTGATATGCAGGAGGTGAGTGCCAATATTTGAAATACTATTCTTGAGGCTGGAAGAGGTAGGTATGGCCATTATGAGTTTTTCGTTCTTCCTTCTGCAATGTCAGTTAATAAGTGTGGATATGTCCAGAGTGAAATGCATGGTTGTAATCTGTGTTCATTAAATGTGTGATGCTCTAATAAATGATAGTATTTTCTGATGCAGGTTTTACAACAGCAGACATAAGCCATTGCGAGGCTACGTAATGTGTTGAAGCAAGATATCAGGGACACGGAGATCATAATGGCTGAGGACAAGGAGATGACAGAAAATTGGAGTTAAAGACTGATATCTTGAAAGGTGGAAACGTTTTTTGCAATTTTCTAATGATGATTTTGGCGTTAAGACACCTTGCATTTGACTTGCTAGTGAAGTATTTTAAAAAAAGTGTTACACAAATTGCAATTGATTAGAGATCATTAGTTTGCATTTTAATTGTTGAGGGAGGGGTCATGTATAATCCTGCTGGACATGGCTAAATTCATTACAAATGATGCATCTATTAGAAAGACTGGACTAATCTTGATTGCATCTGATTTTCATCTGAGACCATCCATAATCGATCCTCAAAATCCAAGTGTGAGGTTCAGCTCTCCAAACTTTCTGTTAATACTAGGGCCTTGTTTTGGTGAAAATTGTTTTTGGAAATCATTCTTTTCGCATTTGTAGTTGTTTGGAATGACAAAATGAAAAATTAAGCTTATTTGAGTAAAAAATATTTAACTTTTTGAATGGTGAAAAATGTTTTCTAGACAAATTTTAAGCCACACTATTACCATCCCATGATCACCATCACCACCTATTTGACCACCCCACCACCTTGCCGCTGCCGCCACCATTGCCATAAATGCATTATTTCCACCACCCCACCATCTTGTGACCACCTCACCATCATCACTAACACCACCACTAATGTATTAGTTTCAAGATTGTAACTAAACATAAGAAAACATTTTTTACGAAAAAATTTAAAAACGTTTTTCCCTGAAACAGTAGAGCCTAACAGGAAATGGTTAAATCCAAAAAGAAAATTGTTTCAGAAGCAAAAATAAATGCCATAAATATTGGCTTGATTTTGGGGTCATTCTTAAACAACAATTCTTAACGGGGTCCATTTTGGTCAGCATATCAATTGGTTTCATCCACGATCAATGTAAAACCAGCGTGAGAGAGAAGGATATTACAAACTCTCAATAACATCATCCACATATCACAACCAATAACTTCAAACCTTACCTTTCAAATTAACTTGCGACAATAAGTATAGTGCATATCTTGAATTGGAGAGATTATACAGAACTAACAGGTTGATTTGTTTGTGGTCTTCTTTATCCTCTAATGACTTTATAATTTTCTTAGAAAATTACAAAATTGAGTCCCAAGTTCCTAACATTCACTATAAGCTTCTGCCATGATCAGCAACACAAGCGATGTCCAGCCAGTAAATACGCGTGCACCTTTCCCCTTACCTTTCTTTTGATCAAACTGTTCCCAGAAATACCCTGTCTGTTGGTAATTCTTCACAACGTTTCTGCCATAATAGAAATGAACAATACTCATCAGAATTGATTGAAGAGTTTAGATCAGAGGCATTAATTAAGAACTAAAAATGTCATACCACTTACCTAATCAAATTGCTCCTCAAGTCATTATAGATGATCTTGGCTTTGTCTCTATACGGTCCATTTTCTGCACGTGTCAATGCTACGCGTTCAGATTTTATTGAAAATCAGAGATTTTTTATTTTTATTTTTAATTTACAATAGATAAATCTATGTTTGTGTTTGTCTACCTTTAGAGTAACGGTGAAGCGAGGAAAGAATCATGTAGTTGATGTTCATCCAAATTGGGCCTCTCCAATAGGGTGCATCATGCTCCGTGTTGTATTTCATGTACATTGAGCTTTGGCATACAAGAGGAGTTTCACAAATTAATTTCTTTAGTAGTTCTAGAATAAACATGATATCATGCAAATAATAGCATATACTAGAAGTTGAGCACACAAGTGATGCGTGTGCAGAAATAGAAGACAGTTGTCACCGTCTTATGAAAAAAGAAATTTAAATGTAGATGGAGGAGAAAAAAAATTGAAATAAGAAACTTGGCAGTTACATAGGTGGAATTTGGGCATGGGAAAATGTGACAGGCCCTCACACCAAGCTGATTGTGTGTTTTATATAATAGAATAGATGTATGGATAAAGGAGCTCATAAATGATACACTACTTGAGAAACTTCCATCACCTTGTTTTGGAAAGAGAGCGGAGTCCATAATCAGTCCATAAAATGCTGCGGTTTGAAATGAGATTCAGCTGTTGTTCTAGGATCGTTGAGTCCTATACGTGCATTTGTAAATGCAAATGATACATAATCACCAATTGAAAATAACTTTAAGGCTGTATTTGGATCATGGATTTGGTCAGTGATTTGCTGAGGGAAAAGAAAAGGGAATGGAAATGTGAAATAACAGCAGCTTGTATACCATTCACATTTCTCTTCTCATTTCGTTTCCCTACACAAATCTCCACCTAAACCCAAGATCCAAACACAGCCCAAAGGAAGGAAAGGGGATTTTTTTTTTTTTTTTTGAATTAGAGCTTCATACTACGACAGTGTAATGGTAAGAAACACTGAACAGAAGCACAAATAGACTGAGAAAACATTGCTTCGTGATGAGATCCTTCATGCAACTTACAGGTGGAATAATCCCCGCCACAAATGGGAAAAGGCTGACATAGCCAATATGAGGAACAAACCTCAATCTTGGCAGTTCTAAAACTTCCCGGACTAGCTCTTGACTTGCATAATGGTTATTTCCCATTACTTCTCGCCAACTCAAACGAACCTGGAAGGATTAATCATTTTTTTAGAATATGGCAATGTCGACGGTTCTTAGCATTTTATATTCTGGTTCAGTTGCATATAATAATTTCATGAATTGTAGTTATTCTGTATAAGTTGAATACAAGTTCTACACATACAGAAACGATCAGTTGTGTCTGGTTCTGTGATCCTAGACTTTTTCAGTTGAATATAGGATAGTGGTACCATAACCTAAAAGGAATAATAAATGGACAAGGAGCATACCTTTTCTGTGTGATTTCCAAAATCCAAGTAAGTTCCATGTGCATCATCAAAGTGCATCTGCAAAAACATTAAAGCACATCTGAGTACCCAACTTCTTATTTAACTTCTTGAAACATCAGTTCATATTGAATTGGAAATAATTTTTTGATAAGAATACAAATGTATTGCAGCAAAGAAGATTTCCAAATAATTATAAACTCTTCTTTTGCTTTCTACCTAATTATAGAACTACCAAAAAAAAAAAAGCATCACCAATTACAAAAGATTATAGAAGCTCTAAAAGAACAAGAAATAATGCTAGATAACATAATGAACCTTGTACAAACCTGATTTAGGATTTCAAAATTCGAGAGCAGCTTAGCTGTTGAATCATATTCCTGCATCATTTCCATTTAGAGGTTTAATATGGCAAGAGATGAACCCTGAGATGCAGATGTCTAGTCCTATTGTCATACCTTCCCGAGTTCATGTTCCTTCTGAAGAAGCTTTGAGATTGAATGCATGCAATCTGCTGCAAGAAACATCCAACATCTAAGATCCAAATGACGTTCATCTTCAGTTGGGTGCGACGCACGTGGATAATCATCCAACCCAGAGGTCAGTGTCTGGACATTCCAGGGACAATGTTAATATGGCAACACAACCATTGATGTGTTTGATGAATAGATCTGTTTTAAACATTGGTAATGTTACTAAAAGGGGAACAATTGGATAAATGGATGGAATAAACTATGATTGGAGATCCAGAATCACCAGCATTCATGTACTTCGTCTAGTTAGACAGCTAGTGCTTTCAAAGGTACTTCAATGAGTTGATTGTGATACTCTTGTTTCCTCTTGGATTAGAAGAAACAATCTTTGTAAGGTTTTTAAGTTAGGATGAGTGAAAAAGAACAGAATGTTGGAAGAAGAACAAAAATGGCTTAGGTAGATATACGGTGAGCCCGTAAGTTTGATAGGTTAGAGCAGGTGCACTGATTAAGGGGTTCCTACAGCATATTGACTAGGATCAATTTTAATCTGATTCAGCTCAGCCTTATGGATTGGCTTTAGTTGTTGTATACATCATGTGCAGAGGTTGCGCCCCTTTCGGTGTTTTTTTTATAATAATATTTACTTCTCAAAAAAAGGAAAAAAGAGAAAGAAATAGAGATCCTACTAGCGTACAAGACTACACAACTCCCAATATTTGAACCAAAAAACACTGCTTGAGAACTCATATTCCATATCATGCCCAATATTGAATAGCATTCCTTGTTTAAAAGCCCATAAATAAAAGGAAATAACGAGCATATTTAATTGGAAAAGATTATAGAAACCACATTTTTTCACAGCCTTTATCACTGCCCCCCTCACAATGAGAGGGCAGGGGAAAAGTTGGTGTCCTTAGCAGGACTGTATTAATTATTCAGGAAATTTAATTTAATCATGTGAAGTAGAACCTTAGGATTTAATTCGCGCATGGTTGCATTGTCTCTTCCATGCCAAAAATAGCTGCTCATATCCTTGCCTGTTAATCAAAGCAGTGACTTAGAAAACAAAATACTCACAGAAGTAAGAAACATATCAGCATATGTATCTTATCTTTCTCAGAAACAATGATCCAAGTTGAAACATATTTTGCAGGAATCGTGAATGTCCTTTTTTTTTTTTTTTTTTTATTGTTTTTTCGATCAGCAACAAAGAACAAAATTCTATTAATAATATAAAAAAGAAAAATATTCAAATTGCAAGAAAAAAATAAATTGTGAATGCATTCTCTATATAGTCAGACTCAACAGAGTCGCAAGGATCTTACTTCGCTTGGCCACATGAATAACCATTTGTCCTTTTGCTCACTTCTTTGCTATTCATGGTTTAAAATGTCCGACTAAAGGGGTAGCAAGGTCCATCAGACACGTTGTCGACAGATCAATATGATGTCGAATGTGGAAAGTTTATCCTATCACCAAGAAGTCTAGAGGAGACGGGCAATATCCATTGGAATGCCCAATCTAGGGTTGGTGGTAGATTTTCCAGTGATATCTCCAAATGGAAAAAATTAACAACAATGCTAGAGATATTCTACTAACAATCTTATTACTAACACACTCACAAGCTTTAATGGGATCTACCATCACTTGGCGTGGGACACACATAAACTTGCAAGTGTGTTGATAAAACTGATAGTATCCCTAACATTTCTCAAATATTAATCACCCAATGAGAAAAAATAAAAATAAAAATAAAACTCCAGATTTACCTGATTGCGTAGTATTAAACCATTGAAACCATGCTTCAAGGCGAACAAATGCCCGGTCTAAGACAGAAGAAATCTGATCCCTCTCGGTGGCTGTAAACTTGTTTCTTTTCATGCCACAAACTAAATCTGAAAAAAAGTGAAGTTTTGAGCTTTGATTAAAAAATGTCTACATCATGATATCATATATGTATACATATATTTTTTTTTTGTGATAAACAAGGAATAATTTTATTAGAAAAAAGCATCAAGAGGATGCTAAAGAACAACATGATATCATATTATTCTGTAGCAAATATATGAACATACCAAGAATACACACAGATTGACTATAGCTCAACTTAAATGAGAAAGAATGAAATATTACAAAACTTCAATACTCAAAATTATGCATAATGACAATTGGGTTAGATGTTGCTGACCAGGTACAGAGAAGATGTAAGCAGAGTAAATTATTGGTTTTATGTGGATGTATGTCAAAGGGATCATCTTCCACATGATTACAATGAAAATATCCCTTTTACTTGAGAGAAAATTCTTCAAGCTCACAAATCATAAGCCCTCTCCCCCCTTCCTTATTTATTTATGTTACAAAGTATTGCTGCAGCACATACAGTGAATAATTGAAACACTCTTAAGTTGTGACCAAATGATGAAACATAGTTTCTGATATATAACATGTTTTCCTGCCCCTCACAATCAAGGTGTCACTAGAACCCTACAACTTCATATTTGAATCATCTGCTGTAATTTGTACCTCAAAGCAAATAAATGATCCATAGCTCTGCAGCTAATTAAGGCATACTACTTAGAAACTGGATACGAAATTAGTAAATGATCAAACAAAATTCAGTTCTTATAGTGAGAAAAATTGAGCCATGTGGACCATAGCTCCAACAAATAAATGGTTGGTGAAGAAAACAAACATGAACTTCAAAGCTAAAAGTTTTAGTATATAATGCTCCAGTGATGAACAATCATCTGAATGATAAATTGGATATGTGCTACGTGAATATACACACTTGCACCAACTCAAGTGTCACCATCAACTCACAAGGGTAAGATTTTCCTTAACAAGAAAATAATATGCTGAATCCCTAAAATGCCATGATGAAAAAGAAAATTCTCACACAAAAAAATAGCAAAATTCTATTGAGAGATACAAACTAACCACGCAAAACCAAAAATAGAGTTGGTGGATTTCCATTTGTTGGATGCTGAATAATAAATTCCTCGGGGACCTTACTGCAAAAAAAGAAGGAAAAAAAAAAGAAATATGTTAATTGTCAATGAAAATTTTTGAAATCCCAAACTCATTACAGTGCTTGCTCGAATGCTTCAAATCACCTTCGAGCTTCATCACCCAAAATCTGTTCACGTGGAATCCATCCATCAACATTCATCAAATCTAACCAATGTCCAATGATATCCAAGGAAATATGTATATCCCAACGCCTGCTCAATGTTAAGGAAAAATATTTATATAAAAGCAAGCAAGCAACAATGGTTAGACTGATAATTTCAGAAATTAGGTCCATATAGTTGATGAAAGAAATAAATACAACACAAACTAAGTAGTAAAAGGCAACTAACCAGATCAATAGTTGATGAAAACCTTCATCCCATAAAAATCCTCTTGGAAAGAAAGGTCGGCTAGGAACAGCAGTATAAAGTTCAGCCGGCCAATATAAAATATAATTTTCACCACTTTTAAACTGCAAGAGACAATTGCCCACTGTATGACTTTGTCAGATGTCCAAACATAGTTGACAAATAAAAGAAATTGTAGTTTTTTTGAGTAAAAGTAAATATATCTAAACAGACCAATCAAATAGAAGAGCATGTGGTTACACTGCTCAAAGCTTGTGAAAAGATAAAGTGAACATAAGTAGTCATGAAGCATGGAAAAGGCTAAAAAACAAAAGGTCTTGCCCATATCATCTTCTTTAACAAACAGAGTAATTTTTGGTAAATGCATGTGTGTGGATGTATGTATGTGATACAAATGCATGCCCATTTTGTATCCAATTAATTTCTGAGCTTACATTTTTTCTTGGAAGGCCCCCTTTGTTCAATTTGAGCATACTCAAAACACCACCAATTTGATTGCAATAAAAAAATCAATTAATCCTTGATCTTTGATTTGTGCAAGTCCATCTTTTCCCATCTATATTGACCCCATTATATACTTTGCCCCATTTCCATGATCATTCTCAGTGATCATATTAAGATAAAGTATACAATTGAGTACAAGCATATAATAACCACTGGAGATGAATAATCAAGGGGCTGGCCCAAGATGATTCAAATCCAAAATATTATTTGCAAATTTCAAATTTAAAACTGCTCTACATCAAATTTCATATTTACATGGTAAACATTGATTTGATGTAGGCTGAAAAAGAATCCAGTAGCTAAAGGTTCAGAAGGATCCTAAAAAAACTAGGATCAAGCTGAAATCTAGTAAAATCTGATCTTGGTTATAAATCAGATTATTATTATTATTACTATTATTATTATTTTATCAATATAAGCTTGACCGTGGGGATATAAAACAAGACCTAGAAATAAAAAAAAGAGACAGTCAAAAGACAATATCATATCTGAAATTTCGTTCTCCAAAAAAGGCCTTACAAATACTTTATTGCAGCAGAAATTCAAAAGTCTGTTAGGCCTAAAGTTACTTAACCTACCGGCCACTCTAATTAGCAATGACTTGGACCCTAATTAAATCATGCAGACAATCAATCTAAAACAAATAAACCTTTTACAGCTAACCTGTAAACCCAGCCCATGTATCCTAATAACTTTTGTAAACTCAAACCATCTCTCTTCCTCTCTCTCCCCCAAAACACGGTTAATCATATTAGATGGAGATAGTGTGTTTCAAATGGAATTCATGAAGACATAATTGATTTGATATGATTAAGATGATCACATACAGATCTGTAAAACTTACATTAGAGTTACTTGGGACTGAGATTTTTGATTGGCCATAAAAGTAGCCAATTCCACCCAACAAACTCGCAACTGCAGCCTTACCAGTGGAGATGGACTCAGAATCAAGCTGAAAACAACATATCATATTATCAGAACAGTTCATCTTATGCAAAATATAGATTCTGTACAATTGAATACAACTTAAACATAAAATGAAATGGCCAGTGGCCACTGGGATTATTTGAACTGCTTGACATTTTATTTTGGTAAGTGAAGTAAGATTCATTTAAAAAAGGCATCAAGGGTATGCCATCTGTATACAAAAGAGGAGAAGAAAAAAAAACCCTATACATCTTCATGTGTATCAAAAAGCTCTACAAAATTTAAGAGTTGGTCAAGAAAAGAGATCATAAGAATTGTATAATTTTCCTTAAAATCTTGATCACAAAATTTAAGAATTGGTCAAGCTGTCCCTAAGCCTTGAAAAAAAAGGGAGACAAGCATTGTTCTTTTTGAACAGAAAGCTGAAAAAGTCTCCTTAAGCCTATGAACTGGCTGAATAACTTTTATCAACATATTCATAATTTTAAGTTTAAACACAATGAGACCATCCAAATAATAATAATAATAATAATAATAATAATAATAATAAAACTGTATCTTAAGAATTGTATAATTTTCCTGCAGTCACCAATGTGACTAGGCTTAAAGTGACATGTTACTTGCAACAAAACTATCAAAGACATGCCATGATCCTAAAAATTCTGCATACAGTGATTTGATTTCAAAAAATGATGACACAAAATATAAGGATTTCATATGAATGGATACCTCATCAGCCAAATTAACGCATTTTTTGAATTTGTCATCAAATTCTTTTTCCTTCTCATCTAGTTGACTAGTCAGTAAGGTACCTAAAAGTATGAAGCAAAATTATCACAACTTACAAAGCTGAAATAAGGAGCTTGTACTATTGAAAGTAAACAAAAAAATTACAAGAAATTGGGGTATAAGTCAACGTGTCACACAAAAAGGATTGTAATATTGCGCACCAAAAAAAGAAATATAATTTTGGGAGGGGGGGTTCAACTTGTTTATGCAAAAGGAATATGATCCTACATTCAGAAGATATTTCAATTCCCCAAAGAGCGAAAAGTTCAAAAAATATTTAAATTTAAAATAAACAGGGAAATTTGGTCAGAGGACTGGGATACGTGGTCAGGAAAATGCTACCACTATGCTGAATTCTTGTCAATGACATTGACATTATCACATTGCCTATTGACTTAAAATCTTGATCACAGCACACCCATCTTATCTCCACACCCTCCCGTGAGAATGACCGCACTACACCACTCACTTCTTTTAACAGCGTTAACAACTTCACTCTTCCATTTCCTCTACTAAATCAAATTAATGAACGCTATGAATTGACCTGAATCCCATCTCTGTAACAATTCTTTGAAGTTTTTATTCTAGGTCTTTTTAGACAACAATCATTCCCAAAGTTGTCTCTTCCCCCCCTCTTTTTATCAGCATGCCCCGTTTACTCTCCTTTGTCTATTAAGTTGATCTCTTTCCTACCTCACTGAACTTGTCCACCAAGTTAATTAAAAAACGTAAGTGAAGTTTTTCATGTAATCCTATATGCAGTCCTCTAGATTTCATGACTTCCTAGCATTTGCTAAATTTTTTTGGTTGCCTCTTTTCATATTGAAAAGAGGTTATTTACCTCAAATCTAATTCTGCAGTCTTTCTTGTTGGCAATACCAATAAGCAGCCTGTTTTCTTGTGCTTCTAATAAGTTATACCAGTATTACTTATAAGGAAGTTTCATAAAGAATGAGACACTTGTAATCTTATAAACATAATGTTCACAATCAAGATAAAGGAAACATGCACAGAACTTGACAGAAGATACCTGTAAGGCTGCTGAGACGTTCTTTAAGTCTTGAATCTTTTAAGCCAGTTCCAGATACAAAAGCTACATCTGTTCTGAAAGAAATCCTACCCGAAATCTGCATAAAAAACAGAAAAGCATATGGGGTAGAAGAGAAATGGAAACCTGAGAAAGGCAATCATAGTCTGTGGACACATGTAACCTGTTACCTCTCTGACTGCCTACCTGAAATACTAAAATGTTTGAAGAATCATCGGAAGTGTCTGAGAGTTGCAAACGACCAAACTTTCTCACCTAACAACAAATACAAGAGTGTTGTGAGTAAGCGCACGCACGCACGCACACACACAGCATAAGCGAAAGAACCACTGCTGAAAGCTGAAACATGAAACACTATTACGATTATAACACTGTAAAATGGAAGCAAATGAATGTTTTACAAATAGCAGAAATCAACATGGTTTAGCATGCAAAAAAGACAGCAGACAACAAAAACATTTTCTTACTTGGGCTCCAAGATTTTGCTGGACAAGGTCTGATAAATTGTGAATGTGAGGTGTCCTGAAGCCAGAATAATGGACTTCCAAATCATCCTGCAAGAAATTGGTTTGAGATTAAAGCTGAATTAAAAATATTGTTGGGGCCACAAAATACATAAACATGGAGGAGCACAGGCATGCATGAGTAATTATATCCTCTTTCACAATGAAGGTTCCCGTACATCTATCTGACAACATACCATTGATTCTAAATTTAGATTCCAACTGCCAACATCTGTTCGTGATCCAAAAGCCAAGAGAGAATTCTCACGAATGTTCAGGGTCTCCCTACTCAAACTCAAAGCGTTCCCATCTTCATCCGCAAGATAGAAGAAAAGGTGCACAGTTTGCATCTCCTCACTAAGCTTGGATCTGATAAAAAAAAGCCATTATAACAAATGAACAAAACATAAGCCAGCAATACCATCCTACTTCTAGCAACTCCCAATTTAAGAATAGAAGATATTCAAGAATTCATGATATGAAACAAAAACGTGAAAACTATAAATTATGTTAAGTAAGAGAGCATAAATGTAATTTACCAATTCTTACAGAGTATACAAAGTCAAATGGAAAAAAGAAAAAGAAAAAGAAAAAGAAAAAGAAAAAGAAAAAGGAGAACCTCACTGCCATAGTCCAAGAAGCGAGCAAGTTTCTTTAGTCATATTTGTAAACCATGACATGAGGCACAGATCTAAAGAGAGCTTCCTAGGCTATACTTCAAAGTGTGAAGCATGTGGCAAGCACATAGGTTTTGAACTTAAGAATAGCCACATCCTTATATATTGCTGAATTCATTAACAAATAAATATTTTTCTCAAAATTAAGACTTCTAAGATAAGAACACATTCTAATCTTCATCCTGTCATTGTTTGTATCAATGCTGTCATTAATTAAATTTAATTCATTCATTTCTTTGGGGGGTTTCAATAAATTGTTTGCAATTAAAATTCAACAGAACTAAACATTTTTTATGACCTTTTTTTCGTCTTTAGTCCTAAAATTCGAGTTAATTTACAAAAACCAATTGTTTGCTGATGACATGATGTGTAATCCCTAAATATAGACCTTTAAAATTTCCCCCCAAAAATATACATTTATTTGATAAATTTCCAAACACACATTTAGCCCATGAGAAGTATTTATTCAGTACAAGTTTGCTTTCGACAATATAGAAGTACTGTTACAAAGCACCCACAATATGAAACTACTACTATAACAATGGGTAAATGTACTGGCAATACAAATACACAACCCAAACAATAGTACTGATGAGTGTATTCTTACAAGGTCCAATAATTAATGCCTAAACTGCTAACAATGCAAACCATAATTCCCACCATCTTTACTGTGTAAAATTTCAAATAAATAAAAACCATAACATAGGAAAAAATGTGCGCAATTGCCGTAAAATGGTCAATGACGGGTATATGGATGTTAATCAAGACTAACACACATTTCTTTTTATGCAAACCAATAATTTCCACCTCAGATTCACATGCTATTTTCTTATAGGTTGTCTTGTAGAAAATCTCCAGTTTTGGGGCTATATCCACTAAACAAAACATGCTTATTAGAGGTATTTGATAAGACAAATGTAAGATTGGTGGGAAAGATATTTACTTCTCACTTTGCACATCAATTCGAACTGCCCAGTCCCCTCCATAGCCACTGCCATCTTCTTTGGATTTCAAAAAACTTGTAATCAAGGTCATATCTTGGTCAACTAGCATTTGACGTCCATAATCCCGTCCATTGTGAAGCGTCCAACCGTATGTCTTCAATTCATCTGAATCTTGGCAGACATGTCGCATGAAATATCTTCCATCCTTTAAACCAAGCCACATCAATCCAGCAACCAGAGACTGTGGAGTCCTGACAACTACAACTGTTAATTTTATTTTATTTTATTGATAAATAACTGTTAATTGCAACCATCTTTACCACAATGGATAAAATTGAAAGGGGTAACAAACTTCACAGTGAATTTATGGAACCTCTTGGGATGAAGAAACAATGCTCAAACACCAGTCATCCTCGGCTCCTTTTATTTCTAATCAAAACACCCATTATTTTGACTCATAATTTTGAAAGCCACCCAGCTACAAAATTCTGAATTAATTTTTATATGAAACTTATGTTTGTAAATCATTTTACAATGATAAAAAAGGAATTTTATTTTCCCCTCTCTCTCTGCCTCTTCTTTGTATTGCAGTAGTAAACATAAGTCTTAAACTGGAGGCAAACATCATAAACTTTGTTCTTAAATTCAGCACTTGTTGGGATGATTAGCTAAGTCCCCATTTGGCTTTAGCAAAATAAGCTGTTTTTTTTTTTTTTTTTTCCGGCTAAAGCCCATTTGTTTTCGGCTAAAAAAGCAACTAAAAAATCTAAAAAAATCAACTTTCCCGCTAAAAAAGTCTACATTTTTTAGCAACAATGAAAGCAACAGTTTTATAGATTCTATAAACGTGCAGATAAAATTTGACAAGAAGCAGTGGAATACCTTGCACGAATTCCAAGATAAACGTTAGGGCGATAAGTCCCCCAATACAAGCTCTCCTTGTGATCACCTTGAAACTACAACAATTGATTCATCCAAATCTCAGTAACACACACAACATCATATACATACATACATACATATATATATATATATATATGAGTTCATTCAAATTGTAGATGAAAGTTTCACCTGAGGAAGATCCATGATCTTTGGGGCAGGGAATGGGGTCACGACCCTGGGTTTCTGAGGATGTTCAACGGAAATTATAAGTCGATGAATCATGAAAAGGACAATCAAGAACGCGATGATAGCAAATCCTAGAAGAACTTTGAGATCAACATTTAGGAGGCGAATGAGACTGTGGTCTCTGCTTCTGTGCTTTCGGAGTTTGGGATTGCGGAGAGTGGTTCGATCTTCGTCGGTGTCTGTATGGAGTTTGATTCTGCTTCTCGCACTTCGTCGCCCACTTCCAGCCATTTTCGGATCAGTTAGCACTGAGGAGAGAGAGAAAGAGAGAGAGAGATGAAGATGGAAATGTGCCGTGGACTTTGGCTGGGCGAGTATGGACCCTTGTCTGCCCAAGTTTAGGCCCAATAGTAATGAAGCTCCATTAGCAAACATTGGCTACTTTGAGGCCCATTTATTTATTGAAGCCCAATTTTACAAACTTTGTTGTTCAACGGCCCAAGCAAACTTGTAAAAAACCAGAGTACAAGCAATAATCAATATTTCTAAAACTAGTAATTAGGGTCGAAATGAACCAAGTAATAGGTTATTTAATTTTGATTTGATAATTTAACGAGTTTGAATTTTTTATACAACAAATCGATTTTGAATGAATTTTTAACAAGTTGTACACAAATTGAGTTTAAATAACTTCATTTTGAGAACATGGAAAACAAATTAGCTTGTTGGCTTATTGGGTGTTATATCACCTTTACTTTTTTCTATGTTTTATAAAAAAAAAGCCAATAAATAGCTTTGTTAGCTTTTTTCTTACTTCTCAAAAGTCAAGTAATAGAACTTAACAAGTTTAAATTATGTTTATGTTTGACTTATTTATATAATGAGTTAATGATGAGTTTTTAGCTTTGTTCATTTAACAGCCATACTAGTAATTAAAATTCTACCAAAGGATGCTTTTCATGGCATTGAAAATTTATAAGGAAAAAAAAAACAAAAATATTATTATTATTTTTCCATGTAAGCAAAAGTGTTGAGTTAAATTTCACTTATCACTCTTACCCTTCTACCAAAATCTCTTTTGCCTCTTTCACTTTAAATAATTAATCTTTTACGCTTTAAGTCAAGTTGCAATTATTATGCTAAAGATCCCAAACAAATTACTAAATTAAAAATTTGATAATTTATTTGGGATCCATAGCATTTTCTTATGACCTTAATAAGTTGACAAAACTTATTATATGAGCCATAGGTATTAGTACCTCTATATTTTCATCAAAATTTCACTTTAATTCTTGCATCTGTACCAACATTTCACTTTGATATCTCCATTTCAAATTTGTGTTAGCTTCATTAACAGTAGATAAATAGAAAGATGACATCACAACTTTAAAGTATAAAAAGATTAATTGTCACAATTAAAAATAAAAGAATGGAAGTTAAAATTTAGTGAAGGTACAAACATACATATAATTAACCCTAAAAAGAGAAACTAACAATCAAAATATAATATTGCATTTGTCTATTATACTCTCTCAATATGAAACCTTGTTTTTAAGACAATAATGTCTTCAAAATTAAAATGTTGTGAATGTTATAATAATTATATTTTTTTATCAAAATTTTTTGTCATTCTTTCCTTTACAACAATCTTGTTGTGATTTAAAATTGAAAAAAAAAATGATATCATTTTAAAGTGTGTATTTCTAAATGAAAAGATAGTATTACCTCATTTGATAAGTGATGATTTTAGTCAAAAAGTCAACAACTTATATAAAAAAGTCAAAAATTTCTTTTTGTCTTTACTTTTTGCACATCTTTTCATAAAAAATTAAAAAATTATTCCAAATATACTAATTTTTTTACATCATATTTTAACTAAAAAGTCAAAAAATTATTTAAAAACCTGTTTCCAAATGGGGCCAAATGTAATTATATTTCAAAATTTTTTGTCATTTTTTCCCTTACAATAATCTTGCTGTATTTAAAATTGAAAAAAAAAATGATATCATTTTAAAGTGTGTATTTTTACATGAAAAGATAATGTTCAGTGTGTTTGGTTTCAGTTTTTTGAATTCAATTTTTTGAAAACTGAGTTTTTTTGTTTTTCGTATTTTTTAGTTTTTAGTTAATATTTTTTAAATTTTAAGTAATTTTTTTACTTTTTTAGATGCATTTTACTTAGATGTATCTAAATAATAAAGTATTTGTGAAAAAATATTTTTAAAAATTAATAAATATATAATAATACAAAAAATATACTGAATTTTTCGTATTTTTTAAATATTTTTTGGTATTTACTGTATTTTTTTAAAAAATTTCATAAATATTATACTTTTTAAGTGTATTTATGTTAAGTATGTTTAAAATTTTTAAAAAATATTTTAAAATATTAAAAAATTCATTGAAAATATTAAAATATAAAAAAAAAAATTAATTATTTTCTAAAAATTACAACCAAACAAGTTAAGTAATATTAAATGTAAACCATTATATCGGGGCATTTCCCTAAATAAGCTAAAATAGTAAGTCAATTCCCAAACTAAGCCTAGTTTCCAAGGAATTCCCAAAATAAGCTAACTCGCGGTTCACAATCGCGATTTCAACATATTTCTGCCTGTCCCGCGTGAAAGTTGGGAATTCTTAAATTCGTGGTTACAAAAAGCGCTTTCGATTAAGAAATCGCGGTTACAAAACGCAATTTTAATTAATTTTTTTTCTTCTGAACTCGCTGTTACAAACCACGATTTTATCGATTTTTTTTTTTTTTTTTTTTTTTTTCTGAATTCGCTGTTCATAACCACAATTTTATCAAAAAAAACATTTTTGTTCTGAACTCGCGTTTTATAACCACGATTTAATCAAAAAAAATTTCTTCTGAACTCGCATTTTGGAACCACGATTTTTGGCCAAAATTTAATTCTTCTGAAATCGTGGTTATGAATCACGATTTTTGCGTAAATTTTTTTTTTTAGTTTCAATTTTACTGAACTCTAAAGAAGAAATTTTTTTTTTTGGTTTTTTTTGTTTTGTTTCTGTTGTCATTGTTTTGGTGATAATGTATTTCAGAATGATTTTTTGGGTTAAAATTGTTTTACTAAAACCGTTCTCATGTTAATTTTTTTTTCTTTTCTTTTGTCTTTATTTTGGGTTAGAATGTGTAATTCAACATTTTTTTTTGGCTTGACTAAAGTAAATTTATTTTGTTTTTTCTTATGTTTGTTTTGGGTTAGAAGGTAATAATGTAATTCATAAATTTTTTGAGCTTTAGTAAAGCCGTTTTGATGTAAATTTTGTTTTTATTTTATTTTTTCTTTGTTTTGGGTTAGAAGGTGTTATTCAGTAATTTGTTTGGGCTTTAATAAAGCCGTTTTCATTTAAATATATATATATATATATTTTTTCTTTTGTCTTTGTTTTGGGTTAGAAGGTAATA
This sequence comes from Camellia granthamiana, assembly GCA_036172215.1. Classification (NCBI taxonomy): domain Eukaryota; kingdom Viridiplantae; phylum Streptophyta; class Magnoliopsida; order Ericales; family Theaceae; genus Camellia; species Camellia granthamiana. The sequence continues at coordinate 652,866 of JAXFYN010000107.1, read as the reverse complement.
ATGTAATTCATAAATTTCTTTTCGCTTTACTAAAGCCATTTTCATGTAAAGTTTTTTATTTTTTATTTTTTTCTCTTGTCTTTGTTTTGGGTTAGAATGTGTTATTCAGAAATTTGTTTTGGCTATACTAAAGCCATTGTCATGTAAATACAATTTTTTTTTTTTTTTTTTTTTTTTCTGTTGTCTTTGTTTTGGGTTAGAAGGTGATAATATAATTCATAAATTTCTTTTCGCTTTACTAAAGCCGTTTTCATGTAAATTTTTTTATTTTTTATTTTTTTCTCTTGTCTTTGTTTTGGATTAGAATGTGTTATTCAGAAATTTGTTTTGGCTTTACTAAAGCCGTTTTCATTTAAATAATTTTTTTTTTCTGTTGTCTTTGTTTTGGGTTAGAAGGTGATAATGTAATTCATAAAACCTTGAGGAAAAAACACACAAGTCTCCCACAAAAATACATAGGTAGTAAAGACATAAGTCTCGGACAACAATATATTGTGGACACCATGAACTGAACACACAATACATAGATAAACATAACAGTTAGACAGACAAATATTAGCCAGACAATCTGACAAACTCATTACGGAAACACTTACTCTAACACAGACATTACATATTAATGCATGACCTAATATTGCCGAAGCGTACACATTAACACCTAATTCGCGCTTAAATCTGTAGGTGGCTCAGAGTCTGAATAATCCGAAAGCTCAGTGTTAGAGACAAGCTCAGGATCCTCCATGATATCCTTGATAGCCGCATCATTTGGTTCTGTTTTGTTCTTCTGGGCATCCTTCTTAACTATGTATAGCTGCATATCGCGGGCTAACCTACGGCGCATTTGAGAAATCTCACGTTGTAGTCTTTCACATAGTCGATCAACATTATTAGGATCTTCCTTTGGATCTCAACAGAACGTGCTTTTGGCACCTTCAATCGATTTTCCCGACATAATCTTTCCATTTGGACTCGCTCTATAAATAGTGCGGGCCACTTTAGAAGTCTAGCGTTTGGTAAACCATATCCTGTGTTGATTATCTGATGGTTCCTCCACCAAACCACACGGATCTCGATAGTACTTGGGCATGACAAAATGTCGCTTCCCAAACCTATCATGATAAGCACAAGAGGCATCTAACGAAGTAAATGGTGTTTCATCTTCAGCATCGCCACTTCCCCTTCCCCCTCCTCGTCGTGAATTGTCCCCCCTTTGCAAGTTCCTACCACCTCTGTGATTCCCACTCCCTCCCATGAACCATGTAGCCATGCTAATTTTTTAAAACAAATGAAATATAATTTCGTAGGGCGAAATGAGTTGTAAGGTTATGTCTTCACCTTTAGTCATTTGTATAGTTGGTTATGAACAGCTTTAGAAAGATGGCCCTGCATGACAATCCCACATATACGAACAAGGTATGAGTTGTCACTAGAATGAAAAACCAGAGAAAAGGAAATATTATGTACCAAGTCACGTGACTTGACAATCCATCTATATATACCGACAAAGTAAGGGCATGCTCACTATAAGGTAAATCAATGAATTCACTGTTGCCATGTGACTTTCTGAATTGAGAATCCCACATATATTCATAAGAAATGAGTTGTCACTATAATAAAAACATCGAGCAAAAAATCGAGAAAACCAAAGCCTATACACCAAGTCACATGACTTGACAATCCATCTGCATATACCGATAAAATAAGGGCATGCTCACTGTAAGGTAAATAAGTGAATTCACTGTTGCCATGTGACTTTCTGAATTGAGAATCCCACATACATTAATAAGAAATGAGTTGTCACTGTAATAAAAAAATCGAGCAAAAAATCGAGAAAACCAAAGCCTATGCACCAAGTCACATGACTTGACAATCCATCTGCATATACCGACAAAATAAGGGCATGCTCACTGTAAGGTAAATCAGTGAATTCACTGTTGCCATGTGACTTTCTGAATTGAGAATCCCACATATATTAATAAGAAATGAGTTGTCACTGTAATAAAAAAAATGAGCAAAAAATTGAGAAAATCAAAGCCTATGCACCAAGTCACATGACTTGACAATCCATCTACATATACCGACAAAATAAGGGCATGCTCACTGTAAGGTAAATCAATGAATTCACTGTTGCCATGTGACTTTCTGAATTGAGAATCCCACATATATTAATAAGAAATGAGTTGTCACTGTAATAAAAAAAATCGAGCACAAAATTGAGAAAACCAAAGCCTATGCACCAAGTCACACGACTTGACAATCCATCTGCATATACCGACAAAATAAGGGCATGCTCACTGTAAGGTAAATCAGTGAATTCATTGTTGCCATGTGACTTTCTGAATTGAGAATCCCACATATATTAATAAGAAATGAGTCGTCACTGTAATAAAAAAAATCGAGCAAAAAATCGAGAAACCCAAAGCCTATGCACCAAGTCACATGACTTGACAAACCATCTGCATATACCGACAAAATAAGGGCATGCTCACTGTAAGGTAAATCAGTGAATTCACTGTTGCCATGTGACTTTCTGAATTGAGAATCCCACATATATCAAATTGGTGTTGAGGAAAATCTGTTTGTGTACAATTAATTGTAAATAGTGATTTTTGACAAGCAAATCAAGTAAAACCAATTGGGTTTTAAATTTAGTTCCCCAACTGGACCAACCACTTGTCATTGAGCTTGTTTGTCCAGCCCCCCAAGTTTAGTTATCTGCCAACCCCCCATTCGTTACCAGAGTCATCATTTTGACTGGACTTCCAAGAATTGGAAGACGACTCTTTCTTCTTTCCCCATGGAGATTGAAATTCTTTACGTACAGGATCCCTATTTCACGAGCCCCAGTTAAGGGAAGCTTTTCACCGAGCTACCTGTTCTGTTTTATATGTTGCTCAAGGCGGTAGTTCGTTTGTATGAACTTTATTTAGTTCCCCAATTGGACCAACCACTTGGCTTTGAGCTTGTTTGTCCAGCCCCCCCCAACTTTAGTTATCTGTTAACCCCCTATTCGTTACCAGAGTCATAATTTTGACTAGACTTCCAGGAATTGGAAGGCGACTCTTTCTTCTTTCTTGATGGAGATTGAAATTCTTTACGTACAGGATCCCTATTTCACGAGCCGCAGTTAAGGGAAGCTTTTTACCGAGCTACCTGTTCTGTTTTATGTGTTGTTCAAGGCGGTAGTTCGTTTGTATGAACTTTATTTAGTTCCCCAACTGGACCAACCACTTGGTTTTGAGCTTGTTTGTCCAGCCCCCCAAGTTTAGTTATCTATCAACCCCCCATTCGTTACCAGAGTCATCATTTTGACTGGACTTTCAAGAATTGGAAGGCGACTCTTTCTTCTTTCCCCATGGAGATTGAAATTCTTTACGTACAGGATCCCTATTTCACGAGCCCCAGTTAAGGGAAGCTTTTCACCGAGCTACCTGTTCTGTTTTATGTGTTTTAAGTATTCACATAATTCAACATACATTAATCCATTCATTAATCCAGAACATTCATTAACTCATTACAATTCAATAAAGAAAGTCATGAACTAATAAATGTGCAGTTATAAATGTAGTTATTTCATAAATTTCAGGTTCATAAAACAAATACTTGAAATACATCCGTACGTTAGATGAACAACAACATTGTCTTACACTCCAGTAATGAAGATATGAGACAACATACAAACATATATGAAAGATAAAGGTGTTTCATTTCTCATTCCTCATCTGACATGTAGTAGTCAGAGAGATATTTTTCATTGTTTAAGACATTATTTCGCTCAATCACTCTCAAATCTCTGTTGCTTGCTTCTGCCATTTCGGTGGCTAGCTGAAGCATGAAATGTCGACATCTCCGCATCAACATTCTATTGTTCTCCTTCTTAATTCTGCTAACTGCTTTTTCATAGTCACTCACATTTCGTCTAGCCATGGTCAATGAACGACGATGAGGTACCGGTGCCCCAAAGTTACGTAGATCATTAAACAATCCTTCTTGCTCCGTTACCCTGAACGCCCATTCTGCTTGGATACCAGCATAATAATCCTTCGGACTGGAGTACTTTTCGCTCTTGTAGTCATAAGTAAATGGAGGTAGCAGCCACACTTTTGGATTTCTTTGCTGGCGTGAACTTCCTGCACCTCTTGAAGACATTGTTCATAAAATAAACAAACAAATAATAATAGTAATTGTAGATATATTACTATTGTTATGACTTGAACAAACATCATACTGGGGGTGTCGCTATTTATAGACATCATACTGAGGGTTAACTAGAGATGATCTAGTGACGATAATGCATGCTGGAGCACTATGGAAGAAGTGATACCTGTGATATTATTTTTTAGCTTTTCATTTCATGCAATCCTGAGTACCCGTGACTTTGTGTACCTGTGATGTAGTCACGGACGTGGTTGTCAGATAAAATCATAATTGTAGGCCAGAGGATGACAATGCAATCCCTTCATATTGGAGCAGTGACGTGTCAAATAAAACAACATGCAGTGAGTTGTCACATCGCCACATGAAACTATGTTTTCATGCTTACTTTTTTAATACAGTAAGTAGTCACTTGGAATTGACGATTTCAGTACAAATTGGTGTTTTCAACAAATTATAAATGAAATTAAATGCTTAATTTTTTTTTGTTTTAAAGTAATATTATTCATAAACAGCCTATATTTTATCTTATTTTCACTTAATGAACTTCACAGTCATCCCATTTTCTCATCTTTGCATTTTTTGCTTCTTTTTATATTCGATAAATTACACTTTACTCCTTCAGTCCATCACATAATTGTTTATCAACACTATTGCCATGTGGTCGTATTGATGTGCCATGTGGTCGCAAAGTCAGAAAGTCACATGCATTACTGCATCACTGCATAAAGTGACATGCATCACTGCACAAAGTCACATGCATCACTGCATTGCTGCACAAAGTCAGATGCATCACTGCACAAAGTCACATAGCATCTGAGGAAAAAACAAAGCATCCAAATTATTACATCTGTTCAAGTCATTGGCGAGCATCACTGACAAATATTGGACGTATCACTGCGCCGAGCTAAAATTTTTTATCGTACCATACCTACTGTGCCCTTGTGAATTATGCAATCCATGAAAATTTTGAAGGGATGTCATAACAAAATAACAATAAATTAATAAATATGTCAATACACCTAAAAAGTAAAACAAATTTGTGAATAAATATTTCCAAAAAATTAAAAATATTTTAAAGATTTTTAAATTGTAATTTCACATTTATTTTTTAAAAAAAATTTCAGGCAGAGAAATTTGACTAATTCAGACGTTTAGTCGGTTGATCAGCTTGGTTTTTATTTTATTATTATTTTTTTTATGTTTTTACTTTTTGTTTTGGAATAACAATAAATTATGCAATTCATAAAAGTCGAAGTGACAACTCCTATCAAGTTGATGCATAGTTGTTCAGCTCATAAAAGTTGACGTGACAACTCTGATGTATAGTTTTTTACAATAATTTCATACATACAATTACCATGTATATATATGGTATAAATATCGCATCATACTCGAGCAAAAGTTTTACAGCTATTTCGAGCGATATCATCATGAGATATACGGTGGTTGATCTATATTCAGCAATGGGTTACTATTGGGTTGTAGATGGAGATGAATTTGAATACCTAATAAATCCAAATTTGTGTTACTCACGTGCCATCGTCAATACCATGAGAGCTGAGTGGGAATTTTGCAAAACTCGAGCAAACGTTCTCGTTGAGCTATGTCATGAAGTTAATCTTAAATTTCCTCGCCGGTTAGCCATGCGTATGCCAACTGACACTCCACAGTTGTTGCAAAGGGCATTGCATCGTATCCGCGACGAGGTTAATCACATGACCCAACGTTTGCAAAGGTCCAGACTAATGAAGACCGCAAATGAGCGTGCCGAAGATGGGTTAATGGATGATGCACACCAGTACTACGCCTGGAGCATGGATGTTATGTATGAATCTGATATTGAGATGTCAGATGATGATGATAATGAATGAAATTGTTTGGATGAACGCCCAAACCATTTCTGTAATGCATGCAATTTTTAATGCTTATCTACGACTTATCTTATCAATGAAGGGAGATATTTCAATTGTTTTCGAATAGTTCTTGTAATTCTACCTTTACTTTCTCTCCGTTATTGTTATTTTGAAGAACGCTACTTGAACTAGACTTTCATGATTTCATGCATTATTGATGCGAAATATAATAATGATACTTAATGAAGTACATGTTCATATAACAAATAGTTGAAATACACGTTTAAGCTAGATGAACAACAAATATATATGTCTACATTTTGTTTGGTTATCATTGGTTTGTACATGAAAAGAAGACAGTGAATGCAATCATTCAGAAAAGTGAAAGAAAAGGGAAAACAAAATTATGTGTTTGTTTAGATATTTATTTTGTTTCCTTTTTATTCATATTTCTCCCCACAACTATTCATTATGCAATGTTTACATTTTTTTCCCAGATTTTTTTTGTATAAAATTTTTACTAACCTGTAGCAACACAAGTGGTCCTCCAATCTCACTCAATAATAAAATCCTATCAATTCTTATCCTTTTTTTCCTGTTTTCCTTTTCATTTTTATGGAAATCATCAAAACAAGTAAGAATAAAAAATTGTAAAATTATATTTTTCGAATAAATAAGTATAACACATTTACATAATCTGTACAAGTTTGATTTACAAAAACTATAAATAAAATAAACTATACGCTCCACATCACACCCGCTAATGCCTGAACCAACCCCCAGTCCCACAACCCCGACCGTGGACCTCCGTCCTCGCTCTCCTGCGGTAGACTCTCTGAATATCTGGCTCCCCCAATCGTAAATGCGTATCCTGTGGAGCCTGTGAGTGTGACCCCCCATCTACTGCATGTCCTGCCCCTGATCCTGTCTGTGGCGGAAGATCGGATACTGCTGTGAGCTGTGAAACTTCATTATCTGGTGCAACTGTATCACGATCTGCAGCTGGAGCTCGACCTCTGCCTCTGCCCGCACCCCGACCTCGGCCGCGACGTCCGCCACAACCAAAACTTCAGCCTCTCCCGCGCGCTCTGGGGGGGGGCTCAATATGGGCCTCAGCGTTAATGTGGGAGATGTCAGTGAGAACTGCATCATGTGTACTCATGGTCGCGGTCGAACTGTCTGGTGGTAGTAACTGGGTGGGTGGGGTAACAACGTCATGTATGTATCGGGGCGGTGTCCAATCAGGGTCAGGCACATAAGGTATGCCAGTATGCTACGTAGGAAGTACGTCGAGGGAATCTGCAGATATGTATGGGGTAGTATGTGATGGGGTGACTGATGTCGAAGGAGCTGATGTGGCAGGCGCTGAAGTGGAAGGCGCTGACGTGGACGGCGCTGATGTGTCTGGAGCAGCTGCTGAAGTGTGTACACCGTAGTGGCCGTAATGCAAACGATCTCCCCGATGGGCAAGCTGGAATGCCTGGTACAATAACTCCCGGATCTCTGCAACGGCCTGCAAGGCATGCTGTCCATCACGTCTCAAGTAGGCGTCCTCAGCCAAATGAAACAACCTCCCAGCTCCAGCCACCTGAACAAACATTCAGACGTATTATTAGGCTACAGTTGACTGAAAGTAAATCAAGTATGATTTTATTAATTATTTGACACATAATATGATACTCACCAATGCCTCAAGATAAGGCCCAACTCCCTGATATCCAGACTCAGACACATGGCTCGGATTCCCGACTAGTAGGTGTGTATGTCGCCGATACCATAACATATAAGGGTCGGAAGAGGGGATCACCTCATCGCTGTAGTCAGCCTGTACAATACTGTCCCGGCGGGCATCCCACAACCGTATATATGGCATATAAAACAGATGCCAGTTAGTGCCAGCTCGGCTACGCCTATCAGTGACGTGCAACTGCCACTCAGTGTCGAATCGATCCGGCACGGACTGCACCCGACCAAATTGTCGGAGGACACGATGGGGGAGATGCCACTCAACCACGTCAAAACAAATAAGTGGCACTCTTGCCATCCATATCTCCTGACCCAGTCGGCAGTAGTCGGGGAGCGTACCGAGGACCCCAGCGTAAGGCTGCCAGATAAACTACAATGACGACAAATAAATTAAATTTTGCTCGTGAACTCAAAACATGTATGATTAAGAAGACAACTAAAACGCAATCAAAAAATTTCATACCTCGCCCTTGATCATCCGGTCCAACTGGTCTCTATAAACTACCACTACGTGGGTCGAGATGACCTCGTGGCCCATGTCAACCCTCCACCGGCTACCTCGCGGTCCAGTGGGCAACTGCATGTCCCCCTCACCCATAGGAAGCTCACCAGGACCAACCAGTTGCTGCCTAGACGGGGTAATGCGAATCAATCTCTCCCATGCCCAAATCTGCAATAGTTTGAACACAATTACAATACTGATATATGGCATACAATATGAATTGACATGTAATAAAATTATTACTAACCTGTAGCAACACAAGTGGTCCGCTAATCTCCCTCGTACCCACCTGAGCTACTCGACATAGCATCCTATACAACCATGCCAGAGTCGCGCTACCCCAACTGTACTGCCCAATCTGCTCAATGTCTCTCAGCAATGGCAAGTACATCAGCTTGAGCAGGTTCTGTGACTTATCAGGGAGAAGTACCCCCCCAATAAGCCACAGAATATATACTCGGGTATGCTGCTGTACCAACTCATCTGGAGCATGATCTGGAAGACGAGCAAACTGCTCGGCCAGCCACCTTACCCTCACTCTACCTGACTGTAAATCTGCTGGTGTAGGTGCTACTCCCAGTAGCTCAGCACATAGGGCTATCCACTGCTCCGTCGCGAAAGATGGGTCAACTCCAGTAACTGCTCGGCCATCAATCCGAAGACCATATAGGATGGATACGTCCTGCAACGTGACGGTGGCCTCCCCGATCGGGAAATGGAATGTATGAGTCTCTGTGCGCCACCTCTCGACGAGAGCAGTGATGAGTGCGTGGTCCAGTCGAATGTGCCCGATACGATACACACCATAGAATCCCACGCGTAATAGATACTGCAAGACTCTATGGTCCAACGGATGCTCCTACAATCCAGAATTTGCCCGACGGCATGTCAACACGGTGCGTGCCTCATCCTGCACAACAGAATGACCAGTTTAAATAATAGCATTATCACGAAATATACAACAAAATGCAATGTATTTTAATTGTAAGCATAAAGTCCAACAAACGTTATTGCATACCGGACGGTCCCACATACTGTCAGCCCGATGTGCCTGTCTGAACAGTGGAACCTCCTCAGGTACATGTGCCATGAAGCTTGTACAACTGAAATATTAGATCATCCATATCAAAATCTCATCTAATCAAAACGTAATAACAGAAAAACTGTAATTATTGATTTTGTACTTAACGATTTAAAATACAATGAAGTAAATCGTATGGGTTCGAGAAAAGACAAATTTATGTGCCACTTACACGGAAGCAATTCGAAATTAATGATTACATTTATGGCATATTTGACAAAACTTAAATATTGATTTTGTAATGTTAAAAGTTTGAATAAATTATAAATTTTGCAAATTACATATAAAATTTGTAATTGTGAACAATGACTGCAGCATTCCAATTTTTAAAATTTTAATTTATAATAGGTTAATTTTTTTAAAATTTGTAAATTTTTTAAATTATAAAATGTGAACAATGATTGTAGCATTCGATATTAAATTTATTCAAAAATATGAAATTTTGAAATGGTAGAAGAACTACGTGATTAAGTATAGAATCTTGTAATACACATTTCGAATCAAGTACACAGTTAAAAACTAGTACACATTTTCAAGAAATTATACAAGTTTGAATAAATTATACACATTTTCAATTTTGCATTACACATTTTGAATCAAGTACACATTTTGTAATACACATTTTAAATGTATGACCCCGTTTACAAATAAAGAATTTAAAAATACATAATTAAATGATCTATTACAAATAAAGAATTTCAAAATGATATATTACAACATGTAAGTATTACATAGTCTTCATCGACCAAGTCGCGCCGGACATGTTCGCCTGTCATGACCTGTCTGGTGGCACTCACTGCAACGAGCTGTCAAACGCCTGTCTGATATATCCATCTCATTCGGAATACGAGCCATAGATGTACGACCCCGTTTTACTTCTCGCAGACGAAGTTCATTAGGCATTAAGGTCCACTGCGGATCATCCTAATAATCTTCATGCGGTATTGGATTGAATTTAGTTTCCCAAACCCTCATGTATACAGGAAGCCTATATACTGGATCAACGTACTGGAATGGATTGTCACCGCATTCAGACATTACAGCGAGCATATGGGAACATGGATAGTGTCTTATCTCATATTTCCCACAACTGCACGTGGGTTGATTCATCCGCACAATTTGTCTATTGCAACCTCGTCCATGGCGAAAAGATGTTTGCACATCAAATACACGGCGGGGCCTATAAGACAATATTGATACAAAGTAATCAAGTTCATGTTTTTAGGTGTAATTAACTCAACAACATAATAATAACAATTTTTTCACATTACAAACTAACCTGTCATACGATATCAACTGGAAAGTATTTCCCCTTGCGATACCCTCCTCGATAGTTTTTTGCATCTCTCTAGGGTATTGGAACTCATTGCGTACATCTGTTTCAGCTTGGGCTCTCATCTCATCAAAATATTTGACGAGCCTTCGAAATGTAAATTCAACCATAGCTGAGATATGTAAGTTCTTTGCACCTTTTAAGATGCTGTTGAAGCACTCTGCATCATTACTGGTCAATACCCCCCAGCGATATCCACCGTCATATGCAAGGGCCTAGTCTTCAGGATTCATCTTGTGGACCCAATTGATGGCTTCTTGGTTAATAGCCTGTATCTGATCTAAGTAACCATTACACTTTCGTCGTTGATCAGCACTCCCTGCTTTCCATAGAAGTTGTTTGAGCTCCTTATTTTTGAAATGTGTGTTAAAGTTACTACAAACATGTCGAAGACAGTGCCGATGATATCCAACAAATTGGAGCGAGGGATTCAGCCAATGCCGCCTCACAGCAGCTAAAATACTCTTAACTCGATCAGATATCAAAGTCACTTCCTGTCGGTCCATGACAATATGTTCCTTGATATTTTGAATGAACAACGACCAAGACTCCAAACTCTCTTTGTCGACAACAGCGAATGCAAGCGGTAATATTTTGCCATTGGCAATGACAATAGTTGCTACAAGCAACACACCAGTGTATTTACCGTATAAGAATGTACCATCTATAGTTATAACAGGTCTACAATATCTAAAGCCATCGATGACGGGTTTGAAAGACCAGAAAACAAAGTGGAAGACGGGTATAATGGTTGTATGCCCGGTATATCTATGCTTCCATGTCACGATGGTGCCAGGATTAGATGTCTGTAATGCATGCATGAATTTAGGCAACTGCCTATATGATTCATCCCAATCACCGAATACCATTTTAATTGCCTTTGCCCTTGCATGCCACGCCTTCTTGTATGATATACTATAGTTCATGGTCTTTTTTATATCTTCGATGACATTCTTAATTGGCATATCAGGTTCATTCTGCATACGACAATCAAATATGAGTTGGATTATCTGGGTGTGAACACTATAAACAAACAAATATGTATATATATGTAAACATTTATTTTTTATACTAACCGCAACTTGTCCCAAAATATGAGAAGCAATGTAACTGGAGCTAATATTAGTGTGGTCCCTGTTCATTCGTGGGTATAAACAATGGTGAGGACCCCTGTATTGCTTTATTTCAAAAAGACCATGTTTCCTACTAAGAGATGCACTCAACCACCAACTGCAGTCGTGCTTGCAAGCAGACACCCAAAGGTCTCGCTTGGAGGTTACGACTTTATACTTTCGATTATTTGTTGCATGGTACAATTTCACAGCATGTAGAAGTTGCTTCTTATCAATAAAAACCATTCCTCTGTCCAACTGTGGATTTTCAGCGCTCCAAATCCGGTTACGGGGAACGACATCACGGGTACTAATGTCAAAATCACCACCCATGTGAATGTTGTCATAGAAAGGGATTTCAACTCTAGGTGGAATGGGGGCATTTTCAGGGTCAACGGGAGCCTGGGCATCATATTCTTCATCATCATCATCATTTGATCCGCCTAATAAATTTTCTTCATCACACATTTCATTGTCATCATCGTTTAGGGCGACATCAGGACCGTACATGTCACTGTCAGCAAACTGCACCTCGTTCACTGTTTCAGCCATATTACCAGCAACTTCAACCGGAGTGGTATGATGGCTGCATGTGGGCACATCTTGTGTGTTATTGTCAAATTCATAATCATATCCATCACGTGAACTTGATTATACACCATGGCCCTGAAATGATTGTTGTGTGTAGCACAGTGGATAACATTGACCTGATTCATACATAGGAGACTGAAACGCTGTTGTGTCAATTCCATGCGTCAACAATGTAGTGAACGGACGAGAATCCATTTGTGTCATGTTCGGGATATTGTGTATAACCTCTTTATCAATGTAGACTTCCAAACAATTTGGTGCTTGAAAACTTGCACCGATACTTAATACGGTGTTCAACGCCTCATCATCATTGATCGGTAATATCTTGTATTTGTTGTGCGTTTGCCACTGGCGATAAGGATATCTACATTTGAAGGTCAATCGGACACTTTCCCCGTAACTTGCCACCTTTGACATAAACATCTCCTCCAAATTGCTAAGCGTGGTGCCAATTTGCACCGCATATATCCCTTTCGGCTCAGCATCATATGAGACGCCTTCATCGGGATCCCGAATTATGTTTCCCCCTCAGTAGAAAATAATTGGAACAGTCTCCATATACTTGCTTCAATTAAGACAAAAAACATTAAAATAGCAACAATATACTTATATGTCCTTGTACTTATAAAAGAATTATATGAATTTTAACTCATTCAATTACAATTACTTGTGACGCATTCAATTTATTTAAGTAATCAGCAATTGTAATCCAACAAGCAGTATTGATTTTTTAATTAAAATATGAGTTAAAATAATGATAATGCTTTAGATTGTTTAGCTTTTTAAGAAACAAATCTTACAACACATACAAAATTAACATCATGTTCTTCTGTTATGCTTTTTACATTATTTATTATGATTAAGATCATGCTCTTGTGCACATTAAAACAAATTCAGCTAAGTTTTAGGTCTGAAAATCTTTTATTAATTTTGGATTAATTTTGTATAAATTATAACAAAATGATTATAAATTATAAAGTAACAACATTTGTAATCATTAAATAAATATAATTGATGTAACTTCATTTAGGTATTTGATAAATTATAAATCTAAGTAATTTACATAAACTTATGAGTGTAATTTGCTAATCTTGTTACTTTGAGTGTAGGTAAACTTATGAGTGTAGGAAAATCCAACAATCTTATGAGGTAGGTAAACTTATGAGTGTAGGTAAACCTAACTTTACATCAAAGTAATAACCTATATCAAAGTAACAATATTTCTAATCATTACATAAATTATGAGTGTAGGTTGTGACTTTATATAAATTATAAAGTGTTGGTAAACTTGATTTATGCATAAACAAATTTGATTTATACATATTCGTGACCGCGCTTGTAAGTAAAATATGTAAAAACGTGTTTTCAAAACACATTTTGAATAAAAATTCAAAACCAACACTCACTCTTCTTTGTCACAGACACTCACACTCTCTCTGTATCTCTTTCTCTGACACACACACCCACAACACTCACACTCACATGAAACATATATAATTTTTAATATATATAAATTTTATTTTATAAAATTCAGAACAATTAATTTTTTTTTAATTTAATTTTTCTTTTCAAATAATTTATTTTCCCAATTATTTTTATTTTTTTTCCAATAAATTTTTTTTTTCAAAGGTGGAGGAATAACTGTCATAAACATAAACCTCTCAGGGGTGTCAGTGTAATTTACCTAAATAAAAAAATTACATTTTAAGAATTAAAGTAAAAAAATAATCATTTTATATAGTTGATTATTATTTGCTATTATCAATTATTATTATATATATTTAATATTGGTTTGAATTTTACAAAATAAAATTTATATATATTAAAAATTATATATGTTTGATGTGAGTGTTGTGGGTGTGTGTGTCAGAGAGAGGGATAGAGAGAGTGTTTGTGAGTGTCTGTGACAAACAAGAATGAGTGCTGGTTTTGAATTCTTTGTTGAATTTTGACATTTTGCTTAGAAGTGATTATTATCCACGGGTCAATAGTAAAACCGTGGTTTGCAACCACGTTTTCTGAAGATAGAAAGAATTACCTAACAAAAGCATGGTTATGTTTAAATCAAATTTCCTTAATCAGATTTACTTTAAAAAAATAATTACTTCAAAATTTATGTATAAATAAAATTTCCTTAAAAGCGTGATTTGTAACCTAGACAGATATATCAATAATTTTGAATATGAAGGCATTACGAAGATTCTTCTTTTATTTTTCTGTTCATATAATTTTATAGTATAATTTGTATGAAGTATTGTATTTATTCAGTGCGATTGGACAAAATTGGACAAGTCATACAAAAATCTTAAATCATAGTGTAACTTTTTTTATGAAATTATTATTTTTTTCATTGAGTTCAAATAACTCGACTGATTTTGTATGACTTGTTCTTAATTTTTATTTCAAACATTGTTCACGTCATTTTTTATAATTGGTGGTCCAATTAGTGAGATTTATGGACAATTAAAGAGAAGTTACTTTTATTTGCTCAAGCTTCTGCCAATAGGGACCTTAATGGCAAAGTTATTTGGTAGGTTATTTCCTATGACATTATTCCCTAACTTAGGGAAATAACCTCATCAGAAATAACGTAGGAAATAACTTAGGGAAATAACGTACGAAATAACATAAATAAAAAATTAATGAGCTCTCATAATTTTAAGCAATATAAAAAACATAACAAAAAAATTATCGACCTGAATCGAGTCAAACTTGAGTTTCATTAATATTAAAGAGCTCTCATTATGTGTTAAAAATTAGGTATGCTCCTTTCAGATCTCAAGTTGAACTCTCAGTATGTGTCATGTTTATAGGTATTAATTGAGATTTGTAGGATCTACGTGGAAGGGACGTTTGGTGTGGATTGTAAGATTAGTCGATAAATATGTAAACTGATTCAGACATCCGACTATCATAAAAAGTTAAAACTTAATTGAATAAACATAATGCAGGCGCATAGAGAATAAATCAATTGGATAATTCAAGTGGGTAAAAATTATCGAGAATGACTCATTTTATAAATCAAATATTTTAATTTTTTCAAACATAATTCCTAAACATTTTTTTTTATTTTTTTATTTTTTTTATATCAAATGTTTTCATAATAGCATTTTCCATGACGACTTGAAAGGCCTCTTTTGGCAAAGAGGTAAAAAGTAATTTTTTGACTTCTAATTTTTTGTGGATCAAATTATTCGACCTCTAATGTTTATATCCATTTTTTTGTGGATCACTTCTAAAAAGTCATTTATTTATATCAAATTTATAAAAGGGAATGTCATGAAATTTAAGGAGGAAAAACTCGAAAATGAAATTCAACCCTAAATGGGGCATGAAATTCAAGTAAACTATACTTTTTATATTTAACCACGATTAGATTTGAATTTAGTGCATAAATTTAGTCAAACTAATTTTTCTTATCGTAGGGGCATGTGGCATCAATGGCATATTTTAAAGTTTTCTTTCTTTTTTTTTTTGTTTTTTGGGTCAACATTCTAAGTAGTTAGATTTTTAATTTGTTAATAAAATTTTAGTGTACTACTTAAAGGGTCACCCATACAAAATATTAACAATCACAATCACTCTTTAAAAAAATTTAATAAGAAAATGAAAGAAGGCCTACACCGTCATAAAATTCAATTATCTGACTTTTCTATTTTGCCATATCCCTATCTCCAAAATATATATATATATATATATATTTGTTTCTGGCCAAAATGACGATAAAACTTCCATAACAATTTCTTATCACAAATTTTGTTCCTTACTTTTCAATTTCTTATTCTTACTTAAAAAATTGAAATTTAGAACAAAAATATTTTTGTTACATTCAATAGATTATCTATAATTAAAATTCAACAAATTATCTATAAAAGATTTAAGATTTCACATTCAACAGATTATTTATAATTAAAATTCAACAAATTATCTATAATTAAAGGGGTACTTACCAATTAGTCCTATTAACTAGACTTATTTACCTACAGGTCCTAACTAATAAATTTAACACTATAAAAATAAGAGAGTGATAAATCTATCACTAAAAATTTATTCATAAAAACAAAGAGACTGATAAATTTATCACTATAAATTTATTCATAAAAATAAAAGACTGATAAATTTATCTTTATCACTTAATAAATTTATCAAATAGGACTTAATGGGTAATAAGTCTCCAAAGTAGGACCTATTGGTAGTTTACCCATAATTTAAACACATTCAACAAATTCAACAAATTATCTATAGTAAAAGATTTCACATTCAACAGATTATCTATAATTAAAATTCAACAAATTATCTATAATTAATCACATTCAACAAATTCAACAAATTATCTATAATTAAAATTCAACACATTCAACATTCACATTCAACATTCACATTCAACAAATTATCTATAGTTAAAATTTCACAAATATAAACCCTAACCCTAATTTATTATTTCTGATTTCACAACATTTTATTCACAAATATAAACCCTAACCCTAACCCCACATTCATGAACCCTAACCCTAATTTATTCACATTTTATTCACAAATATAAACCCTAACCCTAACCCCACATTCATGAACCCTAACCCTAATTTATTCACATTTTCACAAACACAAATATATTCACAAATATAAACCGTAACCCTAATTTATTCGCATTAAAGTAGATGATAGAAGCCATACCAACGAGAGAGACGGTACTGAAGCAGAGGGAGCTCGACAGAGAGAGAGCAGGGAGCACAGAGACAGAGAGAGAGGAGTAAGAGCGAGAGAGAGACAGCAGAGGGAGTTCGACAGAGAGAGAGAAGTAAGCGTGAATGCAAAACACGGGACTGGGGAGGTTATATACAAGTTTTAAAATCGTGGTTGTGAACCACGATTTCACTTAATGAAAAAAAATTTGGCCAAAACTCGTGGTTGGAAAGAGCGAGTTCTTTGATAAAACGTGGTTTGGAATAGCGAGTTCAGAAGAAAATGGTTTTTGATAAAATCGTGGTTACAAATAGTGAGTTCAGAACAAATTTTTTTTTCTTCATAAAAGCGGGGTTCTGAACAGCGAATTCAGAGCATAATTTTTTTTGGATGAACTCGTGGTTTGTAACAGCGAGTTCGAAAGAAAAAAGTTAATTACAATCGCGTTTTGTAACCGCGATTTCTTAATCGAAAGCGCTTTTTGTAACCACGAATTTAAGAATTCCCAACTTTCACGCGGGACAGGCAGAAATATGTTGAAATCGCGATTGTGAACCGCGAGTTAACTTATTTTGGGAATTCTTTGAAAACTAGACTTAATTTGAAAATTGACTTACTATTTTAACTTATTTAGGGAAATGCCCCCATTATATCATACTATTTGTTGATTTGTCTTGTCGTGGCTCAGTAAGAATAATAGACCATTCAAATCCACCAAATACGGCTTTGATGCAGGGACTTGGGGGGACTTGGGTTTGCACAGTGACTGATGTGCAGTTAAATAGGTTCATTGGGAGGTTTATTTTTGATAATTTAAGTTGTTTATATTTTAAAATATATCGAGTAAAATATATTTGTAAAAAATTAAATTAATCGGATATCGTTAACTTTTTCATCTACTCACATTTGTATTCATTTTAATACTTTAAATCACAATTGTTATTTATTTTTGTAAATACAAATATAAGTAGATGAAAGGGTTAATGATATTTGATTAACTTAATTTTTTAAAGACATATTTTATTCAATATATTTAAAAATATAAATAACTCGAATCATTCAAATAAGCTCTAAAATAGATTCATTTAACTGCACAACGGTAATTGCGGTGTCCCTTGACAGCTGAGGCCCAAGTCAATGTTCTCAAATGCTAGCTTCCTTTTTTGATTGGAATGAAAACTTCGTTTTTATTTATTTTTTTCCAAGTATTAACATGACTTTCATGCTGAGGCCCAAGTCAATGATCTCCAATGGCGACTCTAGAAATTTAAGTCAGTAGTGTCAATTGAAAGGCAAAAATATCTAACGAAAACAAAAAATATATATTGTATTTTATATTATAAAATATTTTAAAGAAAAAAATAAGCCAAGATTAATTTTTATGTAGGTTCAATGTCCCATTTGAAAAAAACATAAAAGTTAGCTTTTAAAATTATGGAGTTTTATATTAATGCTTAAAATGCTTTGAATAAGTTGTAATGCTTTATTTGATTTATTGGAATGAGATAAAATGGAATGTAATGATCATTCATTTAGCTTCCTTATGGAATGATCATCCCCTTACAATAGTGAATAATTATTCCATTTGTAATGTAATTTTCATTAATTATTTAGTCAACCAAACATAGTAATGAATATTTTGATAGAATAATCATTCCATTTCCTCTATTCTAATAGTGTTTGGTACAATGTGATAAGTTGAAATTGATTTGTAAATAATTAATAAGCCTAAAAATTTGTGGGTTCAAAGTCACTTTTTTAATGGGGTCAGTTATGATAACACATTTCTAAAACAACAATTATATGCAAAGCAAAATAAATTTTTTCTTCTATTGAGGGGGTTCAAGTGACACCACAAGCTATGCTGTGGCGTCGCCCCTGATGATCTCAAACGCTAGCTTCCTTTTTTTGATTGGAATGAAAACTTTGTTTTTATTTATTTTTTTTCCAAGTATTAACAAGAGTGGTCAAACTTCAAAATTTGAGTGTGGTTCAAGTATATATATATATATTTATTTTTTTTTGAGAACCAAAACACAGACCATTAGATAATATATTAAGTAAGAAAATTGTTTACAGATCTGGCTAGGTCATGGGTTGGTTTAACATCCTGACTCTGAAAAATTGTATCTTTATTGGTTTAGTGAGAGGTTTGGGCTTCAACCTTTGTTAAGACATTTCGAATATTCAAGGTGTTCTGGTTAATTTATTAATCCGCTAACCTCTAAAAGAATTAAAAGAAAGAAAAAAAAGAATAAATTTCTAGATACAAAGGTCAATCATATAATGAGATAAAGAATAAATAAGAATAAACAAGATTTATAATGTACAGATAATTTTTTTTTTTTACTTGTAAATCTTATAAAATCTCACTATACCTATTTACTCTGTACGTGATATGTGCCTGTAAGAAGAGAAACGAAAAAAGAAAAAGAAAAAGAAAAAGAAAAAAAGACAGAGTCCATGCTTGACTTGGTGGAGAAATCAATTGCATTTTGTGCGAGTCCACCGTTCCTTTTTTTCTGTCGTGTGGAATGGGTGTAGAAAGTGAGCTAGAAAGAATCTCACACCATAGGTTCAAGAAATACCCACTAGACCAAAACATTTGTAGAAGGGGGTTCAATCCTAACGTCAATAATTTCAATTTTAGATCACAATAATCTTCATATGGTAACAACGCTTGCAAAAGAGATTAATTGAGCAATAAAAACTTAAGAATAAAATTTAAAATTTTAAGTTCGAGTCATTTTATGGGCTCAATTGAAAAAATTTGCATTCAAGATTTTTACACTACTAGACATGACATTAACTTTCCTTTGATCATAGTGGATGATACGATTTGTGTTTCAAGTTCATGTTAAAATTATCTCAAAATTAATTTAATTAATTTATTTTTTGGTATGATCATGTTGTGTGATTTTTAGATTGTGTCTTGCTTATATTGTATTAACATATCATATATATTAAAGAAATTTCATCCTTAATTAAAAATACCAAGTGTGATAAAATTAATTTTTTTCCCCACAAGTTAAATTTTGTGAAACTAACTTCTACTAGATGAAATTATGTTTTAAATATTTTATTTTTACTCAATTCCATTTCTCCAATTTAAAATACTATACCCTATTATTATATATTTTTTTACTAGATTGACTCTAAAATAGGTGGCAAAAAATACATTACCTTAAATGAAAAACAAAAAAATTACATTAGCCTTAAAATTATGTTTTACATAGTTTTTGTTCTAGTAGATGGAATAAAATAGGAGTAAGTGATTAAAAAATATCATGAAACTACTTAATAGAAATAACATTAGTACTTAGTAATAAGAAATAGCATTAAAATATCCATGTCAATTTTGTATTATATTCTCGTCGTGTCAAAAAAAGTCAATCCTAACTTGCTAATTTGGTGTATGGTTCGAGTTGTGTTGAAAATTCCTACCTTACATGAATGCAAAAGAAAGGAATATATGACACAATTGTACCCCTTACACACAATACCATCTCAGACCATACAATTGTTGAAATTCAATAATATCGGAGTATCAACTAACACTAATATGATATGAGAGACAAAGTTGGCCCCATCCATCCCTTTTTATATTGCTTCTTTAGTCAAAAGTATCATGTGCACATATTATAATAGTATTCTAAAATTACTGAATAATTGCTTGATAAAATATTGGTCTAC
Organism: Camellia granthamiana; assembly: GCA_036172215.1. Classification (NCBI taxonomy): domain Eukaryota; kingdom Viridiplantae; phylum Streptophyta; class Magnoliopsida; order Ericales; family Theaceae; genus Camellia; species Camellia granthamiana. Next base: position 632,114 of record JAXFYN010000107.1, on the reverse strand, counting down.
TTTTTTTGGTGTTCTATAAATAACATGCCCTAACAACATCTCACGTTCATGCCACACATAAAAGTTGTGTTTACCAAATCTATTATAAATTGCAACCCATCCAAGCCTTGATACTTGTATCTTACTTTCAATAGCTAATTGAAGTAAGCATGACTAAGTGGAGTACCTCCCTTCTGGCAGTTCTTCTGTTTTTTCCTTTGTTTTCCAAACTTGTTTCTCTCAAAGTCAATGCATTCAATACCAATGCTAGTGGTAGCACACAATGCATTGAATTTGAGAGAAAAGCCCTCATCAAATTCAAAGAAGGCCTCATAGATCCATCAATGAAGCTTTTTTCTTGGGTTGGCGATGATTGCTGCTCGTGGAAAGGCATAAGCTGCGACAAACAGACTGGCAACGTTGAAATGCTCGACCTCAAAAACAATGGAGATGTTTATGGCTCATCGTGCTTGGGTGGTGAGATAAGTTCATCTTTGCTAGACTTAAAACATTTGAGTTATTTGGATCTAAGCATGAACAATTTTCGCGAAATTCCAATCCCAACATTTTTAGGCTCTCTTGAGAAACTAAATTACCTCAATCTTTCTCAAGCATCTTTTAGTGGAATGGTACCACCCCATCTTGGAAACTTGTCAAACTTGCATTATCTTGATCTCTCTGCATACTTAAATCCCGGTAGCAACTGGGTTTCAGAGCTGAGCTGGCTCTCCGGTCTCACTTCTTTGAAGTATCTCAATCTAGAGGGTGTGAACCTGAGTGAAACAACTACTTGGTTGCAAGCTGTTAACACAATTCCTTCTCTATCCGAGTTGCATTTGGCCGATTCTGAACTTCACAAATTTCCTCCCTTTGTACCAAATTTGAATCTCACTTCCCTTTTAGTCCTCGATCTCTCCTTCAACAAATTCAACTCCACATTGCCTCAGTGGTTGTTTAATATCAGCACCCTTGTGAACATTGATCTTAGTGCAAATTTTTTTGGAGTCCCAATAGGCCATTTCAAGTTTGGCAACCATTGCAGCTTGCAAATTTTGGATCTGTCTGTGAATAAAATTAGTGGTGAGGTAAGTGATCTCATAGAGGGATTGTCCGGATGCAGTAATAGTAGTTTAAAGGAACTTAGGTTGCGGTACAATGAATTAAGTGGGCAACTGCCTAATTCACTTGGGCGCCTTAAGCGTTTAAGGTCCCTTGTCCTTAAAGGGAACTTAATCTCAGGACCGATTCCTAAAACTATTGAAAACTTGTCTGTCCTAAAGGAATTGGACCTCTCTTACAATAAAATGAATGGATCTATCCCCGAAAGTTTGGGGAAACTCATGGAACTAACTCACCTTCGACTTTACGAAAATTATTGGGAAGGGGCTTTATCACAACATCTTTTAGAGGGTCTAAAGAAACTAGAAGATTTCTCCGTCTCATCTTCATTTAAAACTTTTGTTTTCGATGTCAAACATGATAATTGGATTCCTCTTTTTAGCCTAAAATCCATTATTATCAGTGATTGTTCATTGGGTCCCAAGTTCCCATTATGGCTAAGAACTCAGAGAGAGCTTTCTTTCATAAGCCTCACAAGTGTTTCGATTTCAGACACAATGCCTGATTGGCTTTGGAAATTGTCTCCACAGCTTGATTGGCTTGATCTTTCTCATAATCAAGTCAATGGTTTACTTCCCAACACGTTGCAATTTCGAGCATTTGCTTTGGTGGATTTGAGTTTCAACCGGTTAACGGGCCAATTCCCACTTTGGCATAATTTGTCAATTCTTCATTTGGGGAACAATTCACTTTCAGGACCAATCCCTGAAAAAATCAACACTGTGATGCCAAACTTGAGAGTTCTTGATCTTTTTGAGAACTTTCTTAGTGGTAACATCTCACCATCCATTGTTGAAATGAAGAACTTGGAATCTATTGATCTATCAAACAATCTTTTTTCTGGGGAAATTCCTAGAAATTGGAACAATATGCAACAAATTGGCGTCATAGATCTATCGAACAACAATCTAGTTGGCAAATTTCCAAGCTCAATATGTTCATTGCCATATCTTTACAGCTTAAAATTGAGCACCAACCGTCTCCATGGCAAAATCTTTTCCTCCTTGGTGAGCTGTAGAAGCTTGCAAACACTGGACATTGGAGACAACAAATTTTCCGGGGAAATACCAAATTCCATTGGAGAAAGCCATTCATCGCTCCTTGAGCTACGCATTCGTGGCAACATGTTCAGTGGAAACATTCCAAAACAACTCTGTCATCTTCCTTACCTCCATATCTTGGACCTCGCTCATAATAATTTATCAGGACCCCTCCCACCATGTCTAGGCAATTTGATTCGTTTGAGTACTTTCACGCCTTATGACCGACTACCACCTTCTGCAAGAGCGACGCACGCGAACCAAATGGAATTGGTTGTGAAGGGACGAAATATGAAAATTATCAATATTCTTAGCATTGTAAATATTATTGACTTTTCGAGCAACAAACTATGGGGAGAGATCCCGGATGAATTAACAAATCTTTCATCCTTAGGGGCCTTAAATTTATCGAGGAACGAATTAACAGGGAAGATACCGGAGAATATTGGAAGGTTACAACAATTAGAAGCTCTTGACCTCTCATGGAACCATCTTTCAGGTCCAATTCCTCCAAGCATGACTTTCATAACTGCACTGGACTATTTGAACCTATCGCATAACAACTTGTCTGGACCAATTCCCTCGACCAACCAGTTCCAAACCTTCGATGATCCATCCATTTACGTTGAAAATCTTGAACTTTGCGGGTCACCATTGACGACCAAATGCCCAACCCCAAATCAGCGTGATGTAGAAGACAAAGACGCTAAAACGAATGACGAAGACGAGTTTGATAGGCTATGGTTCTACATTAGCATTGGAGTAGGATTTGCTGTGGGATTTTGGGCTGTTTGTGGCAGTTTGGTTGTGAAAAGTTCATGGAGACATGCTTTCTTCCAATTCATAGATAAGGTGATAGATTGGGTCTTCGATAGTTGTTGTCCGTGTTTTTAATTTTGTTGTTTCATCATTGGCATGGCAGTTGAAGTGGCTCATTTGTTAAATATCAATATGATGCCTGACATGCTTTTGTTTCCACTTTCATGCTTTTGTTTTTGTTTTTGTTGCTGTTGTACCAAGACATGGCTTCATTGATGAGAAGCTCCTCAAAATTCTAGTCCAAAATTTGGTATGCAATGTTTTTTTTTAGTATAATAAAAGGATATCCGAAATTAGCAGATGTCGATCCCATTAACCAATCGACTATCTGAAATTAGTTGATGTCAGATATGATGGTGGATAATTCATATAGGATTCAAACTATACCTTAGTCACATCAGATTCGGATTTGGATCTTGCCACATCTAATTCAAATCCAGCTCATTCATAGGCCTAGTCCAAATATATAATCCATGAAGAGCTATATTGTTTGAGCAATGTTACTTATAAATTTTATCCGGAAATTTACTTAGAAATATCAATCCATGGCTCATATTCATTCTATAGATAGACCCCACGTTACACCTATTCAATCTCTATCACAAACAAGTTATAGGTAAAAATTTGAGACTGCATTCTGGATTCATTGGATTTCCAATATTGCTTTGTTTTGTGGAAATTGAAAAGTGCCCTTGAGAGAATTGTTCACTATGCAAGCCAGCCACCAAGTACTTGCTTGAATTGTCTTGGAAGTTCTTGAACAGCAATGATAAGTGCATAGAAAATAAACTTACAAAATGACTCAGTCAAGACTCTCAAAGTCCAGAGTCATGGGTCAGAAAATTTATAAATTTAAGGTTCACGACTTCTATAATTTTTTTTCCCCACTAGATGCAACAGTTACCTATAATATTTGATTTTGAATCATTGCCCTTGTTATGAAAATTAAAAATACCCTCTTGTTATATTTTTTATTTAGCAGAATTAATAAAAAAAAATTCCTAATTACCATCCTATGAAATAATAAAATTATCAAACTTATTCTAACATCATTAAAAATTATTAATTAATTTAATAATTTATTAATAAAAATAATCGGATGTAATTTCCAAAACTAGACAATTCATATTTTAAACAAATTTTAAGAAATGTATTTGTAATTTTTTTTCCGAAAAATGATGTCATAATAATTTGACCTACAAAACATTATTTTTAGAGACAAATTTTAAAAATATGAGAAAAACCAATAGGAAATTTAAGCCTTGACTAAATAATATTTTATAATTATGAAAATACTTCTAGGTTAATAATAGTAATCATCTAATTATATAATCGTTTTATCCCACAGTATATCTCAATTAAAAAACAAACAAACCCTATATCAATTAATTCACAATCAAATTTTAAAATTTCTTGTCACATTTGCTAAGCTGTGGGCCGCAACTTCAACGTAAGAGACCCCATCATTAGGGTTGAGTAATTCTACCTACACTAAAAAAATCATTCAATATGTCTTATTCTTAGTACTCTTTATTAAATTATTTAGAATTATAATTTATTCTCAATATATTCTATTTTTTTTTTCACAAAATACCCTTCCACATAAAATCATAATTTGTGATACTCCCAAATAATCAACAAATTAATTCAAAAAAAAATCTTCCATCTCTTCTCAACGATGGGTCTCTCTCTCTCTCTCTCTCTCTCTCTCCATATATATATTTATATATATGTATATGCATATATCATATATAGATTTCATTTAGATCTCTTGAACTTTGTTGAGTATGGCTGCAAACGAGCCGAGCTGAGCCAAACTTTTGAATCTTCAAGCTTATTTATTAAGAATTAGTCAAGCTTGAGCTCGAACCGACCTCTAGTCGAGCTTCAGAAATTGAGCTTGAGTTCAGCTCGTCAAATATTTGTTGAAATCAAGCTCGGCTCAAGCTCACTCGATTACATAAATGAGTCGAGTTCGAGTTCGAGCTCGAGCTTGAAAAAAAATTAAATTTAAATTAATTTACTCATTAAGAGAAAAAAAAAATACAAAATTATAAATAAAACATATAATAATACTTCTATTAATAATAAATTTCATCAATCAAACGAGCTTAAAAATCGAGTTCGAACTCGTTCATTTAGTAAACTAGTCGCACTCAAGCGAGTTTTAAATGAGCCGAGCTCGAGTTATTCATGAACAATTCAATTCGTTTGCAGCCTTATTGTTGAGTAAGGTTTGTTTTTCAACAGAGACTATGCTCTCTCTCTCCATAGTTGGTTACTTTTTTCTATTTAGTGGGTTTTCTTGGTTTTTATTTTTTTATTTTTATGATGATTCTAATGCTTTCTATGGCTTCATCATTTCTAGATTGTTGTTTTGTGAAGTGGGTTTTCCATTGAGAGATCAACACGTTTCGCTCTTTTTTTGAAAATCTCATCACAAAGATTAGAGAATGACCGATGAGATTGTTCTAGGGTTCCCTTTTTTGTTCGATGATAATGAGTTTTGATGGGGGTGAATTGAAATTTTGGTGAGAAAAAGAAAATGAAGTGAAAATAATAAAAATTTGAGGAAAAAAAATGAAGAAACTTGAATATAGAGTGTACCATGAGAGCATCTCTAATAGTAATAGACATTTTATCTATCTAAACATTACTATAAAATATACATTTTATTTTACTTATCAACTGCTTCATGTTTCTATTCCAACCATACTCTTTATTTTAGTTATTTATTTAAATACTATTAACTTTATAGAATGTTACATCAGCAACAAAGATAGAAGAAAATGATCTTAATGATTAAATACAACTTGCCTAACCTTGGAGGCTAGCTGCATATAGTTAGTGAATGTGAGTTAAACTAAAATGCCTGATCATGCTTAGTGCATAGGAGTTGAAAAAAGTGAGTCATACTAAATATTTTAACTAACAAGCATTATATGTCTAATGGGTTGGAGATGCTCTGAAAGAAAAAATTATTTTATTTTAGAGTTTAATGTATATTATACTTACTAGTAAATTTATATTAAAATATAATAAGAACTAAAATCTCAAAATTTTAATTGGACGTATTGAGTCATTATTTGAGTGCAAAACCCCATTAGGGCTTCACAAAATTTAAAACCCCATTTGGGTTTTAAAACATCCGAGCCCGTTTCCTAATTGGGCTGCGCAAAATTTTAGGACATTTGGGCCTGCAGGCATTCAGATATTAAACTCGTAGATCTTACCCAAAAACCCATTTGGACCTTTAAATGGTCTGAGCCCAATTCTTAATTGGGCTCCTCAAAATTTTAAGGCCCACATATTGATATTAAACTCATGAGAACATATACTACACTACATCTTGATCTTAGCCAAAAGGTCCGAGCCCAATTCTCAATTGGGCTTCTCAAAATTTTAAGGCCCACATATTAAACTCTGGAGAACAGATACTACACTTGATCCTAACCAAAAGACCCAGAAAGGTATGCTTTAAAAGTCATTGGGCTTGCCCTTTGAAAGCCCACTAACACTTGTCTCTTTCTCCGTGTGGGACTACATAGTAAGGGTTGGTTTGGGGTGTCCTAAAAAAGTACACTTTTTGTCTTTTTACGAAAAGATGTGCAGAAAAGTAGAGAGGTGATGTGATGGAAAAAAGATAAAAAGATAAAAAGATGGATTATATAGGTTATGCCAAACAAGGCCTAAGTAATGCTTCACCCTCTCTCTACGACTTTTGAACTTGAATCATAGCACTTTCTAGACCGTCACTGTTACTGTTTTTATTACATTCCATTGAAGGTATTTCGGACAGTTTATGGGCATATTGATCAATTTTAGGGTCTTAAAATTAATAATTGAACAAACTTTCAATATTTTTTACGGTGATTTGAATTTAAGATCTTAAATTTTATTTAAATTTTTACCATTTAGCCAGCTTTTGAATATAAAATTCAAATTAGTAATTTTTGCATCTCAAATAGTGAAAAAACAAAAAGAATTTTAAATAAATGATTATAATTTTTTTAAAGGGCCTCACTTAAATTATTTATTTATTTTTGTCTTAGGCCTCAAAGAGGCTTTGGCCGTCTCTGTTTGCATCAATGCCATCACTGCAACACCAATAACTCATGATATGTGTGTGTATAATCCAGTGTTGTTGGCGTGAATACTAGCACAATTTTTTTCTAATTACTACACATTTGAAATGAATGCAATCGAAGTTTTACTTTGTTTTTGTGTTTGTTGTTCAAATTAAAGAATAAGAGCTGGAAGAGCTTTTGGTTTTCCAGTACTCTGAACTTGTGATATTTACACAAAAGGACTTAACCCAAGTAGAGATGGAGAGAGGTAAAATTGGAGGAAATTAAAATGATAAAGTCAAAACAATAAATCAACTTTAAAAGTTAAAAATAAATAAATTTATTAATAAAAATGTTAGTGTCAACTTATTGTTTAAGTTTATCAATCTTACTTCTAAGTTCTTTGCAAAATCTAATGGATCAAAAATCCCTTGGAAAAGTGATGCATGAACTTAATTTATGTACATCAATATTTATGTTCTTCCAATTTCCTTGGTTTGATTGGTTTAGCTTACGAAATATATGCACTTCAAAATAGGTGATGTGTTTTGTATTCAATACGTATCGAATTTTAACAAATTGACCATATATGTGTTCATATGTTAGACACGTCACATGACTTGTAAATTTTTTGGACACACCTACGTTTTTTTTTTTTTAAAGTTAATTTGGGGGCCAAAATAAAATACATAAAAACAAAAAAGAAGAAAAGTAAGGGGGAAAAAAAAATACCAACATATCTATTGATACTTCTTATATCTTTGTACCTTAAATTTATATCTATAACAAATAAAAATGTGGAACTTATTTATATTTGTCATGTCCCTTATGTGATTATATGGGCATGGGGTTTAATTTCAAAGATATTGATTGGATTTATGGGATCCTACGAGTCCTGTTAGAAGAGCATTTGATCACTGTTGTTTTTAATTGGAACTCTGGCAACCACCGCGGGATGGTCATTATCTAGAAAGGAAATTCGTATGTGTTTACATGACTATGTGCTTATGTGGAGTGAATTACTATTGTCCTTTGTATTAGGACGCGAGTGAGTTAGCTTCGGCACATGTATAAATGTGCTAATCTCTTTTGTTACCCTTATTAGGATGTCAGGACGTAAACGTGGTGATGGTAGGCATGGTGAGCCTAGAAGGCACGAGGTGCCTTTACCGGATGAGATTCTGGCATAAGAAGAAGGGGTTGGTCAGGCCAATGTGGCCGAACTAGTTGGTCAACAGGCCATGGACACCTTAGCTCGCGAAATGGCCAGAGCGTTACGGGAATCCATGGACATTCTCAGGGCTGAAAATAAAGTCCAGGCCCAAGTAGCTGAGGCAGGGCCATCTTTCTTGAAACGGGAGTTTTTCCGGTCGAATCTGGATGAGTTTTTGGGTGATCCCAATGAGCCACTGAAGGCGGATAAGTGGCTAGAGCAAATAGTGAAAACGTTCGAGATGCTTGGCATCGAGGACGACCAGCTAAGAGTGACCTTGGTATCCTTCCAGCTAAAGGGAGATGCAGGTCAGTGGTTGAAGTATGTACGTGGGTTCATTAGGGTGACTTGGGAGGCTTTTGTCAGTGCTTTCCAAGACAAGTTTTTGCCTTCCACTGTCAGGGAGAAGTTGAGAGATCAGTTCTCCAAGTTTGTACAGTTAAACACTCCGGTGGCTGAGTTTGAGGCCATATTTACTAACTTGTCGAGGTTTGCACCAGAACTCGTGGCGAATGAGGAACGCCGTTGTTTAGAGTTCGAGAAGAGGTGGAGGACTGGGCTAATGTTTAAAGTGGCTGGGTCGATGATTCGAGATTACGGACACCTTGTGGAGGCGACGGCTCATTTTGAGACCGTGATGCAGATAGAGGAGGAGATGATGAGGGGCTCTAGGAGGAGTCAGGATATTCAAGGGGACAGTAAAAGGTAGAGGGGTTCTAACCCACAACAGTTCTGTGAAGCTCAGTCGAGGTCCATTTTTCTAGTATCGAGTTCGGATTCTGGGAGAGGTGGTCAGGGAGATTTCACTTGTTACAAGTGTGGCCAGTTGGGCCACAAGTCTCCAGCTTGCCTGCAGAGAGGAGGATGACAACGGTTTGCATCGTCTTCGGCTCGTTCTCAGAGACAAAGTCAGGGGAGAGGCCAGCCGCTTATCAGTGTGGGTAGGTGGGGCACATGAATAGGTTTTGCCCACAGTTGGGTGGCACACCTGGTGCGTATGGTTTAAGGCAGACACAGAGCCACCAATCGGCACAGTCAGCATAGACCTCGAGAGCTAATCAGGGAGCCTCTTCAACTCAGTCAATGTATCAGCTTATGCTCCGAGAGGTGAGTAGGTTAAGTAAAGACCTACAGGGTGTGTGTATGCTGTTACCGTGCCAGAACTTGTACCAACTCTTTCAGTAGTGAGAGGTATTTTTTTGTTTTGCAATTCAGTTGCTAATTTGTTGATTGATACGGGGTACATCCCATTCATTTATTGTGATAACCCAACTCATACTATGCTTAATTATATATGTGATTATGTGTTTGATATGAATTTGCAAGTTTGAGTATGAGAAATATGTGAATTTGAAAAAATATCTGTTGAAATTAGGATTACCTATTGCAATTAAAACTTTGAACTAAAATTAAAAGCCGTAGAAGTGCGATAAACAAAAACCGACTTCATAGCTATGATTAGCATGATTTTTAGAGCCTTTGGTGAGATTTTTAAAAATTATGATTCGTAATGAATAAATTAAGATTTTTGAGTTAAGTGTATATGTTTAGCCTTTTTGTTCTTCATTTTGTTGAAAGAGAGCTCAAAGTGTGAGTTAGAGAGAGAGGAAAAGGAGAAAGCTAGGGATTTGAAGGGAATCAAGGGGCAAACCATAGATTTGAGTTAAGGCATGGAAATTTACTTACAAACTTTGTTTCTAACTCGTCTTTGTCTTGAAATCATGAAGAAATTAGGAATTTTGAGCTAGGGTTTTGAGTTGTGTGGTGGCTTGAGCTAAAGGCATGGAATTAAACCCTAATATCTCCATCTTTGTTTGATTTAAGTTCACTCTTGTAATTGAACCATGAAACAAATCCTAGATAATTTATGAAAACAAGATTTGTTGAAAGATTGCTCATGGATCATGTATTTTGAATTTGTTTATGAAATGTATGAATACGAGAAAGAGATGAGTCCATGAATTTGTTGTTGATGCAAGATTGATATGTTTAATGTGGAATTACACTTGTATCATACTCATATATCATGTTTTTGAGTTGTTTTTACATGAATTTGGGCTTGGAAATGAATTTAGGAAGTTTGCATCTTTGAACCATTTTCAGACTGTCTGATTTTGCCCAGTTCGCACGAGAGGCCACGGGCAGCGCATGAGCAGAACATAAAGAAAAAAAAGGTTTTCATTCTGCTCCTTGGGCGCTCGAGCGGCCGGTGTTTCTACTCGAGCGGATTTGGGCCGCACGAGTGGTGAAGACTTTCGTACGTGCGGAACCCCTGTTTTAGCCCAACTTCAACAAGGCATATCTCTTTCATTTGGACTCCGTTTTAAGTGATTCTTGAGCCTAAATTCAAGCCCTTGAAGTCTAGTTTCTAATGGTGATAGTATCACATCCAAATTCTAAGTACAAAAATAGATATGCTTGAAGGTTGTTTATTTTCTTTTAATCATTTCATGCCATTTCCTACCCTAACTTAGTTTCCTTTCGCTTTTTACTATTTCCTTAAATCTTAAATAAGTAAACATGATACGTTCAATGAAAAACATATGAAATTATTGTAGGAAACATTAATTTAAGCCATGAACATTTATGGCCGTTTAAAGTACATCTTTGGAACATGCTTTGTACGTGATTCACATGCAGAGAAGATTAGCATTGAACAATTGAGAGAAATTAAAGAAAAGTGTACGAATTAAAAAAAAATGATTTATCAAATGTGTATGTGACATGTTTGGTGTAGGTCATGTGCCGGAGGCAACGCCGCAAGACCAAACGCACTGTGAGTAGTAATATAGTACACTTATACTCTTTGTTGCGTATCTTGAACCATGGACGGTGATTGGTGTCAACATTATGAATTGATTGGAAAAGATGGAACTTCATTGATATTATATGACATGTGCTAAATGATTGGGCCTGAGGCTGCTTGTTAAATGATTGGGCCTGAAGCCGCTTGTTAAATGATTTGGCTCGAGGCCACTTGTTAAATGATTTGGCCCGAGGCCGCTTGTTAAATGATTTGGCCCCGAGGCCGCCTGATAAATGATTGGGCCCAAGGTCGCTTGTTATATGATTGGGCCCGAGGCCGCTTGTTATATGCTTGGGCCCGAAGCCACTTGGTTTATATGATTATGGATATTGTGAGAATCTTATGATCATCTACTTACACTGCTTTATTGTATTATTACTCATTGAGCTTCGCTCACCTAATTTCATGTATGCACATGTAGGTGATCAGTAGCATGGAGCACATCGCTAGAGTCAGCTTCAGGAGCCTTTTGTGACCCAATCGAGTCATGCCTCCGAGACGAAGTTTTGTCTTGACTCACACCACACTTTGACCTTATTATGTTTTGGCTTTCATGGTCTTGGGTTATAAACATTATGTACAATTTTCCTCTGGCTCTTATATTTTTGATGAGTATGTATATGTATTATTGTGTTATGTGGTTAACTCTATGATTTTGCTCATGATTGGCACAGCTCCATGGACTTCTCTTTAATATATGTTTCTGTTTATGGCCCCATTAACATAAATATTCTGCATAATCGTTTGAGGCCTTCGGTAATCTACGGATTACTGGCCGGTTATGACCCAAACTTTTATGGGCGGGCTCGGGTCATGACAGAGTGGTATCAGAGCACGAGTTAATATCTCACACACGAGTCTATACGAGCAACAAGAAGTCTAGAAAAGGTTTAAGTTGCATCCATAATGCATTCACATCAGGTATGACATGGAAATGTACATTTGTCTATGTGACTTATATGCATATTATCTTTGAAAGTTATAATGCATGTTCCTCAGATCATGGTGAGAACAAGGGCAGAAAATGGAGAGGATTCAACCTCCGTACGACTTGATAGGATGGAAGCAATGATGATGGAAATGGCTGAGGCTTTTAGACAACAATAACAACAGCAACAACAACCACCAGCGCCACCAATGCCGTGCCCTCGCCTGTAGTGCAAGACCATCAAGCTGACGACCAGACCATTGCTCTCACAAAGGAATTTAAGAAGGTGAAACCGCCATCGTTCAAAGGAGGAATTGATCCACTAAAGGTGGAGGTGTGGGTTCTTGGTATCGAGAAATTGTTTGAAGTCTTTCCATGCACGGAGGCACAAAAAGTCTTGCTAGCTGCCTTTACATTAGAAGATGAGGCGCGCCGTTGGTGGATGCTTATTCGAGGAGAACATCAATAGATGAATTGTGCTCAATTCTTGGAGATTTTCTATGAGAAGTACTTCCCACAGAGTATCCATGACAGGAAGGTGTCGGAGTTTGAAAACTTGAAGCAAGGGAGCAAAATTTTAGCGGAGTATGAGGCACAATTTACCTAACTAGCCCGTTTCGCACCATACATGGTCGATATAGACTAGAAGAAGGCGAGGAAATTTGAGGGAGGTTTGCTAGACTCCATTCTTGAGAAGATTAATGTATTGCAGGTACAGAAATATGTGGATGTATTAGATAAGGCCATCATAACGGAAGGTAACCAAGCCAGCTGCAACCGGTACTCGGATTGGAAAGGCAAAAGGCAGGGTTCCAATATGCACAAAAGGTCAGCGTCCTCACAAAATAAGAAGCAAAATTTGGGAACTTCCAACACTGCGGGGTTTAACCGGGATTCACCATCAACTTGCCTGGAGTGTGGGAAAAAGCATTGAGGGGTTTTCCATCGAGCATCAAGAGCTTGCTTTAAGTGTAGGAAGACGGGACATACGGTGAGAGATTGTCCTATATTTGGGCAACAAAAAGGGAATAGGCCAACTGCTAGCTCAGCCGGTTCCACTCCTGCAACAAAGACCCCAACAAGGCCTACTACTTCTCAAGAAAATGTTAGGTAAGGAAGAGTCTTTGCTCTTGTTCCAGGTGACGTCCAAAATTTAGATGTTGTGGTTTCAAGTACGCTTTCCGTCAATGGCCAACTTGCTCATGTGCTACTTGATTCAGGTTCCACTTATTCATTTGTTTCAAAAACCTTTGCTCCTAATTTGAATAGATCTATAGAACCCTTGAATTATGTGTTGTGTGTGTCTTTCCCATCTGGGGATTATATGTTTTGTACTTCTATGTATCCGGTATGTGAGCTTTTACTTTTCATTATGTGCTAATTTGATGCCTTTTGACATAGTACACTTTGATGTAATTTTGGGAATGGATTGGTTAGCTAAGTATCATGCAACCATCGACTGTGTGTCCAAACAAGTTGTTTTCCGCCCACCGGGTCAAGAAGAATTTACTTTTGTGGGACATGGAGTGGTCCTTTCACCTTATTTGATATTGGCTATGAAAGCTTGTAAACTACTTCAGAAAGGTAGTAGGGGTTATTTGTGTAGTATTTTGCATGCAGAGACAACTGAGGTGGGTGTTGAAAATATTCAGATTGTTAGTGAGTTTCTGGATGTATTTCCAGAAGAATTGCCAGGGGACTTGATAGACCGTGAGATTGAATTTGTTATTGATATTGTACCGGGTACTCAACCTATTTCCAAGGCTCCGTACAAACTGTCTCCGGCAGAAATGAAGGAATTGAAAATACAGTTGCAAGAATTGCTTGACAAAGGGTTCATCCGATTGAGTACATCGCCATGGAGTGCATCCCATTTTGTTTGTGAAAAAGAAGGATGGGACCCTTCGGTTGTGTATTGATTACCGAGAACTTAATAAGGTAACGGTGAAGAATAAGTATCCTTTACCATGAATTGATGATTTGTTTGACCAATTACAGGGGGCACAAGTGTTTTCAAAGATCAACTTGAGATCCGGGTACCATCAGTTGAAAGTCAAAACAGAAGATGTTGAGAAGACCGCCTTTCGAACCAGGTAAGGCCATTACAAATTTTTAGTTATGCCATTTGGGGTTACAAATGCACCGGCAGCTTTTATGGATTTAATGAATCGGGTTTTCAAACCGTACATGGATGAGTTTATGGTGGTATTCATTGATGACTTCTTAATTATTCGAAGAGTAGTGAGGATCATGAAAGGCATTTGAGATTAATTCTTCAAACACTTAGGGACAATAAGTTATATGCTAAATTGAAGAAGTGTAAATTTTGGTCGAATGAAGTTGTGTTTTTGGGACATGTAATTAGCAAGGATGGTGTGTTTGTCGATCTACAAAAAATAGAAACTATTGTGAATTGGCCTACTTCTACCAATGTTACAGAAGTACGCAGTTTTATGGGTTTAGTGGGTTACTATCGAAGATTTATTAAAGATTTCTCCAAGATTGCAGTGCTGCTCACCTAGTTAACCCGAAAAGGTGTTTCATTCGAGTGGACAGAACAAAGGGAATCTGCCTTCCAAGAATTAAAGACAAGACTCACAACAACACTGGTTCTTGCCTTACTATTAGGTACAGAAGGGTTTGTGATCTATAGTAATGCTTTTCATAAGGGTTTGGGGTCTGTACTTATGCAGAATGGAAGAGTGATTGCATATGTATCTCGACAATTGAAGTCACATGAAAAGAATTACCCTACGTATGATTTGGAATTAGCTGCTGTGGTGTTTACGTTGAAGATTTGGTGGCATTATCTTTATGGAGCAACATATAAAGTCTACACTGACCACAAGAGCCTCAAGTATTTTTTTACCCAAAAGGAGATCAAGGATTATGATTTGCAGATTCATTATCATTCCGGCAAAGCCAACACGGTAGCAGATGCTCTTAGTAGCAAGTCAACCAGAAACTACACATGTGTACTTACAGAGTAGAATGAACTATTACTTGACTTAGAAAGAATGGAGATGGAAATTGTGCTACATGAACGAGATAAAATGTTAGCCGCGATGGCCGCACAACCAGCTATTATTAAGGAAATCAAACGAAGGCAATTGGAGGATGAATTTCTCAAGAAAGTACATGATGAGATAGAAGCAAAGCTGAGACCGGGATTTTCCTTGGAAGCTCAAGTGTTGAAATTCAAGGGAAGATTGTGTGATCCTAACATCCCCGAAATTAAAGGAAGGGTTTTGGAAGAAGCTCACAAATCTAGATTTGCTATGCATCTCGGAAATACCAAAATGTTCCAAGATCTCAAGCAAGCTTTTTGGTGGCCCAACATAAAAAGAGAAATTGCAGAGTTCATTTTGAGGTGCCTTCAATGTTAGTAAATGAAAGCGGAGAACCAAAGACCGGCGGGGTTACTTCGACCTCTCCCTATTCCGGAATGGAAGCGGGAACATATAACTATGGATTTTATTGTGGGCTTACCCCGAACACCCCGAGGTATGGATTCTATATGAGTTATTGTGGATAGATTGACTAATTCTGCTTATTTTCTGCCTGTGGAAACTGTCTATAGTGTTGATAGACTTGCTACGGTGTACATTGTGGAGATTATTCGATTGCATGGTATTCTGGTTTCCATTGTGTCGGATAGAGATTCTAAGTTTGTGTCAAGATTTTGGCAAAGCTTACAAAAAGCATTGGGGACAGAGTTGAGGTTCAGTACTGCATTTCATCCATAAACCGATGGAAAATTTGAAAGAACTATACAGACGTTGGAGGACATGCTCCGAATGTGTGTTTTGGATTTCCGTGAAAATTGGGAGGCTCATTTACCTTTGGCGGAATTTGCCTATAACAACAGTTTCCACTCCAGTATTGGAATGGCACCATATGAAGCCTTGTATGGGAGAAGATGCCGAACTCCAGTTTGTTGGACCGAGGTTGGGGATAGGTCGTTGATTGGGCCTGAAATTATGCAAGTTACTACGGAAAACATTCAAGTCATCCAACAGAGATTAAAAACTGCTAAAAGCTGACAAAAGAGCTATGCGGATCAAAGAAGGAGAGACTTAGAGTTTGAAGTTAGGGATCATGTTTTTGTCAAAGTCACTCCAACGAAAAGGCACACAAGATTTGGAAAGAAAGGGAAATTATCACCACGGTACATAGGGCCGTTTCAGATTTTGGAAAGATTGGGTCCGGTTGCTTATCGGATTGCTTTACCACTGGGCATCGAGCAAGTGCACAATGTGTTTCACGTATCAATGTTACGAGACTACATTCGGGACCCTTCTCATGTTATTGACTATTATCAAATTGTGTTAGATGACGACATGGTTTATGAAGAAAAACCCCTTCGCATCCTTGATTGACAAGTTAAGCAACTACGGAACAAGATTATCCCAATGGTAAAAGTGGAATGGAGGGAACATCATGAGAACGAAGCCATTTGGGAACGGGAAGAAAAAATACGGCAACAATACCCGGAATTGTTTTCAACTTGAGGTAAACAAGTTTGGAGGACTAAACTTCCTAAAGAAGAGAAGACTGTGATAATTCAAACCCGTACTATACTTAATTATATATGCGATTATGTGTTTGATATGAATTTGCAAGTTTGAGTATAGGAAATATGTGAATTTGAAAAAATATCTGTTGAAAGTAGGATTACTTGTTGTAATTGAAACTTTGAACTGAAATTCAAGGCCGTAGAGGCATGATAAACAAAAACTGACTTCATAGCTATGATTAGCATGATTTTTAGAGCCTTTGGTGAGATTTTTAAAAATTATGATTCGTAATGAATAAATTAAGATTTTTGAGTTAAGTGTATACGTTTAGCCTTTTTGTTCTTCATTTTGTTGGAAGAGAGCTCAAAGTCTGAGTTAGAGAGAGAAGAAGAGAAGAAAGCTAGGGATTTGAAGGGAATCAAGGGGCAAACCATAGATTTGAGTTAAGGTATGTAAATTTACTTACAAATTTTGTTTCTAACTCATCTTTGTCTTGAAATCATGAAGAAATTAGGAATTTTAAGCTAGGGTTTTGAGTTGTGTGGTGGCTTGAGCTAAAGGCATGAAATTGAATCCTAATCTCTCCATCTTTGTTTGATTTAAGTTCACTCTTGTGATTGACCTCTGAAACAAACCCTAGATAATTCATGAAAACAAGATTTGTTGAAAGATTGCTCATGGATCATGTATTTTGAATTTGTTTATGAAATGTATGAATATGGGAAAGAGATGAGTCCATGAATTTGTTGTTGATGCAAGGTTGATATGTTTAATGTGGAATTACACTTGTATCATACTTATATATCATGTTTTTGAGTTGTTTTTACATGAATTTGGGCTTGGAAATGAATTTAGGAAGTTTGCATCTTTGAACCATTTTCGGACTGTCTGATTTTGCCTAGACCGCACTAGCGGCAACGGGCAGCGCACGAGTAGAACATGAAGAAAAAAAAGGTTTTCATTCTGCTCCTTGGGCGCTCGAGCGGCCGGTGTTTCTGCTCGAGCGGATTTGGGCCACACGAGTGGTGAAGAATTTCGCATGTGCGGAACCCCTGTTTTAGTCCAACTTCAAAAAGGCATATCTCCTTCATCCGGACTCCGTTTTAAGTGATTCTTGAGCCTAAATTTAAGCCCTCGAAGTCTAGTTTCTAATGGTGATGGTCTCACACCCAAATTCTAAGTACAAAAATAGATATGCTTGAAGGTTGTTTATTTTCTTTTAACTGTTTCATGCCATTTCCTACCCTAACTTAGTTTCCTTTCGCTTTTTGCTATTTCCTTAAATCTTAAACAATTAAACATGATATGTTCAATGAAAAACATATGAAATTATTGTAGGAAACATTATTTAAGTCATGAACATTTAGGGTCGTTTAAAGTACATCTTTGGAACATGCTCTGTACGTGATTCACATGTAGAGAAGATTAGCATTGAACACTTGAGAGAAATTAAAGAAAAGTGTACAAATTGAAACAAATGATTTATCGAATGTGTATGTGACATGTTTGGTGTAGGTCGTGTGCCGGAGGCGACGCCACAAAACCAAATGCACTGTGAGTAGTAATATAGTACACTTAGACTCTTTGTTGCTTATCTTGAACAATGAATGGTGATTGGTGCCAACATTATAAATTGATTGGAAAAGATGAAACTTTATTGATATTATATGACATGTGCTAAATGATTGGGCCTGAGGCCGCTTGTTAAATGATTGGGCCAGAGGCCGTTTGTTAAATAATTAGGTCCGAGGCTGCTTCTTAAATAATTGGGCTCGAGGCCGCTTGATAAATGATTGGGCCCGAGGCCGCTTGTTATATGCTTGGGCCCGAGGCCGCTTGGTTTATATGATTATGGATATTGTGAGAATCTTATGATCATCTACTTACACTTCTTTACTGTATTATTACTCATTGAGTTTCGCTCACCCAATTTCATGTATGCACATGTAGGTGATCAGTAGTATGGAGTACACCCCTAGAGTTAGCTTTAGGAGCCTTTTGTGACCTAATTGAGTCATGCCTCCGAGACGGAGTTTTGTCTTGACTCACACCACACTTTGACCTTATTATGTTTTTACTTTCATGGTCTTGGGTTGTAAACATTATGTACAATTTTTCTCTTGTTCTTATATTTTTGATGAGCATATATATGTATTATTGTGTTACGTGGTTAACTTTATGATTTTGCTCATGATTGGCACAGCTTAATGGATTTCTTTTTATTATATACTTCCGTTTATGGCCCCATTAGCATAAATATTATGCATAATTGTTTAAGGCCTTCGGTAATCTTTGGATTACTGGCCGGTTATGACCCAAACTTTTAGGGGCGGGTTCGGGTCATGACATTTATCTCGTCTGCATTTGCATCGGTTTTGGGTTAGAGTTGGCTCAGTTAGCCTCTTTTACATGTATAGAGTCACTTATTGGTTGCAAGGTTGTTTTGAAACAGGGGTGTCGTGGTTGTGACATAGAGGTTGTCGATCGCCGACTTCCTTTTGCATTTGTGTTGATTGACATGTCTAGTTTTGATGTTATTTTGGATATGGATTGGTTGTCATCATATCAAGCTGTTATAGATTGCTACTGTCAGAGGGTTACTGTATGTACCTTGAGCGGTGATTGCTTTTATTTCTTGGGGGACCAGGTTGATAGAGTCGTATCACCGGTGTATGATCTGTGTGGACGGAGTGAACTTAGTTTCCTTCTTGCCAACTTCTTGAATAGGGAGTGTGATGAAGTCCGAGGTGAGTTGCCAAGGGTGGTTTGTGAATACCTGGACGTTTTTCCCGACGATCTTACTAGTTTACCACCTCACCGTGAGATTGAGTTCTCAATTGAGCTAGTGATTGGCATGACACCGATTTCTATGGCACCGTATAGATTTGCACCTGCCGAGTTAAGTGCGTTGAAGATTCAACTCCAAGAACTGTTGGACAAGGGTTTTATTCGTCCTAGTACTTCGCCTTGGGGAGGGGAGCACTGGCTCTTTTTGCCAAAAAGAAAGATAGTACGTTGCGACTTTGTATAGATTACCGGAAGTTGAACCAGGTGTTGATCAATTCCATGATAGGGAGGAGGTTTGTGGGTCTTTCATTATCATTTATTGAGCTTGTGTCCCTTGATTTATAAGTCGTCAAGCAATGAGTTTGCGTCGATTGATGGCTTGCGAATCAAGCCTACCATTCATTTGATCTGTTTGATGACAAAGAGAGGCAAGGTAGACAAACATCCCCTAAAAATATTTTGTTTTTGCTTTATTTCTTTTTTGTTGCAGTAGAAGAGAACCCAAAACTAGTGGCCGGTCGGCCACTTCTCTGTACGGCCGACCACTTTTACTGGCCTGCCGGCCACCTCATTTTAGGCCAGCAGTGCCATTTTCACGGCAGAACAGAACAGAACAAAGGCTGGGGTAAAAACAGTTCAATTTTCTAACTGCACAACAAAACCATTCTAGCAGGAGAACGTAGGCATTTTCGGGTGGAAATTTGCATTTATGCATGAACCAGTTCAATGTTCTGGGGTAAAAATAGTTCAATTTTTTGACTGCACAACATAACCATTCTAGCAGCAGAACAGAGGCATTTTCGAGTGGAAATTCGCATTTATGCATGAACCATCCCTCGTTTCTCAGGGCCCGTTAAAATTATGTTTAATAATAGTATGCTGTACTTAAAGTAGTGAACTTGTAATAATTAATTAATTCCATATTGTAACTAATCAGTTAGTTCAGTTCTAATTTATTATAATTAGCTAGTGTAGTTAATTCATTTTGTATTGTAATAGTTAGTTAATTCGGTAATTAGTTAGGACATTTATTCGGACCCTCTTGCATGAGGGCAAAAATTGTAATAATGTGTATATGTCTTCCAACCCCATTTTTTTCTCCCTTTTATTTACCTACTTATAATGGTAGCATCATGTTTTACATATATTTTTCATATCATTACCATGCTTACCTATCCATTTTACATACATTTGGCTCAGCGCATCATTCTAACCTTATGGTTGTTTATTATCAAGAAAATGTGCTTAAACTACATACTATCAAATTGATTCACATGCCATGTTAGTAGCTGAGCCAATTATTTGCATATTGTATGTGTTGCACCAGTCATATTGCATTATTTAGGAGTATGCATTGCTTTTCTAATTAATTTATTTTCTTTGGCTTACCTTGGAGTACTAGGTGAGCGTTTATTGCTTTAGTATATTGCATGTGTGTGATTGTTGTCATGACAAGCATGTTACCATAAGGCTAAATGCTCAAGTGATATACTTGTTTGAATGCCAGTGGATGAAGGCTAATTGCTTAAATTGGGATAATTTGATGAATGTACATATGAGATCACTTTTTTAAGTGGTACGTATTCAAAACGCTTTTCAAAACATACATAAAATGAAAGTATTCTAATTTTTGCAAATTAGTCTATACTTGTGTGCATCACATAGTAAAGATAGCCTATATAATCAAAATAAGAGCATGTAATGTAAGTAAAAATCACATCATGATTAGTAGAGGCTGATCTTTGATCGGGTGAGTGGGGTGCTCAATTCGTGACCTTCCCTTCTCATACCTAAGTTCCCGAGCTGAGACACTTTGGTGATGACAAGCACGTGGCCTTCGGCATGAGTTTCCTAAATTTCTCAAAAATATTTAGGTGGCGAATTTGAAATATGGCAAAGCAGTTCATTTTTGACATTTTCTATTCAAAATTGATTTTTCAAAAGATTTGCCGGATTTGAACTCATTTGTGTTTTATCTATTTCACATTGCACTTGTGAAATTAGATTCAGAACCACGGGAGTCCGAACTGTAAGGCTATCGTATTCGAAAAGAGCACGAAAAGCAAGCTACAGATAGCTATGATTGTTGTAGAAATTGTATGAAGATTAGGTGAATTGAAACTAATCTCTTATTTGTTGTCATTGAATATGACTTTGTTTTTAATGCATTGTAAATGTATGGTATTTGGAAGAAGGAAGAAGATGTACTCCATATTTAGGAGGAGAAAGGGGATGGACTCCATTGAATTAAGTTGGCCTGTGTGTCTAGAGTGAAAGTCTAAAAAACCACACGTATATACGGGTGTCGATTCCAACGGACAAAATTTTCGTAAAATGACAAATAGATGTGGTTGTACGAGAGCTATATTGGTTAGAGGCCCACTGAGTTGTATCCTCAGTTTGATTGATTGTATGAAATGGATATGATTAATGAATTGATATGAAATAGATTGAGGTATAAAGCTTGACATAACATGATTTTTGGAAAAAGAGTTGTAAATGATTTATCACGAGCATTGTATATGCATATCATACTTATATCTCTGTTAAGATTCATATATTGGTTAGATTATTTCTACTGAACTTTGACTGAGCCTACTTGGGAAAACCATTTTCAAGTGCTGGTGATATGCCTCTAACAAGGACTTAGATGGGGAGGATTGTGGAGCTGAAGGCTTAGTTTTGTTTAGCTTATATTTAACTTTTGTACAAGCCCAGGGCTTTATTTGTATTGCGCTTGTGGCTCATTTTGATGTACCCAAGCCTTGGCTTGGAAAGATGTAAGCCCTTAGGGTATATGAATATCTATTTAGCTTTCATCCCTTATCACTACTTGTAACACATGTTGTAGATTCAGGATGAACTGTTTATGAATGTATATTGCATTTGTCACATTTTGTATATTAACTTTGATTAATGAAAGCTTCTTATTTCATCTATATCATTTTGTAGTAGTGTTTGGAGTTGAATTATTGTACTTATTTTGGGGGCGTGACATAGCCAATGGAGATTTTCTTTATTGTTTAAAATTAAGAAAATTAGTATGAGATATTGAAACTCTCGCGAGGCTCCTCACTAAAAACCCCGTTTTCCTTATATAAAATAATATAGATTGTTTAAAATTAATAAATCAGTATAAGAAATCGCGAATGGTTCAACCTAATCGGTTAGGTCAAATGACCAACCAACTTATACAAAAATTAATTAATTAAAACTTTTAAATGTTATTTTAATTTTAAATCTAAATTGTCTTGAATTGAAGTATATACAATACTATACTATTAAGATTCATTATATATTACTGAAACAACTCGTTTTTTTTTTCTTTCCCGATATGTGATTATAAAATAAAAGTTAACAATTATTTGAACAGAAAGTTTATTTTAATCAAGCAATCTCAGCCTTTCCATCTTTAATCAGATCAATCTTTAGTTTATTTCGAATTAAATAAATCTAATCAATATATTTTGATAAAACCGCTAAAATTGCGATTAAACCAACAAATAAATCAGATAAAAAATGATTTTGCCTAATCGGCTAGGTCATAATTAATTAATTAATTAAAACTTTTAAAATTTAAACTATATTGAATTGAAATATGCACAACACTACAATATTAAATGGGATGGGAGTATAAGATTCATTTTATATGAGTAAAATAACTTATTTTTTCCTTCTTTCCTGATGTGGAATTATCAAATAAAAGTTTGTGGGGGCCGGATAATGGGGGTCGTAAATAGGCCGAGTATATGAACTTGGAGAACTGGAATGTATGTATGGTATTTGGCTTCATCCCACATCCAAATCCTACCCTATTGCCAAATAGCCGAATAGGGAAAGGGCCGAGTAAAAAAGCAATTTACTACAAAGGAAGCCGAATGATGAACATAAAGTGGGCCTAATCCCAAGGCCCAAGAGAGAAAGGATATAAATAGAAGAATATCAGCCAGTAAGAGGTATGTGAGAACTATTATGCTTAATTTAGAATACAAGTAAACTTGAGTGTAAAGACTGACTTGCCCGTCGGAGTACTAATTTCGGCACCCTCGACCGGAGTGTTTATTCATTTTCAGGTGACTAGAAGAGGATCACTAGCGTCTCCCAGGATCAGAAGAGTATTTCCAAAACCACCTCTCCACAATTGGTGCCGTCTGTGGGAATACTCAAACACATCCATGGCGGGCGTAACGGAAGACCCGCCGATAGTCATTGATGAAAGAGAGACGACCTCGCTTCATCAAACATGCTTGGACCGGAGACCATCCCCGTAAGATGCGCTCTGAACTTTGCCTCACCCTCGACTCTAGAGCATGAAGCAATGCAAGCGATCATGGAACAAGCAAAGCGAAACGAACAAAGGTTGGAGAACATGATCGCAGAAAACGAACGTCTCTGTCAGGATTTTGCCTTGGAGGTGGCGAAGTCCAAACAAGCTGCACACCAAGGCTCGGAACGACCTGTGAGGGCAGGTGGTCGACGATCTCGAACTCGACAACAAGATACTGATAGCAACTCCGACTCATTATCCCCGGAGCCCAAGAAGAAGGGACGATCTGAAACTTCCAGTTTTTCTGAAGAGAGTCCTCGTATGAGGCATAAGCGAAGAAGAAATAGTTCGGATGAAGATCAACACGATCCTTTTGTACGACGGATTGCAAAGGCAGTGCTACCCAAGAAATTCAAAGCATCGTCATTCACCTTGTACGACGATAAATCCGGCGCTAGAAGAAGGGATAGACGGTGTGAGTATCACAAGGACCATGGCCATGATACTGATAGTTGTTATGCACTGAAGGACCTCCTGGAGGAATTGGTACAAAATGGCCGGCTACAACAGTACGTCCGAAAAAGCAACCTAACCAACGCAATAGCCTTGAGATAGGATTCACCTCCACTCGGCGTGATCCACATGATATACAGCCTGTCAATGTCATCGGCGGTGCATGCGATTCAGTCGAAGTCTAACCCTCAAGACCAACTCACTCCGGCTAAACGGCCCCATGAAGCCGAGGTTATTACTTTTGATGATTCGGATTTGGACGGAGTAACACTGCCCCACATTGATCCCTTGGTAATTGAGTTATGCGTAAACCGATTCACAGTTAAACGCGTACTCATTGATCCGGGGAGCACATCGGAGATCATGTACTATAAGACATTTACCAAACTCGGCTTCTCCGAATCCGATCTCTCCAGCCCCTTATCCACTATTCGGCTTCAATGCCAATCCAGAGTACTCGTTGGGGAAAATCAGGCTTTCCGTTCGAGCAGGTTCCTGAACAGTAGATGTGGGATTCTTGGTCGTCAAGCTGCCGTCGCTGTGTAATCTCATCATGGGGTGATCCTGGTTGCATACTATGCGGGCCGTGCCAAGCACCTATCATCAGCTGCTACGCTTCCCGACAGAATGCGGTATTGAGCAAATCCGTGGCTCCCAGAAATCGGCACAAGTATGTTATCTCCTTGCTGAAAAAACGCCAAAGGAACTACAGGTGAATTCCATTGAGGTGCTGGTTCGAGAGAGCCTCGACGGTGTTGGGCGGCTCCCAAATGAAAAGGCCACGGAAGGCTTAGACCGAGTTGAAATCGATGGAAGCCCAAACAAGTTCTTCATGGTCGGCGCCTCCTTAAATCAGGCCGACAGATAGCAGCTGATCTCTTTCCTACTCAGTAACCTCGATGTCTTTGTGTGGACTCCGTATGAAATGCCGGGTATAGATCCTTCAGTTTCACAGCACCATTTGAATGTCGATCCTAAGTGCAAGCCGATCATTCAGAAAAGCCGGCGGTCAGCCGCAGAGCACATTGCCACCGTTGTTGAGGAGGTTAACAGGCTGCTTGACGCCGGGGCAATTAGGGAAGTGACCTACATGGCTCTCTAATACAGTGGTGGTGAAGAAGAAAAATGGGACTTGGCGAGTGTGTGTCGATTTCACGGACCTAAACAAAGCCTGCCCCAAGGATTGTTTTCCTCTACCCAGAATCGACCAACTTGTAGATGCGACGATAAGCCATCAATGTATGAGCTTCCTCGATGCTTACAGAGGCTACTATCAAATCGCCATGCATCCAGAGGACCAGGACAAAACTGCATTCCTCACCCCAAGAGGAACCTGCTGCTACAAAGTTATGCCTTTTGGGCTGAAGAATGCAGGGGCAACCTACCAAAGACTGGTCACCGCCATGTTCAAGGAGCAACTCGGCCACACTATGGAAGTGTACATTGACGATATGGTGGTCAAGTCCAAGGAAGAACAGAATCATATAGCCGATCTAGAAAAGACATTCAGTATTCTACGCAAATATAGAATGAAGCTGAACGCTTCTAAATGTGCGTTTGGGATCGGCTCTGGTAAGTTCTTGGGTTACATTGTCAACCATCGAGGAATTGAGGCCAACCCGAGGCAAATCACAGCAATCTTGGAACTCGGCTCCCCTCGTTTAGTAAAAGAGGTTCAAAAGTTGATGGGGATGGCCGCCGCACTCAACAGGTTCATCAATCGGTCTACAGATCGTTGCCGACAATTCTTTCATACACTACGGCAGGGCAAGGCTTTTAAATGGTCCGCCGAATGCGAAGTCGCTTTCAACGGACTCAAGACCTACCTCTGCTCAGTACCACTCTTGACAGCACCCGCTGCTGGTGACCTACTCATTTTGTATCTGGCAGTTTCCGATAGGGCCGTCAGCGCCGTACTGATAAAGGAAGAGCTGGGGGAGCAGCAACCAGTGTATTATGTGAGCAAGGCAATGGTTGACGCCGAAACACGGTACCTTTCGTTGGAAAAACTCATCTTAGCCCTAGTCATGGCGGCAAGAAAACTGATGCATTACTTCCAGGGACATAGCATCGGGGTGCTAACAGATTATCCTCTCCGATTAGTACTACGAAGTGCAGAAGCATCAGGACGTGTTTCAAAGTGGGCTCTTGAACTCGGCCAGTACGACATTCAGTTTCTACCCAGAACCTCAATCAAGGGACAGGTATTTGCCGACTTTGTTGCCGAATTCACTGAGGGTCTTTCCGATTTCAAGTCCGATGAGATTCGTCCGGAGCCCAACTGGAGAATTTATGTTGGGGACATTTGGCAGTTGTACTGTGATGGATCATCCAATCAGCGGGGCAGCGGAGCCGGAGTTGTAATCATGGCTCCCGACGGCGCAATAATTGAGCAGGCCGTCAAGCTCGGCTTCGAAGCATCAAACAACGAAGTCGAATACGAAGCCCCTCTAGCCGGTTTGTGGAATGCACATCTTCTGGGTGCTCGGCGTTTGCTTGTATTTTGCGATTCAAAACTGGTGATCAATCAGTTAAAGGGGAAGTACGCGGCAAGAAACGACCGTATGGCGGCTTACATGAAAACGGCCAACTCCTTGCTGGCAAAATTTGACCATCATGAATTGAACCAGATAACACGTGATCAGAACACACATGCAAATGCCCTTGCCTGCCTAACCTTCGCCATCAACTCAGAAATTAAACGAACCATCGAAGTTGGTTTCATCCCAGAGCTGAGCATTGGCCCTTTGGAGGAAGTCCAGGTCAATGTTATAGAATCTGGACCGAGTTGGATGGATCCCATTGCCGCATTCCTGTCTTTTGAACAGCTCCCAGAGAACAAGAAAGAAGCGCAGAAGCTGCGAAACAAAGCCCTGCGATACTACTTGGATCCACAAGGAAGGCTTTATAAAAAATCCCTCTCTGGTCCATACTTGGAATGTGTACACCCGGACAAAGTCGAAGAGCTTCTGACTGAAATACACGAAGGCAGTTGTGGCGCCCATTCTGGCGGGCGGTCCTTTCTTGGCCCATCGAGCCATAACACAGGGGTATTACTGGCCGACAATGAGATCAGATGCCCAAGACTACGTGAAAAAGTGTGAACAGTGCCAGAAGTTCTCTCCTTTGACCCACCTGCCTGCTGAAGAGCTAAGCTCCATAACCAGTCCTTGGCTGTTCGCCCAATGGGGACTTGACATCGTCGGACCACTGCCTCGTGCCCCGGGTAACAAGCGATTTTTGATTGTCGCGACAGATTATTTTACAAAATGGGTAGAAGCGGAGGCACTAACCCACATTCGAGATACCGATGTGAAGCGTTTTGTTTGGAGAAACATCATAACACGGTTCGGCATTCCGAGAGCACTTATCTCAAACAACGGCACCCAGTTCGATTGTGGCGTCTACCGAGAACTGTGCAACAAGTATGGTATACGGCCTTACTTTTCCACGCCGGCTTATCCACAAAGCAATGGTCAGGCTGAAGCCTCTAACAAATCCATCTTGGACGGTATCAAAAAAAGGCTGGAGAAAGGTAAAGGCAAATGGGTCGAAGAATTGCCGAGTGTGTTGTGGGCTTATCGAACTACGCCGAGGCGGTCTACTAGGGAAACGCTGTTTGCTCTATGCTTTGGAACCCAGGCAATCATAACCCTGGAGATCGGCCTCCCAACCTTGAAATCGACAGTTTTTGATATGGGCCAAAACGACATGATGCTGGCCTTGGATTTGGTTATGATTGAACAACGAAGAGACCGTGCCCTCGCATCCATGGCGTGGTATCAATAGCAGCTTGCTAAGTCGTATAATCAACGAGTTCAGTTGCGTCGCTACACACTAGGAGAGTTGGTCCTGAAGAAGGTACTTCCAGCTGCCAAGAAGCCGACTGATGGAAAATTAGGTCCTAACTAGGATGGCCCCTATCAGATTGATTCAATCGCAGGAGTAGGGGCATATCGGCTCAAAGACATGTCAGGAAGGAGTCTGCCACGGCCTTGGAATTTCACGCATTTACGTAAATTTTATCATTGACCTGACTTGTAGGACATGATGCTTGTTTGGAACGGTTCGCCATGTACATCTCTTTTTCTGTAATACAAAGATCACTATTTACTCACTACAAATTGCAGTTCAACAGTGTTCCGAAAAAGCCTTCGGATTCGGAGCGCCCTTCGTGGATATCGCGATTGGCCAAACAAAGTCTCCGAATTCAGAGCCCCATCGGCGCATGACGTCTTTAGGCCGAAAAAGCCTCCGGATTCGGAGCGCCCTTCGTGGATATCACGATTGGCCAAACAAAGTCTCCGGATTCGAAACCCCATCGGCGCATGACGTTTTTGGGCCGAAAAGCCTCCGGATTCGGAGCGCCCTTTGTGGATATCACAATTGGCCAAACAAAGTCTCCGGATTCGAAGCCCCATCGGCGCATGACGTCTTTGGGCTGAAAAAGCCTCCGGATTCGGAGCGCCCTTTGTGGATATCACGATTGGCCAAACAAAGTCTCTAAATTCGGAGCCCCATCGGCGCATGACGTCTTTGGGCCGAAAAAGCCTCCGGATTCGGAGCGCCCTTTGTAGATATCACGATTGGCCAAACAAAGTCTCCGGATTCGGAGCCCCATCGGCGCATGACGTCTCTAGGCCGATTAAGCCTCCGGATTCGGAGCGCCCTTCGTGGATGTTCGGGCCGTGCGTAACATAATGTCAATTAAAAACTTAATAAATCAGGCCGATCAATGTCCATTCAATCTTCTGAAATACGTTTATTCAAACATTTATACAATAAAACATATGCAAGCACGTGTGTGCTAAACAAAAATTATAACAAACAGTGAAAATAGAACCTTTTTATTCGACCAACCAATAATTACATAATTTTAGACGCAATCTGCGATTGAACATTACAACGAATATTTTTATGCGGTGTCTCCCTCATCGTTGCTCTTTTCGACTTCAAAGGCGGAAAAGGGCAAATGATCACGAAGGTATAGCGGCAACGCCGAATCGACACCCTTTGCTTGGAGAGCCTCGGCGGCCTGAAGTGCCGCGATCCAACCGTGCTTAAAGCCCCGATTCTCGCATCGGCAGACCTCCTCTGCAAGTTTCTCTTTCGTATTGTCGATCCCAACCTTCCGGCCCGCATGGAAGCCTTGCTCATAACCCTTGGCCCTCGCATTCTCTACGGCAAACATGCTTGCTGTATCTCGGTCGGCGATGGCATGACTCAATAGCTGTTGGGTCACCTTCTCCTCCACAATCGGGTTAGATTGACCCGCCGCATGTGGCTCGGCGACTTTAGCCTTCCTAAGCTTCCTAAGCTCACGCTCGGCTTTCTTCGTACGAGCCTCCGAACTGCGGATCTATTCGTCCATTTTCTCTATCTCCCACCGCGCAGCGCGCATGCGCATGCCGACTTCGTAGGCGGTGTACAGCCCCTTCACCGCCCCATGGATACCTTCTCGAAAAACTTCGAAATCTTGTCGTCCAACCATCGATTGTTGGACTTTCGGTGGAAAAATCTGTCGAGCGAACTCGACCGCTACACCCGGATCATTAACGATGGAATCTACTTCAGTCATCAGTTTATTCTCCATGAACACCGCAAAACTCAATGGTCGTGGCATCGCGTCTGGCTCATTTCTCGGTCGTGGTTGCGGGGAGCTTCCCCGTTGCTGCTTCTCTCTTCTGGGTGATCTGCTTCGACGGCTTGGAGGTTGACGTTTTTCCCTTTCTTTGGACGTCCTTCCTCCCATGCGCGTAGGCTCGCTGCTGCAATTCATCGCA
This sequence comes from Camellia granthamiana, assembly GCA_036172215.1. Classification (NCBI taxonomy): domain Eukaryota; kingdom Viridiplantae; phylum Streptophyta; class Magnoliopsida; order Ericales; family Theaceae; genus Camellia; species Camellia granthamiana. Next base: position 602,276 of record JAXFYN010000107.1, on the reverse strand, counting down.
GTATCTAGCTCAGCCAGCGTTCGTCCTTCTCCTCTGCTGTTGAAAAACAGTCTGTTTGACATTCGCCCTCGCCCCAAGCTAGTTCAAATCAAGTTTGAATCAAAATAAATGGACTCACTGGCGCGAATTCACTCCATTTATTCGTATGTATGCAGCGCCCCCGAGGCGACGTCATTAATGCCAAACACCAGAAGCCCGATGCCGATAGATGTATGCCGCAGTCATTCCACGAACTAGGCCTATTCGGCTACTGAAGTTCGTGCACTAGCTGGGGCAAGGGCAGATTTATTAATCTGATCGGCCAAATATTTAAGCCCCATGCCGATAGATGTATGCCGCAGCCACTCCACGAACTAGACCTATTCGGCTAATGAAGCTCGTGCACTGGCTGGGGCAAGGGCAGATTTATTAATCTGAGCGGCCAAATATTTAAGCTCCATGCCGATAGATGTATGCCGCAGCCATTCCACGAACTAGGCCTATTCGGCTAATGAAGCTCGTGCACTGGCTGGGGCAAGGGCAGATTTATTAATCTGATCGGCCAAGTGTTTATGCCTAATGCCGATCGATACTTGCTATTAAAAACAAAGTGTAGCCATCTTGCAATCAACAGCAAGGCAAAAAAGGAAATTTTCATTAGGAAATTGAGCACAAATTGTAGCCATTTTACACATGAAAATTACCAAACAAAAAGCTGTAAAAATACATTCGAAAACTCCTAAAACAGCAAGCAAAACAAAACAGCAAGCAAAAAAGGTGTCGCCCAAATTAATCCTCGGAGTCAGACTCCAGCGGCTCAATATCCACTTGCTTGTATGGAATTGGCATAGCCAATGTCACATCAGCACCAGCAAGGGCTTTGAGCCAGCCGTCTTTGAATCCCCGATTTTCAAATTTGGAGACTTCGTCTACATATTCGGCAAGGGCAGCACTTTTCCCGGCCTCTAATACCTTAGAAGCCTCCGAGTCGGCCGCTTCCTTTGCCTTCTTTACTTCCTCTAACTTAGCCTCCAGTTTGGAGACCGCCTCCTGGGCCAATTTCAGCGCCTCCGCGCTCGCGTCCGCCCTTCTCTCGGCGGCTAATCTCAGTTCCTCCGCATTCTGTGCCCTCTCCATCTCGGCTTCGGCCCGCGCGCCTTCCATTTTTGCCCTTAAAGCCTCAAACTCAGCCCTGCTCCTTTGGCCCTCAACTTCCGTTTGAAGATGGCCGAGCTATTCGATGGCGTCATGATGGCGACGGCCCATCTCTGCTATCCTTCTGACGGTCTGCAAAACAGGAAGTTAAGACCAAAATAGTATTTGCATAAAGTGAAAAGACAAAGTCAAGATTTATACCAAAAGTGCCAATTGTGCGGCCAATGCTATTGAAACCAGATCCGGCTCCGCCCGGAAAGCCGCCTTGTCTGCCAGCAGTGAAACGGATGTAGCCATACTAAGCGCGACCGCTGGATCTTTAATTACCGAAGCATCAGAAGGGATCGACGTGTCTTTTATCTTCGGTTGAATAACGAAAGGCACGATCACATCTGATTCCTCTAAACGAGGTCGTTTGTCGGCACGGTTATCTTCTGAGCCGGCCTCAACCTCGGCAGAGCGCTTCCCTGCCCTTAGTTCAGCCTCTCAATCGGCCTGCACAACCAACTCGGCCTTGGCACTTCGGTTTCCTGCCGTCCCCTCCTCAATAACAGGCAAGGAGGGCTGAGATTCGCTAACAGGCAGGGACGGCTGAATTTCGACAGCAGGAGGCACTCCGTTTCGAATAGCCTCTGCCCTTCGTCGTGCTGCCATCCTTTCCGCGTTCACCTTTTTGGCAAGTTGTGTGAGGCTTAACCCGGCCATATCTTCGGGGTAAGTGCCGGGAAGGTCCTCCAGACCGTGAAAAATGTTGTCGAGTGGAAGGTCCTCTCGGCCCAAAGTGGACAGAGGGTCGGCTGAGTTGAGGCCGGCTTCCTCAAAGGCTAACTGCAAAGCCTCGTCGACTTCAGTTTCGGATTGATCGGACTCGGCAACCTCAGCTACTTCTGCTCGTTCCGAATTGGACCCCTCAAGACCAACTTGCCTCAAATTCTTGAAATCGGTCAGGATAAGGGCGGTAAGAAACTCCTCACACTTCGGAACTGGGATGTTCTCTGCCGCCGAGAAGGTCGTATAGGTCGGCTTGTAGCGGAAAAGAACGTGGGCTGCCCTCCCCTGTTTTTGAAGACCCGGCCGGCCGAAATATCTGAGCGCAACCTTGATTTCCGATAGAACGGCGTCGTCGGTCGAAGTCAGGACTTTCTTCAAATTGTGCCCTGCACAAGCAAAGCAATGAAGTCTCGAAAACGAAGCTTTATGAATATAACAAAACAAAAAAAAAATAAAAGAAGCTACACGGCCACCTAGTTCGCCCCTCCGTCTAGGAATAGGATCGAGGCGATCCTCGCCTTCGCCAAATTCCCAATTACCTTGGACAACGACCATAACATCATCGACTCGCTTCCCAGAGCTAGAAAGCATAGTCACTAGTTGATGGTTGGTGTCCTTGGCCCTAAGGAAGTAACGCCCATGCCGACCAGAAGACTTGGCCAAGGCATAACAATGCCGAATAGCAGGAATGCCGAGGTTAATCCTAAGGCGACGATTTAGTGCAATAATCCCCGTTACGATTTTAAAAAAATTAACATTGGGTTGGGAAGGGATTAAACCCCAATGGCAGAGCACAGCCCTAAGGAGTAGATGAAGTGGGAATCGGACTCCACCCTCTGCGATTGATAGGAGAGGGAAGACGATCGTGGATTCATCAGCCTTCTCCATATCGAGGGTGCCGTCCGTCACGAATGACAGACAGACATCATCAGGAATGGAAAAATGGCGTCGGAAGCCAGAAATTCGATCCGAATAGAGGAGATCTTTCACGTGTTTTGCCATTTCCTACAGTTTACACGAATGTTCGAAACCAAAAACAAACCAGGCAAAAGGACTTAGAACAGAGAGGAAGAGAACTTACGAGAGACGAAGAGGATAGTGAAGGAAAGAAAGTTGCAGAGATAACGCGGAAGACAATCCAGCGGCAAGTATCTGAAAATGTGTGTATTTGAAAAGACGTCAAAATTTTAAATCATAATAAGTAGGAGTACGAAGGGGCGGGAAGTTGAAATGATGACCCAGAAGCGTGTGTTCAGACATCTGCATTGGAATGGGGTTAGTCGTCGAATTTCGGCTCTGATTTTTCGAGTTCGAAATCAAACACTCCAACCAACTGTCATTAGTGGAATGTTTGAGGGGCAATTGTGGGGGCCAGATAATGGGGGTCTTAAATAGGCCGAGTATATGAACTTGGAGAACTGGAATGTATGTATAGTATTCGGCTTCATCCCACATCCAAATCCTACCCTATTGCCAAATAGCCGAATAGGGAAAGGGCCGAGTAAAAAAGCAATTTACTACAAAGGAAGCCGAATGACGAACAGAAAGTGGGCCTAATCCCGAGGCCTAAGAGAGAAAGGATATAAATAGAAGAATATCAGCCAGTAAGAGGTATGTGAGAACTATTATGCTTAATTTAGAATACAAGTAAACTTGAGTGTAAAGACTGACTTGCCCGTCGCAGTGCTAATTCCGACACCCCCGACCGGAGTGTTTATTCCTTTTCAGGTGACTAGAAGAGGATCACTAGCGTCTCCTAGGATTAGAAGAGTATTTCCAAAACGACCTCTCCACAAAGTTAACCAACAGAGATTTTCTTAATTGTTTAAAATTAAGAAAATCAAAAAAATTAGTATTACTACTACAAAAATAGTTAAAGATCACACTTTGACCAAAAAAAAAAAAAAAAAAATCTCACTTTTATTGAAAGTGTGATAAAAAAATTAGATTGATATTTTAATCACACTTAATTTGATTGAGTGTGATAATATTTATTTTTTTATGTCACTTTTCAATTAAGTGTGATTATATATACATTTTTTTAATCACATATTTTAATTAAAGTGTGATTATATATGCATTATTACTTTTTAATCACACTTTTTAAATAAGTGTAATTATATATATATATATATTTTAGTCACACATTCTAATTAAAGTGTGATTATTTATATATTTTTTAATCACACCTTCTAATTAAAGTGTGATTATATATACACTACTACTACTTTTTAATCACACTTTTTAAATGAGTGTGATTATATATATATATATATTTTAATCACATTCTAATTAAAGTGTGATTATTTATATATATTTTTAATCACACATTCTAATTAAAGTGTGATTATATATACACTATTACTTTTTAATCACACTTTTTAAATAAATGTGATTATATATATATTTTTTTAATCACACATTCTGATTAAAGTGTGATTATTTATATATTTTTTAATCAAACCTTCTAATTAAAATGTGATTATATATACACTATTACTTTTTAATCACACTTTTTAAATGAGTGTGATTATATATATATATATATTTAATCACACATTCTAATTAAAGTGTGATTATTTATATATTTTTTAATCACACCTTCTAATCGAAATGTGATTATATATACATTACTACTTTTTAATCACACTTTTTAAATAAGTGTGATTATATATATATATATAATCACACTTCCTAAATAGGTGTGATTGTATAAAATATTTCAAATTGATTTTTATATGAAATATACAATTTTCAAATTTTTAATCACACTTAATCTGATTGAGTGTGATAATATTTATTTTTTATGTCACTTTCTAATTAAGTGTGATTATATATATATATATATTTTAATCACACTTATAATTAAAGTGTGATTATATATACACTACTACAATAATATTTATTTTTATTCACACTTTTTAAATAAATGTGATTATATATATATATATATTTAATCACACTCCTAAATAGTATGGTTGTATAAAACATTTTAATTTGATTTTTATATAAAATATACTATACAATTCGCGCCTTTATTCTACCCATACCCATGAATGAGAGAGACGACTCTTCCATTCCCCAGCAAGATTGAATTTCACAAACACACATGTCTATTCTCCTTCTCCTTCTCCTTGCCTTCTGTTTCTGAAACGAAGTCCTGTTTTGTCAGCTCCGAACCACCATTGAAGTTACTCAAATTTGTCTTTTGAAATCAAAAACCTCTTGAAATTTCTGGTGAGTATATGTGATATTAAAACTCTCACAAGGGTCTTTACTAAATAAATTGAGAGTATAAAATTCCCTTTATATGAGTAAAATAACTCATTTTTTTTTATTCTTTTCCCGATGTAAGATTATCAAATAAAAGTTAATCAATGAAAATTTTCTTAATCATTTAAAATTAAAAAAATCAAAAAAATTTGTATTAAATATGAAAGTTCTCACAATACCCTTCACTAAAAATATTATTTTTTTATATAATATATAAATTATAAAAATTCAAAATAACTAATTGATGGGTCAATTGATGCCTATGTCATTATTTATTAACGTATGGGTTAGTATCCCAAAAATTTACCTCATGCGCGCGTATAATGGGTCAATTTTTAATGTGAAAAAAAAAACCAATTCAACCGATATTATTTCACTCAAGAAAAAAGAGTCAACCTGACACTCTCATGGACCCGAATTTTGACCGCTAATGACTTTTATACTAGGTTGGGTGACTTGAAAAATTATACATTATACTAGGTTGGGTGACTTAAAAAATTATACATTTGGATTTTTTTATAAAATTATAGTTTTTTTATTATTTTATTTTTTTTGGATCATATTATTTTTTTATATTTTTTTCATAAAAAATTAAAAAATATATTTATTTAAATTGTTCCAAATATCCTCTTAAGAGAATTTGAGAAGTTATAGGATTAGGATTTATTGTGGATTTTATCTTGATAATTTGAATTTTTTATTTTGTAAAATCCTTAATATATATCATTTATAAAAAAAAATTAATTTGATCCGATAATCATAATTTTTTTTTATTTTAAAAAATAAAATATCTATTTTTTTAAAAATAAATACTATAAAATAAAAATATTATGATTATCATATTGATTTTTTTATATTGATAATATACATTAAAAATCTTATAAAATAAATAGTTCAAATCAGGAAAATGGGACTTATGACTAGCCTCACGACTCTTTTAAATTCTTTTATATTTTTTAAATAGATCATTTATTTTTTAAAAAATATAAAATATAAAATAAAAAGATTTAATTATTAAATTAATTTAATTTTTTTTTATGAATTATAAATATTAAAACTCTTACTAAGAGCTCGTTTGAGAAGCTTAGTTTTGGAATTTTTTGGCTAAAATAACTAGATTTTTTAGTTCAATAAAATAAAATATCACATCCAACCCATAATCATTATGTTATTTCTCTAAAAAAAAAAACTAAAAAAAGTCAAAAAAACTAAAACTTCTTCTCAAACGAGATTTTTTAACTTTAAATTAAAATAATTAAAAAAATTAAAATACTAAAAAATTAACCCACTTACTAAACAAACCCTGAATAAATAATTTAAATCATAGAAACGTACCAGCCCCTCAATCCAAAAATTTTTTACCTCATGCGTGAATTTAACGGGTCAATTTTCAATTTGGAAAAATAATCAACCGACATATTTATTTCACTGGAGGAAAAGGCTCAACCTGGCACTCACATTGCCCGAATTGACCGCAAATGACTTCTATTAACTCTGTTTGGTGCAGTGGTGGAAAAATAATTATAAATTATGACTTAACAAAATATAAATTATATTTTTAAATATAAATTATTAATTTGTTTAGTACAGTTGTGAGATTATAAATTTAATTAATGAAGTAGTATTTGGTTAAATAAACTGTAAAATAATTTCTTTTTCCCCTTATAAGATATAAAACTTGTAATTTCATTCTTTTTATTTTTTTTTTCTTCTTATTTTCTTTTTTCTTCTTTTTTTTTTTTTCATCTCTTCTTTCTTTATTAATTTTGTTTAATTTATTAATTCATTAAAATTAATACCAATTAATATTCATGTTCTAATTTATATTAATGTTGTGATTTCATTACATATTATTTTTTATATATTCATTTTAATTATTCATATATGTATTTCTTTTCTTTATTAGTATTATTAATTGTGATTTTTGTTCATCAATTAGTATAAAATTATTTCATTAATGAAAGTTAATATAATTAGTATCAATTAATATAAAAATTATTATATATATATATATTTTATATTAATGTTGGGTACAATGCCGGAGATGGAGAGTCGTCAATTTGGAACGGCAGACGGAGCGCCATTGATGACCTAGCCACCGTTGAAACAACGCCAAATGCGCAAGTCGTCGATCGTCATCGTCACCGTTCTACAAAACCCTAGCCCCCTTCTCCTTTCATTCTCCTTCCCCCGAAACCCTAGACCTTATGGTCTACCAAAACCCTAGTCTGGTTCTTTAACCAGATCGCGAAGAAAGAGAGAGAGAGAGAGAGAGAGAGAGAGAGAGAGAGAGAGAGAGAGAGAGAGAGAGAACTTTGGTTCATTGATGCGATCGCGGTGGTTCTCCAACCAGATCGCGACGCTAGGTGACGGGAGGGTTTGCTCCTCAACGTGATGGTAACATGAGGGTTTTGCCCCTTTGGTTAGGGTTTCAGATCGTGATGGTAGTGGTGACGGAGAGAGAGAGAGAGAGATCGCTGGTTTGCCTTCGTCGGAAATCACCTCTCTCTCTCTCTCTCTCTCGTGTGAGCAAATGAATAGTGTTTTAAGAAATAGGGTTTATATAGTTGGGTTTTTGGTAATAGTTGAAATTGACGATAGCATTTAAGTAATTTTGCATGCCCTCTGTTTAATCTCAAATGTGGAAGCTGTTGGGAGCAGCTTCTGATTCCAACCACTTGTCTTCAAGGAAAAAAAAGCTACATAATCAAAAGCTAATAAACCAAAGTTTAAACAAACAGTCTGAAATAACTTTTTGAAAGCTAAAATCTAAAATCTGGAGCAAATAGGCCTATTATTTTTAGATCTATTTTGAAAAGTGATTTATTTATTTATTATGAAATAGTTTATAAAAAAGTAAAAAGGTAATTTAATCAAAATAAGTTAATAAGTTGACTTTTTTTATCTTTCCAAAAAATTAGACCTGGTGGTGTGAATGAAAAAATTAGGAAATTTTTTATTAATAGTGGAGTCAGAAATAAATAATTACAAAAAAATAATAAATAATATAAATATTAATAATTATAATTAAATGCATGTAATTGTCCCAAAAAATTATGTACTAGGCCAAATTCACATGTATTTAGTTTATCTCACGTTTACACATTAATATGTGAGAATTTGAGTGGTTCGTAAGAACGAGAGCTATCATGGATCTCATTTAATAATTTGAATTGTGATATTTATTGATAAAATATGTTGTACTCATACTTTTGAATAATGTTATATGAATTAATTACTATACTAATTAGAGCATCTCCACTGGTGTGTCATTGGAGCTGTTATTGCCAAATTATGGCAGCAGTTGATAGAAAGGCACCTCTAATGGCAATTTTTAGCAGCTGTTATCTTTGGCAAATGCCAAAGCTTGTGTCAAATATGACACAAGCTTTGGCAACTGCCAAAGATGCCAAGTCAGCTTCAACCAACCGTTTCCTCCCTTCCTCCCTTTTTCATCATCCTTTCCAAATTTCCAAATTTCTAAACAATATTCACCCAACAATTTCCAAATTTCCAAAATCACAGAGATTTCGAAATTTCCAAAATTCACTCAATATTCACCCAACAATTTCCAAACACAGAAAATTAGAAAACAAAATACCTGAAGCAAACAAAAAAATACCTGACAGAAAAATTAGAAAATCAAAATTTAAAGCAAACAAAATCTGAAGCATAATTTTTTTAAATGTGAAACAGATCAATTGAAAAAAAAATTGAAACAGATCAATTGAAAAAAAATAATAAATCTAAAGCATAATTTTTTAAAATCTGAAACAGATCAATTGAAAAAAAAAAAAAAATCTGAAACAGATCAATTGGAAAAAAAAAATCAACAAATTTTTTTTTAGACAGAATTTCACAACAACATTAAAGCAATCTCAAACAAATTTTAAGTAATCTCTACAAATCTGAAGCAATCCAAGCAATAATCAATAAATTTGAAGAAGATTTTAAATAATAAATACCTGGATTTAAGAAAATAGGTTGAAGCTCAGTGCAGTTGACGGAATGTTCTAATCTACTAAAATAGGTTGAAGGAATGTTCTGATCTATTGATCTTCGGTGATGAAGGCTTTTAGGGAGAGGGAGAGAAAGAGAGAGAGAGAAAGAGAGAGGGATGGAGAAGGAAAGCTTGGTGGGTTTTCGGAGAGAGAGAGATGTTAGGACCTTTTGTTGTCAAATTCCATGGATCAAAACCAAGGTTGTAACAAGAGTTCTTTAAGAAGTTGGTTTCCTTCAAAAACAGGATTACTTTAGAGTTCTGCAAGAAGTTGGTTTTCTACAAGAAGTTGGTTTTCTTTCCCAACTAGGATTGCTTTGGTTTTCTATAAATAGTTGGGTTTCTCCCAAATTTAGATTATTCATTGATTCATTCATTGAATCCTCCAGATCTTTCTTTTTGGTTCTTAAAGGTTTATATCTGGGGATATTTTATTTTTCTTTGATGTCTTATTGAGTATTCAACTCATGATCTGAAAAGGCTACATCAAAGGTTTTGTTTGTTACACAAAAGAGAGAGTTGTTCTTCAGTTGTGGATTCTGAAGAATTCGAGCCTGAAGCTTCAGTTGTGAATTCTGGAGTGGCTCATCAAAGTTGTTCTTCAGTTGTGGATTCTGAAGAATTCGGTCTGAAGCTTCGGTGGTGGAATCCGGAGTGGCTCATCAGAAAGACAATTCCGTGGTGAAGATGGGGTTGGAAGAGGCACATAGAGGTTGGTTCAATTAGGCGTTGTGGATTCGCTAGATAATTGAGAGTGATACCTGTGTAATTCCTTTATATCTTCTTAGTGGATTGTTCTGGTGGCTGTGGCCCGTGGTTTTTTGATCACAATTGGAAGGTGTCCAATTGTGGTTTTTCCACGTAAAATCTTTGTGTCTCTTTCTTTTGATTGTTTGTTTGGGATTTTTATATTCTACTTAAAATTGATACATAATCACAAATCAACATCTAGGAGGTTTCTAGATTTTTCAATTGGTATCAGAGCGGGTCGTTCTATTTTTTTATAAAAAAAAAAAAAAAAAAAATTTTAGAAAGCTCTATTTTTTTTTTAAAAAAAAAAAAATCTTTTAGAACGAGATCTTGTTTGATTTGTGTGCATGTTTTTTTTTTCTTACTTTATTGTTGAAAAAAAAAATCAAAAAGATTTTCTTAGTATGGTTTTGCAAGTTTGAATTTTTTGAGATGTCCTTGATGCATATTGGAATTGATGAGAATAAACATTACATGTTAATATGTGTGTGCTTTCTGTGGTAATTACTCATTTTGGAGTGTGTGTTCTTTGATTAGTATGTCTCATTCTGTACACACTCTTGGATTAGCAAATATCGGAATCTTCTGACTTAGTGTTTTTTTATGGACTTCTGGCATTGTATCTTTTGCTTTTCTAGAGGAATTGACCTATACTAGCATATCATGGGTGATGTTGAGTCTCTTAACCACCTTCCATCTTTTTGCATCTCCATGGCTTTCCCCTCTATTTTTTGTAGTCCAGCCATGAGGAAAAGGCTACCTCAGAGTCACCAACCAGGCCATCCTTATTATATCCATGCTTCTCTGGTTCGGTTTCCATACTTTTGAGCGTGTCAGCCGCCGATGAGTGTGCAAAAGAAAAGAAAAGGAAAAAAAAAATGTGCAAAGAAAGAAAAGAAAGAAAAAAAAAATGTGCAAAAGAAAGAAAAGAGAAAAAAAAAAGAAGTGAAAAAAGAAAAGAAAAGGATTCATTGATTGAGGGGGAGCCTCCGCCTTTACTCACCAAATACCCCTTGATTCCTAGTGGTTTGACTTTCCTTAGTTATGCTTAGATTCTCGTTGGAGGTCCAGCTTTCATATCACTACTAGGATTTGAATCTTGTGTTTGTCGAACTCCAAGAGTCACACACACACTTTTATCATGAGATCTATGCTTTTCACATAATGCATCACTTTTTTTCATGAGGAATCTTCTATAAATTGTGCACATTGTATTTTCAAGTAATTGTGCTTCTTGGATAATCTTGTGTGTTTTAAGGTACAAATCTGAAATTCCTTACTTGCTCAACCATATTATATTTTGTTTTTCCTGTTTAGTGAGGGGGAGTGTGGTTTATCATTCAAGAGTTTGTTAACATGAACACTTTGTTTTGTTTGGTAAGGGAGATTGGCTTTAGTTGGTTTGCTTGATGCCTTGTATTGCTTATTTATTATTTTGTGTTAGGTGCATGTGTCTTAGTTTTCATCTATTCATACTACATGTTCTTAAAATCTCCAAGTTGCATCTATTTATGTTTTCCATCTCATACTTCAAGATAATCGTGTCATATGTTTATTGCTTTTTCATATATTCTTGTGGGACTAATAGTTGTTTTGGAGATGGTGGCACTAATAGTTGTTTTGCAGATCATGACCTTGAAAAATAAGTTTGGAAAGAGATTTGGTTATAAGTGCTGGTTCCTAGTTGGTGATGTTGTTCTTGTTTTGATTGGAAATTTGTTTTAGATTAGTTTTATCCAGGATTTGACAAAGGGGGAGATTGTTAGGACCTTTTGTTGTCAAATTCCATGGATCAAAACCAAGGTTGTAACAAGAGTTCTTTAAGAAGTTGGTTTCCTTCAAAAACAGGATTACTTTAGAGTTCTGCAAGAAGTTGGTTTTCTACAAGAAGTTGGTTTTCTTTCCCAACTAGGATTGCTTTGGTTTTCTATAAATAGTTGGGTTTCTCCCAAATTTAGATTATTCATTGATTCATTCATTGAATCCTCCAGATCTTTCTTTTTGGTTCTTAAAGGTTTATATCTGGGGATATTTTATTTTTCTTTGATGTCTTATTGAGTATTCAACTCATGATCTGAAAAGGCTACATCAAAGGTTTTGTTTGTTACACAAAAGAGAGAGTTGTTCTTCAGTTGTGGATTCTGAAGAATTCGAGCCTGAAGCTTCAGTTGTGAATTCTGGAGTGGCTCATCAAAGTTGTTCTTCAGTTGTGGATTCTGAAGAATTCGGTCTGAAGCTTCGGTGGTGGAATCCGGAGTGGCTCATCAGAAAGACAATTCCGTGGTGAAGATGGGGTTGGAAGAGGCACATAGAGGTTGGTTCAATTAGGCGTTGTGGATTCGCTAGATAATTGAGAGTGATACCTGTGTAATTCCTTTATATCTTCTTAGTGGATTGTTCTGGTGGCTGTGGCCCGTGGTTTTTTGATCACAATTGGAAGGTGTCCAATTGTGGTTTTTCCACGTAAAATCTTTGTGTCTCTTTCTTTTGATTGTTTGTTTGGGATTTTTATATTCTACTTAAAATTGATACATAATCACAAATCAACATCTAGGAGGTTTCTAGATTTTTCAAGAGAGAGTGAGATTGGTTCGGAGAGAGAGTGAAAGAGAGAGAGAGAGGGAGAGTGAGATTGAGAGGGAGATTTAGACTTTCAGAGAGAGACAGAGACTTTCGGTAATGGAGGGAGAGAGAGACTTTCGGTAATGGAGGGAGAAGAGACATGATCTCTGAGAGTGAGAGAGAGGAAGAGTGAGACTGAGAGAGAGAGATAGAGACTTTCAGAGAGAGACAGAGACTTTCGGTAATGGAAGGAGAGAGAAACTTTCAGTGATGGAGGAAGAAGAAACATGATCTTTAAGAGTGAGAGAGAGAGACGGAGACTGAGAGGGAGGAGGACAAAATGGTGAGAGACACAGTGAGAGGGTGATGAATGAAAGGTTGGATGATTTTACACAAATCCTCTCAACCGTTGATGACCAACACGTAGACGGTGGTGATGAAACCAAATAGAGCCGTTGTGCTCTGTTTGGCTAAAAATAAAAAATAAAAAACACAAACAAAAACAAAAATAAAAACAAACACTAGCTTGTGTCAAACGGTCATCTCTTCAAACGGCTATTATATTGAAACGACAATATTTTAAATTTTTATAAATAGAAACCCTTCATCTCAATTTTATTTCATAGCAACCATTGCACATTTCATTTTTCTTTTCTCCTCTCTTCATCTCAATTTGATTTCACAATAAACTTCTGAAATTATATTCTTTTTAGTTTTTTCACACAATCACTATGGAAGGTTCATCAAAAACAAAGAGAGGAAAATCTTTCACTGCTGAAGAAGATGTGGCAATTTGTAGAGCATGGTGTCACATTACTGAAGACCCAATTGTTGGGAATTCGCAATCTTATGCTCATTTTTTGGGAAGAATTTTTGAAAATTGTTGCTCGCTGCAAAATGATCACTTAAGAACACAAGTGTCAATCTCATCTCGATGGAGTGTAATCATGAAATATTGCAACAAATTTCGTGGGTGTTTGGCATAAGTGGAAAATCTACACCCAAGTGGAATGTCTCAAGTTGACATAATAAGATTTCATATTCATTTATTTATGTTAGTTTATTTATTTGTCTTATTTAAAAGTGAACTAATTAATTAATGTAATAATTTATTGATACAGATGTTTCAAGCAAAACTGTTATACCACTAAGATGAAAACAAACATTTTAGTTTTGAACATTCTTGGCCAATCTTACAAAATAATATCAGGTGGCAAGATGTAGCTCTTACAAACACAGTGTCACGACCCAAACTTGCCCCTATCGGTTTAGCGTCATAACCGGCCAGTAATCCTTGGATTACCAAAGGCCTCTGAACAGGATAACATAAGATAGAGGTTGCAGAAGCAAATATACAAAATTAACATAGTCCGTAGAGTTGTGGAGACATACATGGGACAAAAATTTTCAAAATAAACTTATATATATACAGATGTGACATAAAAAATACATTAGTCTAACGTCACCCAATTACACAGATACGGTCAAAGGGTACTTAGCTTAAATACAGATATACAAAACAAGCTCAACTAAAGCCTTGATATAATCCTCTCAAAAGGAACCTCCTCAGGAGGTACGATAGTTGGCTGACAAAACAGAAACATAGGCCGTCAACTCTGGGCCTGGTCACGTGCCTGCTCACCTACATACGTAATATAAATAGTGACCTGGAGCCCAGTGAATAATAACAGAGTAAAGATGTTTAATGAATGTTGTCCACAACAGTTACAGAAAATAGAATTCAATAGTTGTCAGAAATGAGTTCGTAATTATGTTTAGAAATCGTAGTACATAACAAATACAGTTTCAGAGTCGTATTCATAATTAGAACTTGCAGTTAATCATACGTGGCACATTTATTAGCACTAGTAGAAACAGTTGACCCATAAATGGACGGCCATAAAGGCATACAGTTGACCTATAAAGGGACGGCCATAAAGGCATACAGTTGACTCTCGTGCACGGAGACGTTACAGTTGGCTCATGAGACGTACAGTTGACCCATAAAAGGATGCACACATAAGGATCCATAACAGTTGGCTTATGAGACGTACAGTTGACCCATAATTGGGACGTAACAGAACAGATGACAGATGTCATTTGAAGCTAAGAATGCCACGAATACATTTAAGAAACATTGGACAACCATTCATTCATGTAGAAAATAATATAAATAGGAACGATCATCTTATATCATTCAGAAAATTCTTATAATTGAATATAGCTTTACAGAGTTATTACTCACAGATAACAGAGGCTCCAAGGTAAACAGATAGAATAAGGAAATCAAATGTCTTACAACACGTGACCTACATAACATAACAGATACATACATTGAAACACACGCTCGGAGTGTACATAACTTATTTCATTTGTTCTTGATGTGTTTCTAGCCTTTATTCTTATTATGGTATCTTAATCTTGGCCTAGGAATGTCTAGGATGGAGTGATGATGCAAAAATGTACTTGAAAATATTTTTCAAAACTTGTGAAAATAGGGTCCACGCTCAAGCGTGGCTTTTCTTGCTCGAGCGGACATGCAAAATGTGAGGAGTCGCTCGAGTGTAACTTCTTTCGTTCGAGCGGTTTGTAAATTTTGAAAAAATACTAGTTGCTTGATTTTCATGTGAGACTTAGACTCTCGCTCGAGCATGACTTTTGTCGCTCGAGTGGTCTGCAAAAATACATGAACTTCTGGGAGCTTGCATTTCATGCTCGAGCGAAAGTGCATGCATTCAGAGTGGTCGCTCGAGCGTGGACTCCTAGGCTCAAGCGTGGAAGTAGAACTCTGGAATTTCTAGATTGGCTTCCAAAGCTCAAAACTTAATCTTTAAGCATCAAAATTTGATTTTTCTGGGCCAAAACTTGAGGAACACTTAGAAATTCATAATACATCGTGAATTAAGAATCTTTTCAAGAAATCATGGCCAACTGACTTGCCAATTATGCAAAAGTTCAACTTAAAATTTATGAATGATCCATGAACATGACATGCATGAATTTCTTTGAACTTAAGTTTCGCAAAACATGATCAAGTGCTACAAAACAACATGAAACTTGACGATTTCCCAAAATTAAGGTGAATTCAAGACATGCACGAGGGAATTCTTGGAAATTAAACTCAAAATGTGAGATGCATGCATGCATGGTATGAGTTACTATTCTCAAATTTTAGCTTGATTCTCATGTTTAATCTTCTAATTCTCTTGAATTCTTACACCAAGCAATTCAGATTCATAATTAAGGAATTGAATTTCCTACCTTAAGCCTTGAGTTAGCAAGTGTTGGAACTAAACTCCCTCAATTCTCTTCAATCTCCCCTATTTCCTTCTTAATTCTCTTCTTGTTTTAATGTTGGCTTCAATCTCTCTCTCTCTCTCTCTCTCTCTCTCTCTCTCTCTCTCTTCACACGTTGAGCTAAAAAATGAAAGAGGTAAAAGGGAGTCTTGGGCTTGGTAGTGGCCTTATATAGGCTAATTAGTGATGGTTCAATAAAGCTAATCAAATGGACATTAAACTAATCTAATTTAATCGTTCCAAATCGAATTTTAATTAAACCTACCATAAAATTTTAAAAATTCTAATTAACACATAAATCAAGTCAATTTCTGAATTGGATGCCAATAATGCCTTCAATTCGCAAACTGAAATGAAAGCATGAACAAATCTTTCTATGTTAAACAGATATATGCACACACATAAGACAACATATGATGCAACATTTCACTTCAATTATTTATTAGGCGTAATTAAGCATGAATAATGTTAATCATGAGTCAGGGTTGTTACACACAGTGAAGTCAAGGATACATACACCGTTTTTCTCTAATTCAGCCTCCAATTCTCCAATGGATAACTGCATTTCTCTTAAAGATGACACCAGTCCAAGTTGGTAACAATCCAACTGTTGGTGAGGGTAGTGTCTCTGCAAGGGGTAAAAGGCCCGTGGGTAAGAAAGCTACAAAAGAATTATCTCGGAGAAATCAAGTCGTTGAAGTTGAAGTCCAAAAAATGAGCATACAATTGGAGACATTTAACCAACACCTTGCTGGGAAGGAAAAAAAAAAGATGAAAGAGAAGAAAAAAAGGATTCAAGCAATGCAGGAGCTGAAAGAACTTAAGATGAAAAAACATGACTTTGAGATCAGAAAACAAGAAGATGAGATGAAAAATGAAGAACATATAATAATAACTACGGACATTTCTCATTTGGACCCTCAGATGAAAGCGTATTACACAATGCGAAAAAATGAAATTTTTGCCAAGTGGTCCTCAAATGTCAGCAACCCAAATTATTATTTCCTCTGCCTCCTGATGAATACTTACGGGATAATGTATTTTTAAATTTTACAATGTCATTTGTTTTTTAATGTAATTGTTAGGTTTTATTTGCAATGTCATTTTTTTTTATTTTGTATTGAAATTTCATTTTTTATTTTGAGTATTCTCTACAAAAGAATGTAATATTATTTTTGCAATGTATAATGTTGACTATTTTTTAGTATAATTTAAATTTTTTGATATAATAAAAAGACATTAGCTGACATTAAATGATATTAACTATCATTAAAAAGATAACATAATGGTGAATTAGATTTAATTTTTTTTTTCAATTTTTCAATTTTTTGCATTTTTTATATTTGTCTAGTCGGGAATAATATAAATATATAATTTTTTTTTTTACAAACAGTTAAAAAAAGGTTACAAAAGATAAAAAATAAACAAAAATAAAATCACAAAAAAACCTATATCCAAACAACACCTATAAATTTGGAATGAAAGTTGGTTGAGATTTGTCAAAATAGAAAATAACCATTGGAGCACCATTGCTATAATTTAGAAAAATAGCACTATTCATTGCCAAATTATAGGAATAGCAATGACATTATAGCAACAACCATTGGATATGCTCTTAGTGTACTAATAAATGATGTGATATAATTTTAGAGGTTTTAGGTATTTGTAATTTGTATAATGAGTAAGGTCAATAATAATGTTATAACATATGTTAGTATACTAATTAGTATATTAATTGGTATATCAATTAATGTATACAGTACTACTGTTATTTTAAAATCATAAAATGTTAGTGTCAATGTTTCATTTTCTACACACGAAAAATGCGTATATCATAAAGGGACAGTTAGTGGAAATGAAAATTAATAAATAAATTATAATTATAATTATTAATATTTATAATATTTTTCACTTTTTGTAATTAATTTTTTCGAACATCTTTAAGTTATTTTCCCTATCATAAATGATGAATAAATGAATATGAGCTATCCATAGTAAATAAATTTGAATTGTTGATTATAATTAGCTTAGTTTAGGGTAAATTACACTTACTTACTCTGAGCTTTCTAACAATTACATAGACTTCCTTATAATTTTAATAATTATACTACTATCCTTTACTTTTGAAACTATTATCATTATTTCTCCACTGTTAGGTTATTTAACAGAATTTACTGATGTCATACCACAAATGACAAAATTGCCCATGAATTACTTTATCTGTTCAAATCAGAAATTTCACTCACTTGCCATGACGTTTTACATATATATTATCAAAAACCATACATATTTTACCATTATTTAATAAAATTCTTAAATTGCATGCAATATTAAATAAAATCTTTAAATTGTTAAGACATTATTAAATTATTTAATGCAAAAAAATTTAAATCTTTATTGATAAAATACTTAAAATAAATAATCTCTCCAAAATTAATGTTAGATAGCATCCTAATAATTTAATATAAAACTTATTTCACACCACATATAACTTAAAATTTATTATTTTATGTAATTCATTTATTATTTGAATTATTTTAAAGTTAAAATAAATAGATTTATTTTTTTCTCGACAATTTACATCACATATTTATTCATATGTAAAAATATTATTATTTTATCTTTTTTCAATCATATATTATTCTCAAATTTTAATTTTTATCTTTGGGTCATTATATTTCTAGTCAATGAATATTTAAAAAAATACAGGTTAATATTTCTTAAATGATTAAAAAATTAAAAAAATAAAAACGGAAGTAAAAAAAAATTAATCACCTCACAATAAATTAAAATTAGTTAATAGGGAATGAAAGATCAAGAAATCATTTGAGAATAATAAATAATTTAAATAATTTGTCATTTCGTACACCTAAAATTAAAATTAATCTTTACTTGCATGGAGAGATTATTTGAGAATAAGAAAATACTCAATTAATTTGTTATGTATGATACTTAAAATCTATTTCTCCATCTTTATTTATCTCATTTAAACTATTTTTATTAAATTAAATCTTAAAATATATTTCTTACCTTCATTAATGTTTGAATTTTTATTTTATTTGTTTGTTTATAAAAGTTCAAAAACTTGTTATGAGAAAAAATAGAGTCAAGAAATTACATTTATATTTTTAAAAAATTATGAAAAATAAATAATGATTTCATATATATTTAATCGGGTAAATTAAATTACATTTATATATTTTTTTCTTTAGAAATTGTTTTATTTTGTTGTGTTTTTAAATTAGTATTAAAATCTGATTTCTCAGTCTTGTCAATAAAATTGTATGAGTATTAGATATACGAAAGAAATAAAATTAGATAATTTGAACAATAACACTTCGCTATAAATAATAATAGAACAAAATAAAAGTGAGAAATTAAAAAATAAAGTAAAAAATTTAACCATTAATGAAGGTGAAAAATTAATTTTAAGATTTAATTTAATAAAAATAGTTTAAATGAGAAAAATAAATTTGAAGAAATATATTTTAAGTATGCAACAAATTAATTGAGTATTTTAGTATTCTAAAATAATTTATCTATTAACTAATTTTAATTTATTGTGAGGTGATTAGACTTTTTTTTTTTACTTCTATATTTATTTTTTATTTTTTTTAATCATGTAAGAATAACCTGTGTTTTTTTAAAATATGCATCGATTAGAAATTTAATGACTCAAAGGTAAAAATTAAATTTTTTTAATAATATCTTAATAATTTAGGGACAAATAATTTTCTTAGATATGCATAAATAAGTCGGACAATTTGCTGGAAATTTTTTTTAATCCATTTGTTTCAACTTAAAAAAAGAAAAGAAAAAAGAAATTTAAATAATAAATATATTAATTAAAATTAATAAATATTTCGTTGTTTATATAGTGTAAAATACGTCTTATAAGTATTGTATTAATTATTAGCGTCTTATATTAAACTATTATGGTGTAAGTTAAAATATGTATGGATTTTTAATAATATATATGCAAAACCTCAGGAGAGGTAGTGCAATTTTTTATTTAAATAACTTATTAGTTCAAACGGTCAATATGGTCATTTAGATAGAAAAGTAACGGCATTTGTGCTAAATTAACTGATTAAAAAAATCTTGATATTGTTAGCAAAAGTAAGGAAAGTTTTTGTAATTATTGAAACTACAAAGGAGGTCCCTATATTTGTTAGAAATCTTAAGGGAAGTAAGTGTAATTTACCCTTAGTTTATAATCAACACCGTTATCTCATAATCAAATTATGTTTGAGAATTGACTATTTTAGGTCAATTTTTTTATTTTTTACGAAAAAACGTCCAAAAAAAAAAGAAGAATCAATTTTTTAAAATAATTTCTTGATTTTTTAACTACTTTAATTACTAAAAAAGATATTATATATTTTATTAAAATTTCTACCAAACATTCACATAGGTAAAAAATTTCATAAAACTTTTATGTCGCTCACATTTTTTATTGCGAAAACAGCCTAGCCTTATTTGACAACTACATATTTTAGCTAACAAGTGAAAAAGTTACTATAAGTTGTCACATCACTCTCTTTATTTTTTTTACAAATCTTTTCATAAAAAGTTAAAAAATTACTAAAATAACATATTTTCAAACGAGATCTTTGTCTTGTAACTAAACATTAGCATCCAACCCACCGATACTTTTGATTTATTAACATATAATTGGACTTTATTTTCTTCTCATTGTATTTAAAATATATATAATGTATAAATTTTATAAAAAAATTATGTAATCTATTTATATTTATTCATTGAAATTTAAAAAGTCATCATTTTATTTCATAATTCTAAAATGATTACTGTCACATCTGTCTTTACAACATTTGTGTATGTCTATCAGCCTGCCGGTTGTTATAAAAAAATATGGAATGACTTGTCTGCTTTTGTTTTTCGCTAACATCTTTTTAATCTTTTTATTTTAACATTTGATGTACTTTTGTGCCCTTAATTCTTTTTTTATTGTAAGAAATTCTCTAAGCCAGAAACTGCCTTTTAACCTTAAAAAATAAAAGAGTGATGTGTAAATAAAAACACTCATTTTACCATGTGTTATTTTGGTCAAACTCCACATCCAGTGCTTCCCCGCAAATTAATAAGCTTAAAAATAATAATAGTACTATATGCATAAATTAATATATCAACATATGTTATAACATTATTATTTTAAAATTACGGACTTTGCCTATTATACAAATTACAAATATTCAAACCCTCTAAAATTAAATTCTCAGCCAGTCAAAATTCTCAGCTATGAAGACAGGAAGTCCATATTTTGTGTGAAATTTTGTGTTTTATTTATATATATATACATATACTTTTTGAATTTTAAAGGATAAACAGTTTGTTGCTGACTGGTAGATTCCATGAAACATCCTATATTTCCTACATTATTGCATATAAATAGGTTTGTGGTGGACAAAACTTGGAGTTGTATCATGGTAAGCATGGCCAACAGTTGTTTTCAACTTCTTCTTTTCCTTCCTTTGTTTTTGATGTTTGTTTCCCTTGAAGCCAGTAGATTCAGTTCCAACTCTAGCAATTCCAAACCCAGTTGCATAGAGATTGAAAGGAAAGCACTTGTTGAATTCAAAAAAGGTCTCACAGATCCTTCTGGTCTACTTTCTTCTTGGGTAGGCAATGATTGTTGTACTTGGATGGGTATAGGTTGCAGCAACCAGACTGGCAATGTTGTAGCGCTGGAGCTTGGAAACCTTGGTGACTGTTATGACAAAAAAATTGGTTATGCACCTGCAACCAACTCGTCTTGTTTGGGTGGTGAGGTAAGCTCCTCCTTGCTCCACTTGAAATATTTGAATTACTTGGACCTAAGCATGAATGATTTCCAAGGGATTACAATCCCAAATTTCTTAGGCTCACTTGAAAAGTTGAGCTACCTCGATCTCTCTTATGCATCTTTTGGTGGAATGATTCCTCCTCATCTTGGAAATCTATCAAATTTGCACCATCTTGATCTCTTTGCACTTTCAAGTTGGGTTTCAAATTTAAACTGGCTTGTTGGTCTGTCTTCTCTAAGATATCTTAATCTTGGATATGTGAACCTCACTTTGGCAAGTACTAATTGGCTGCAAGCTTTAAATATGCTTCCTTCTCTGTCAGAATTGAGATTGCAAAACTGTGAACTTCACAGCTTACCTCACTCTGTACCAAACGTCAATTTCACTTCCCTTTCCGTCCTTGATCTCTCTGACAACAATTTCAACTCTTCAATACCTCAATGGTTGTTTAACATAAGTTCCCTTTTGGATCTATATCTTTATCCGGGAACTTCCTAAATGGTAGCATCCCCTTGTCCATAGGTAAGATGAAACGTTTGGAAATGCTTTATCTATCAAACAACCATTTATCTGGAAGAATCCATGATCAATGGAGGGACTTACCAAATCTTGAAATCATAGATTTGTCAAAAAATAATTTACATGGTGAGATTCCAGGTTCAATTTGCTCACTACCTAGTCTTTCTTGGTTGAAATTGAGTAGCAACAATCTTTCAGGGGAACTATCTTTTGCATTACAGAAGTGCAAAGGCTTGACGATGCTTGATCTTGGAGAGAATCGATTCTACGGAAACATACCCAAATACATTGGACAAAGCTTCTCATCACTATTGGAACTGCGTATACGAGACAACTTGTTTAGTGGAAATATTCCTGAACAATTATGCTCTCTTGCTCACCTCCACATCTTGGACCTTGCTCTTAATAATTTATCAGGATCCATTCCATCATGCTTGGGAAAATTGGGTGCTCTGAATTCTATGATATCATATAGTCCACATCAACTCTCTCTCAGTGATGCCATTTATCAACAAATGGAAATGGAATTGGTTGTGAAAGGAAGACAATTGATATATACCTTCACACTTGAGTTGGTAAATATCATTGACTTGTCGAGCAACAATCTTCGGGGAGAGATCCCAGAACTATTAACAAATCTCTCGACCTTAGGAACCTTAAATTTATCCCACAACCGATTGACAGGGAAAATACCAGAGAAGATTGGAGGCTTACAACGGTTAGAAACACTTGACCTCTCATGCAACCACCTTTCAGGTCCAATTCCTTCAACCATGTCCTCTATGACTTCATTGAACAATTTGAACTTGTCATTTAACAATTTGTTCGGACCAATTCCCTCCGGCAACCAGTTCGAAACCTTCATTGATCCTTCCATTTACGAGGGTAACCCAGAACTTTGTGGGCCTCCATTGTCAACCAAGTGCCTAATGCCCAATGATAGAGATGCTGATGCAAACCAACATGCTAAGGCTCACAAAGATGAAGATGAGAATGAAGACGAAAATGAAAACTTGGGCTTCTACCTTGGCATGGCATTGGGGTTTGTGGTGGGGTTTTGGGCTGTTTGTGGTAGTTTGATGTTAAAGAAGTCTTGGAGATACACCTACTTTGGGTGTGTTGATAAAATGAAGGATTGGCTTTTCGTTGTCGTGATGGTGAACTTGAACCGGTTACAAAGAAGAATGATGGGAGCAGAACATAACTGAAGGCCCATGTGGGTAATTTCGTAAAGGTACTATTATGAAGTCTCTTTCTTGCTCTAAAATGCTAATTAGTATAAATACTCAACTATTTTAGTCTTCTTTTTCAATTTTTTAGCACAGCGACAAAATTCAAGTTGTTTTTTTTGCAATGAACTTGTGTCTCTTTTAAAGCTAATAATAAGGACCTCTTTGTTCCTGAAGTAATATGCATCCTTCAACATTTTAAAAAGGGGAAATTATAGCCCAGTGAGTTTTAAAAAAAAATTACAAACACATAGAAAAAAGTTTAGAATTTTAATTATTAATATTTATATAGTTTACAATTGATGTGTAAATTTTTTTTTTTCTAATTTTACGCTAAATTATTATTTCCTCATTTAAAAACCTTTCAAAAATTTTCACCAACAGAAAGCATTAAATAAGTTCTAAAAAAAAAAACGCAACCCAACACCACTCCACTACATTAATTTTATACGTAAAGCATCTGATTGTAAATCATATTTCCAAAACTCAAGTAGTTCCAAACTTACTTGTCAAACCAATGTTTTCTAAAGCTTATTTTCAAGTTTAAAATGGTGTTTTCAAAACTCAAATTTAAAAGTTTTTACGGTAAATTATTTAAAAACACAACCTTATTAAAAAGTCATGTTTTAAAAACACAATTTTAAAGTTGAAGTCGTGTAATCAACCCACACTAGAAAAAAAAAAAAAAAAAAACTTTGTTGACAAATACATTAAAATGGACGTCTTTTGATTTAAAAACAAATCACACAAATACATTTCAGGTTCTTTGCATTCTTGTTGTAGACCAATGAAGTAGAAATTCATCCTTTGCTACACAAATGCAGTAAGATCATAAATCTCCCTCATTCTTTGTGCAAAATATTGCTAAATCAACATAAAGTATCAATCACTTTGATATTTTGCACGACAAATGGCGAGTTATTTTGTAATCAAATTCAAAATTCTGACTTTTTACAGACACCTTGATTCAAAAAGGAAACTTTGAACAAGAAGGATATCAAATAAATAGCTTGGCTTGCCTTCCCACCGTGGTCAACATGGCTTAGACTTTTCTTCATGTTTCTCAGGTTTCAAAACTCTGGCTATATTTGTTTTCCATTAATGATGTTTGTAATAAGTGTTAGGACTTTTTGTTGTCAAATTCCATGGATCAAAACCAAGGTTGTAACAAGAGTTCTTTAAGAAGTTGGTTTTCTTCCAAAACCAGAATTACTTTGGAGTTCTTTAAGAAGTTGGTTTTCTTCCAAAAACAGGATTACTTTGGGATTGTTATATTTTGCTTAAAATTGGTACATAATCACAAATCAATATCTAGGAGGTTTCTAGATTTTTCAATTGGTATCAGAGCGGGTCGTTCTATTTTTTTTATAAAAAAAAAAAAAAAAATTTCTTTTAGAAAGCTCTATTTTTTTTTAAAAAAAAAATCTTTTAGAACGAGATCTTGTTTGATTTGTGTGCATGTTTTTTTTTCTTACTTTATTGTTGAAAAAAAAAAATCAAAAAGATTTTCTTAGTATGGTTTTGCAAGTTTGAATTTTTTGAGATGTCCTTGATGCATATTGGAATTGATGAGAATAAACATTACATGTTAATATGTGTGTGCTTTCTATGGTCATTACTCATTATGAAGTGTGTGTTCTTTGATTAGTATGTCTCATTCTGTACACACTTTTGGATTAGCAAATTTTGGAGTCTTCCGACTTAGTGATTATTTTTTTATGGACTTCTGGCATTGTATCTTTTGCTTTTCTAGAGGAATTGACCTATACTAGCATATCATGGGTGATGTTGAGTCTCTTAACCATCTTCCATCTTTTTGCATCTCCATGGCTTTTCCTTCTATTCTTTGTAGTCCAGCCATGAGGAAAAGGCTACCTCAGAGTCACCAACCAGGCCATCCTTATTATATCCATGCTTCTCTGGTTCGGTTTCCATACTTTTGAGCGTGTCAGCCGCCGATGAGTGTGCAAAAGAAAAGAAAAAGAAAAAAAATGTGCAAAGAAAGAAAAGAAAGAAAAAAAAAATGTGCAAAAGAAAGAAAAGAGAAAAAAAAAAGAAGTGAAAAAAGAAAAGAAAAAAAAATGTGCAAAAGAAAGAAAAGAGAAAAAAAAAAGAAGTGAAAAAAGAAAAGAAAAGGATTCATTGATTGAGGGGGAGCCTCCGCCTTTACTCACCAAATACCCCTTGATTCCTAGTGGTTTGACTTTCCTTAGTTATGCTTAGATTCTCGTTGGAGGTCCAGCTTTCATATCACTACTAGGATTTGAATCTAGTGTTTGTCGAACTCCAAGAGTCACACACACACTTTTCTCATGAGATCTATGCTTTTCACATAATGCATCACTTTTTTTCATGAGGAATCTTCTATAAACTGTGCACATTGTATTTTCAAGTAATTGTGCTTCTTGGATAATCTTGTGTGTTTTAAGGTACAAATCTGAAATTCCTTACTTGCTCAACCATATTATATTTTGTTTTTCCTGTTTAGTGAGGGGGAGTGTGGTTTATCATTCAAGAGTTTGTTAACATGAACACTTTGTTTTGTTTGGTAAGGGAGATTGGCTTTAGTTGGTTTGCTTGATGCCTTGTATTGCTTATTTATTATTTTGTGTCAGGTGCATGTGTCTTAGTTTTCATCTATTCATACTACATGTTCTTAAAATCTCCAAGTTGCATCTATTTATGTTTTCCATCTCATACTTCAAGATAATCGTGTCATATGTTTATTGCTTTTTCATATATTCTTGTGGGACTAATAGTTGTTTTGGAGATGGTGGCACTAATAGTTGTTTTGCAGATCATGACCTTGAAAAATAAGTTTGGAAAGAGATTTGGTTATAAGTGCTGGTTCCTAGTTGGTGATGTTGTTCTTGTTTTGATTGGAAATTTGTTTTAGTGTTTTTGTTAGGCAATTTGTTTTAGATTGGTTTTATCCAGGATTTGACAAAGGGGGAGATTGTTAGGACTTTTTGTTGTCAAATTCCATGGATCAAAACCAAGGTTGTAACAAGAGTTCTTTAAGAAGTTGGTTTTCTTCCAAAACCAGAATTACTTTGGAGTTCTTTAAGAAGTTGGTTTTCTTCCAAAAACAGGATTACTTTGGGATTGTTATATTTTGCTTAAAATTGGTACATAATCACAAATCAATATCTAGGAGGTTTCTAGATTTTTCAATAAGAACAGTTTTATTTTATTGCTATTAATGATAAGAACAATTAATAAACTTATCCTAACCAGAAGCCAAGATAGGTATGTTGTTGTAATATTATACAAATAAAAAATATAGGGGAAATTTTTTTTTTCAAAAGTTTGACCCTTGCAATAAAATAAATTCTAAATTTTTTATTTTGTTAATTTAACTCGTAATCATTTGATTTATTATCAATCTAAATCATTTGTTTATTTTTGTTAAGTAAAACTGGCGAAATATGAGTATTTTAGCTATTAAACTCAATGTAGGTATATATAAAATGTTTAAAATACCATTTTTATCGAGTTTAATGATTAAAATAATCATTTTTCTATTGGTTTTCTTTAACAAAAATAGATCTATGGTTTATATTGAAAATAAATTGAAATATTAGAATTTAAATTGACAAAATTAAAAATTCAGAATTTATTTGTTATAAGAGTCAAACCTTGGTAATTGTTGATGTAGCACTAGCGCTATATATAGTGTTGTTTTTTGTAGCAGTTGATTGTACTCTTTTTTCATTCCCTCTGATATAATAAAATTAATGTGAGCCGTGGACGTACGCAATTTTGCCGAACCACGTAAATCTCTGTGTTATTTCTTGTGAGATTGTTTTTGTCTTTTTCTGATTATTGTCTGTATGTTTAGTTATTTCACAACAGAAAAAAACGATTACACACAAAACAAAACAAAATTTTTTTTTCATCACTAAATATTTATAAATAAATAAAAGAAAAGAAAGAAAGAAAGAAAAATAAGTGTTTTTTTATCTACTCATGTAATTAGGATTCGCATTGGATCATTGGAGCAAAACAAACCTCTTACAGCTCTAGTGAGTGGAAACTGAGGAGCATATTCCATAAAATCACTTTCATGAGGTAGAACAAATAAAAATATCATGGTCTAACAGATATATTCATATGGTATATTCCTTTCTATGAAGAAGAAGTAGTAACAAAGAAACAATTAATCATTCGAAAAGTTAAATATTGTGAAGCATGCTAGAGTATGGGAATACAATTTGACAAGGGATAATAGAACAATTATAACAGCATGAAAATATGATTCTCTCATTATTTGTTAAATATAGTGGGTCCAAAACATATGCATAATTTTTTTTACATGAATACACATAGGAAGTCAAACAAAGCTCAGTTCGATTAAAACTTGTTTGAAATTAATTTAAAAAATAAACAAGTCAAGTTTTAACATATTTTGAAACTTGTTAAATTTTCAAGTGAAATTTCAACAATTTACTACTCAGCCTGACTCATTTGCAGTTACCTGACAATTACTAGGGATACCACCACCATTAACTGTTAGCATTTGTGCTCTCAAAAACCAATTTATTGACTTTATTAATTGATTATATAAATTGCTAGGCATTTTATTTTGCATTTTGTATGTTATTATGGGTAATGTTATATTTAATGTTACATATGATGTGAACATAAGGTCTCTTGGGTAACATTGTAGAAAACCATGCTAACGGTTAATGAACCAAAAGCTCGGAGTTATGATTTTTTGGTGCCTTGTAGACTCAATTAATGTTCTAGGCTATGGGTGTTGATTGGGCGTCACACTACTATGGCCTACACCTGTTTTGCTGCTATATGATAGAATGATTAACTCCATCATTGAGGTAGTGACCTTAGGCAAATAGGTGGGTGTTATGCAATAAGTACATGCACTGAACATGATCAGTTTTTGAGAATACCTATGGAATGATCACTGTCAATTTAAAAGATAGTTCTATTACAATACACTTATTTTCCTTTGACTTGAGAGGCTTGTATAAATTAATTAACTATTCATTTAACTTTGATATTGTCAATCAGTGATGCCGAACCAAAGGCTATACACGGACATGTTGGGTTATGTGAGTGGTAATTGATTTATATAGGTGCTTAACATGGAATCCACCATTCTCAAAGTGAGAAAGTATATTCAAGCAATTTTTCCTATTAACATTGGACCAAAAGAAAACCGGCCAGTAACTTTTTTATAAAAATATTTTATACATATATAATTACAAAAGTACTATTTTTGAAAAATGCTTTTGGGGTCCAATTAGAAGAAGGAAAAATTTAGAATTCGGTTACATGAGTTACGTCATTTGATAGTGATAAATTTGTCCATTCCTAATAGCTCATGTGGAATATAGTTTGGTGGAAGGAAATTTGTGATTAATTATAAGAAAGAGCCTCACTTGTAATTCTCTACTTTTAGGAGTTTAATTATAGTGTGTTGATGGATATTATTGTAATTAGTGGAAGTTCTATATTATCTGTTTAAAAGATAATTAATGAAAAATTGGATAAGTTGTATCCTGTATATTTAAGATAAAAGATACATCTTTTATTTTATCCCCACAACTAAAAGATAGAGATCCCTAAGGATTCTGTAGACACCCCATTTTTGACCGCCCTTAAGACTTTGGCGCTACTGATGGTTTACTCGGTGATGAAGGTGTGTAGGGCAAAGGTTCAGTTTCTTCGGCAATGAGAGAGTCAAATCTCAACTTCATACCCCTTTTGGACCAAAACAATCTTGATCGAAAGATTTTAGACCTTGAAACCCTCTCTTTCAAAATGTTTTGAAAATAAAGTTCCTACGATGTTCCGACGCTCGCATTTCGTTAAATGTTGCGCTTTTCGGTAAACCGAGCAAGGACGAAGTGGAAATGAATGAAAGAAAGTTGAAATCTTTGAAAAATCTTTTAAAACACCTTGTTTAGGGGTTTGGAGTTGAGGAAAATTGGAGAAGAGGGAAGAAACCAAGTTGAAGAAGAAGGTGGGTTTGAATCGCTAAGAGAGAGAGCCGAGCGGTCCTCGATAAATCACGCCTCTCTGTCTATACACTTGGATTTTATCTATGAGGCCACCGCCGTTGGAAATCTTACTTTTGGGGCTTCATTTTGCACTCAAGAATCTCCTAAAGCCAACTCCGGACGGGGGAGATATGGTTGGTTGAAATAGGGCATCAATCCGGTTGGACCGAATCTGCGCGGCTTCACCAAAACATGCATAACTTTTTGCACATTTGGAATTTTGATGCAAGGTTGGTGCCATTGGAAAGCTAACTTCTGGGGCTTCATTTTGGACACTAGCCGACCACTTTTTGGCCTTGTAGACCACCCTCCGACCACTTTTCTTTCCGGCCAACCACAAAAAGTAGCTGGCCGACCGCCTGACCCTTTTGACCTGGTCGGCCGACCAGGGTAAGTGGTCGGCCGACCCCCTGAACTGGTCGGCCTGCCTTCTTTAGCTTTGTCTCTGTGAGTTGATTCCAGCTGTGCTAGCTGGAGGACACAGACTGGATCCTCCATACACGTGTATGGAGGATGTTTGCCCTTGGTTTGAAGCTTCTTTGAGAAGCTTTAGACTTGTTTGTCTATAAAGGGAGGCCTCCCCTTCCTTGTAGAGGGTTGAGATTTTGTTGGAAGGAAAATTATATATCTCTCTTTGTATCTCTCCTTTTGAGCCTTAAAGTGTGAAGTTCTTGACCCTTTTGCATACAACTCCATAGCCTAACCCTTCCACCATTGGTCTAAGCTTCTTGGAGGCCATTTTCAGAGGTACAAGGTTGAGTTTTGGTCCAGAGGTTGCTGATCTTCTTGAGCTTCAAGGGTAACACTCATTCTCCCTTTTTAAGCTTTATTTTGCTCCATCTTTTAGCCGTACTTGCAAGCATATTTGGGCTTTGTCATAAACTTAAAAAAAGTCTTGTTTTGAGGTCCTTAACATGTTTGTTTAAGACTATTTTTCTGTTGGGGGTCATCTACCCCCTTGCATGCTTCATTTCATCTTATTTTGAGCCATGCCTTAGGGCCTTTGCATTGACCTTTGTTTGGTCTCTTAGCCACTGAAATCCAGTGGATTTTTAGTGGCTAGCATGCTGTTTTGAGTTCCAAAATCAGAGAGAGGTGACTCTCTCACCCCTTGTCTTGTTTACTAGCACATTTGGCCTATCAAAGGAGTCTTTATTTGCATGCTTCCAAGCCTTGTTTCAGGCCTTTTTTGGTGGGTTTTAGGACCTTCATAGGCTTTGTCCAGAGCCCATTTTGCCATTTTGGGTGTCCATCTTGCATGTGTAGAATAGCCCTCTTCATAGCATATCAAATGAGCCCTTATTTGCATGCTTCCAAGCCTTGTTTCAGGCCCTTTTCAGTGAGTTTTAAGACCTGCATAAGCTCTGTCCAGAGCTTTTTTTGTCATATTGGGTGTCCATCTTGCATGTGTAGATTAATCCCATTCATAGCCTATCAAAAGAGCCTATCATTCTTGCATGCATAGATCATGTTTCAGTGGTTTTTTGGGCTTTATTTGGCATGTCGTAGCTCTAAGTTTTGCTGGTTTAGTGACCCCTTGAATGCCTCATATGCTTGTAGTATAAATCCTCTTTACTAGCTTATATTGCATGCTATTTTGGTCCTTGATTCTAGCACTTTTTGGCCATGCCTTAAACTGATTTTGTGCATGTTTTGGACTGCCTTAGCTCTGTTTTTAGGCCTCATGGTCGAATGATACTTGCTATGCATGGTTGTAGTGCAATACCCTTGCCTAGCTTTGAGTTTTGAAGCCTATTGCATGCTTATGTTGGGGTGTTTCCATGTTTTGGGGCCATTGTGCATCATATTTCAGAGCTTATATGTATGCCATATTCCCATGTTTTCCACTCTTTAAATGCGTTTAAGAGTTGTGCATAAATGCCTCGTTTTTGGACCATTGCATGAGCTTCATTTCCATGCCTTTCGAGCCATCATTTTAGACCATTTTCCCATTGTCTTGGACCTGCCTAGGGTCTGTTTGGGGCTGGTTTTGCCATTTGTGCATTGCTTTGTGTACCTCTAGTGTAATGCGCTTCATTAGTTTCGATATTCGGGCCATCTAGCATGCATTGTGTGAGGTGTTTGCATGATTCGGGACCATCTTACATGTAATTTCAGAGATGGAAAATGTGTGATTGTATGCCATATTTCATCCTTTGCCATGCTTTGATAGAGTTGCATTTGGTGCCTTAGGTTTGGTCTCTTGCATTGGTGCATGTTTGCATGTGTTTTTGTTGCCTAATTCCATCATGTTTGGTCACTGATTTGGGTGTGGCTGAGGCTTGCCTAACTTGGTTTAAGTCCATCTTGCATTGTATATGCCATTTAGTCCATGTTGTTACATGATTGACCATTGCATTGTGTATGCCTTGATCATTTCATTGTTAGTCTCTATGTGTGCATTGTGTATGCCATATAGTTTTCATGTGCATTGAGTATGCCATTGATTATTTCATAGCATTATGTATGCTAGTAGCATGTTTGCATATCATCATTTGCATGTTTGCATCATTTAGTGGCATTATGTTTAGGTTGCATGTTAGAGTTGCATTCATGCATGCCATGTGTATTGCATCATGTTTGGAGTAGGGTTTAGTCCAAACACGGGAAACGAGGGACGTTTCATACTCCAAGTGACGAAACGTGCCTCGATTCTCGGTCGCCGACACTCCGGATTACCCATGATGGAGTTTAGGCCTTGTTGTGTTTATATGTGCATTCATTTTACATTGAGTCGTGCAATCCGACTCCTCGGCCATCATGCATCGAGATGCGTGATTGGTGGCACGAGGATCGATGACTATCCTCCCTAGAGCTTATGCAATGATGGGGAGAGTGGTTGTGCACACATATGTTAAAAATACTTTGCCATGCCCCTTTCTTGCTCTCTGTTGCAGCAAACCAGAAACCAGCAGCAAAAACTGGTCGGCAGTATCCCTACAGGTTCCCATGGTGGAGTTTCAGCCTTCTGGAGCTTTGTGCAGTATTCTGGGACCAATTGCAAACAGAGACAAATCGGGGCATCGCGATGGATTTTCCGGCAAGGCAACTCGAGCATGCATGCATCCCTATCATTCGGAACAGAGCTGAGGCAGTCCATTTTGTTTAATTTGCATGCTAGTTTCCTTACTTAATTAGTTAATTCGTTAATTAATTAGGATTGTGTAATAATTAGCTGTAATTCGTTATTCATTCGGTTGTGTATTATTTATTCGGACCCTCCGAGGAGGGCAATGTTGTAATAAGTGTGCGTGTGTGTGATGCATGTCTTCCAACCCCACGTCTTTCTCCCTTTTATTTACCAGCTTATGATGGTTAGTTTTAGGACATGTTTCAATTAGCATCTATATGTTCGCATGTTTGCATTCATTCATCTGTATTGCATGCACCGGGCTCGGCGCATCATGCTAACTGTATTGTATTTCAATTCCGAGTTGAATACGTGTATCATTTGTTGCATTTCATATGCCATCTTAGAATAGCCGAGCCTATCTTAGTTGCATACCTGTATGTGTTGCATTAGGCATCTCAGCATAGTTAGGATTCATGCATGATTTATAATTAGCTTTTTTCTTTGGCTTGGAGTACTCGGTAAGTGTTTATGCTTTAGCATCCTTGCATGTGTGTGAGTGACTGCCATGATAGCATGCTTACCATGAGGCTAAGTGCTTATGTGATATAACTGCCTGAATGCCTGTGAGTGGAGGTTGGATTATTTGAATTGGAACAATTCATTGATTGCGAGTTTTAAGCCCACTAGATAGTGGCAAATCACCATGTTTTCTAAGCCCACTTGAGGGTGGCAAAATCCACATCTTAGCCTACTTGCGAGTAGCACCTGCAAACCATCTTTCAAAAAACAAACATGAAATGTTTTGTTCCAACTCAAACGATCCAATCTATACTTGTATGCTGTGCGCATCACATAGTAATTCTAGTCTAATAAACCGGAATAAGAGCACATGTGTTTTCAAAAACTCGATATCATGCTTAGTAGTGGCCGATCTTTGATCGGGCGAGCGGGGGTGCTCATGAAATGACCTTCCCCAATCATACCCAAGTTCCCGAGCCGAGGCAACTTTGGTGATGACGGACACGTGGCCTTAGGCACGAGTCAGGGTTTTCTAAATTCCCCCAAAATAAAATATTTAGGTGGCGACTCTGTATCTGGAAAAGCAGTCCATGTTTGGCACTTCTTTCTAAAAATCAGTTTTTCAAAACGATTTGCCGGATTTGGACTCTTCGATGATTCATCGGTCTTGCATTGCACTCCGCGAGATTAGATACAGGACCGTGACATTGAGTCCAAACTGTAGTAAGCCCCAATGAACAAAACGGGATTCCCTCCCGGGACGTTCGGGGATGTCTACAGATCCCACCTACATGCAAACTCTATCATGTGTTGTGTATATATATCAGATGTATTTGATACAAAAATTAGCCATCAGAATTTTTAAGGTCTGTAGAAAATATACACACAAAAATAAATCGAAAAAGGGTTGCAAGGTGAATCACTTTGGAGGCGAGACAATTGGATCGCTTTGTGAGGTATTATCAAATCCTTGGATTGGGGTATTTTAGATTGTGTAATTAGGTGGTATTTCTTTGAAAATTGTTTTTCAAAATAAATTATTTTTCCGCAAACTTTCATTTAACATCATGAAATGATTCCGTTAATCTGATGCTATTTTTCTAAGAAAAATAGTCTCTCTCTCTCTCTCTCTCTCTCTCTCTCTCACACTTATCAACATAGTAATTAAATTAGTCATACTCCCATGCCATTTTCCTTCTTATCAAAATTCCTTCCTCCCAACCAGAGTTTTAAAAGGCTTTCTTGAGGCTCGCCTTGCCTTGAGGCTAAGGTAAAACGCATCAAGGCTTTGATTTTTAGGCATTACTCCCTAAAGGCTTGCGCATCATAGTTTGAGACATGCGCCTTAAGTGCGCTTTGTATGCATAAGCATATGAAGAGTATGTACATGTAGAGGTTGCCTAGGGCCTTTGTTAAACTTAGTCCATTAGATTGTTTAAACATAAAAAATTAAAAAGAATCCCTTTTTGCAACTATATTCTACAGGAAAAATTAAGTAAATGAACAATCAAGAAAAACACAGTTAATGGTCAAGTGAGAAGCTCAATCACTGAAGTTAAGAATATCGATTTCTCTTTCAGTGAAGGAAAACTTCATTCTATGTAGTAAAATGCTTAACGCATTAAAACGAAAAGTATTTACACCTTTATATTTAATTTTGTTTTATTTTTTTAACTATTTTAAAATATTTAATTTATTCACTATATATTAAAATTTGAAATTTGAAATGCTTACGCCTCGCCGCCCTGAGGCTTACGCCTCGCCTGATGGGGGGCAAAATGCCTCAAGGTACGCATTCGCCTTTAAAAACTTTGCTCCCAACAACTCAACAACAAGAATTAGACCATTGTTAGCACCTACAGTTCAAATGGGGTCTGAAATTATAACAGAAAATGGCCTGAGAACCAGGAGCTTTCACTACGAAGACTACAACAATAGAAGGGTGTTCTTGAAAAGCTATACTCTTCATGGGGAGGCAAAGATGAAGAAATCAAGAAAGACATTGTTAGAGTCCGCAAAGGGGGCGATGCAAAGAAGCCCATAAAGAAGCTAATAGCATCAATTTTTCACTGGAGAGAAGGAAGGGTTCTGGTCTTGAGGAAATTCAAGCACAAGATCACATTTCCTAATGGCTTTAAACCTCCACATGCCTTAATTTCAACTTAAGACCTTTGTTCATCTGTTTCGACTCATCTTCAACTTATAGTTTTAACTTGATGTACATCTATAGACTATATTCATGAGCATATACTACTCTCTAATCAAAGCAGAATGATTATTGATTGAACAACTAAAAGGATTCTATCATACTGTGCCCTTAATAAAGCAAGTTTTTCTGAAGAAAAACAATTTCAAGTAAGGCTCATGTCAAATTCGTCATCAATGGTTTCGGGAATTAGGCACATTAGCCCTGAAATATTTTCTAAGAAAGTGGGGGGAAATGCATGACATAATAAAACTAAGTAAACATGTTCACAAAGTACAATTCACATGACTGAAAAGTGTCAACAGATCAAATTTATTTACGACTGCAAGTGTTGTTTCCAAAATGAGGTCTTAAATAATCTAACACAAGCCATTACATGATATCAAGTTTCAAAGCATGAGATAATGCTGTCGGAAAAACATCTTCATTTATAATCATAACCAAACAAAAGTTGCTCTCAAAGTACAAGTGACTTCACTTCTATAAATGTTGCCAAGATAACTAATTTGCTTAAGACTACATGTATTGTACCCAAATAGAATTTATGTAAACTGTGTTTCATCACACGGGCCGTTTGATGACATCAATTTCTAAGGGAGTAACTAGAAGCTCTTGAAGCTTACTTTAAGTTCATGAACATGCCTGTTTACTAGAAAAAGATCACCAACACACCCATGGCGAAGCATCCCACGGCCACCCAAGGGCTCAATCGCTCGCCTGTCTCAGCAAACACAGTGACAAATGTTACTCTATCAGATTACAACTTCTGCCTGTACAGGTAATGAAGTAAATAGAGTGACTGCATCCATGAGTGTCATATTTCCTATCAAGGCATTTATCTACTAAAATATATCTTTCCATCCCATGGTGGATTTGCAAAATTCTTCATAGTGTGATAATTAAGTCAAATATGCATTAGATATACCAACAAGACAAATGCTTCTATAATTTGTAATTACTTTTCCATGGGCATGTTGTGCAATGGGCAATTTGTGTGCTGTACGCTCTTAGAAAATAGGCATGCTGGCTGAGGAAAAGTACTTATTCCTTTCTAGGGTTTCAAACCATCATGAACATCCTTATGTCGGAGTTACTTTTTTATTTAAAAGAAGAAAAAAGAAAAAAAAAAAAAAAACACCTAGTCATTCGAATGGAGATGGGCACTATTTTAAAATGAGACTATATTTGGAGATAAGAATGTTGATTGAGTAGGCCTTGGGCCTGGATTTGAATGTACTGGAATGGGCTCAGAAATTCAACATCTAAAAACCCTCATGCTCAGGCTTGGCCTTTTTATACCTTAACAGAGTTGAATTTAGACATTACATTTGCAGGATATAAATGCATGCATCATTAAACAAACCATCTGGGGAACTAGCTTGAAAAAAAAAAAAAAAAATGTTTCCAATAATGGGCAGCTCTACTGTAGACCTTTAGCAATTAAATTTGGGTAATTTACCAGCCAGTCTTCCTTTCTAGCCTTATTACCTATTAGGTCCTGACTTATATTTTTATGTACTATTAAGTCCTTAGTTGCCTATAATACCCTCATTGAATTTATTACTCATTAATTTTCTCAATTTTTATTAACTTCTCTCGCTTGACCATTTTTCCAGAACCCTTATTCTTCTTCTTCTTCTTCTTCTCTCTGTCTTTGTCTTTGTCTCTGTCTCCATAGCTCTTTCTAGAAAATACCACCACCGTTGCCATGGCGATGGCCATCCATCCATCCACCCACCACCACCACCGTCGTCTGTCATTGACCACTATTACCTTCGCCGGCCACTACCACCACCATTGTTCACCAACTATCTCCACCGTCGCCGATCTGTACGTCACCAGCTCTGATTCACCGCCACTATTTACCAACCACCTTCGCCATCGCCGATTTATACTATGTCATCGTCGATCTATACTCTGTTCTAGATCTACATTGATCTAGTTGTTTCTGCTGTGAAATTAACTTCAAATGACTACAAGCAATATTGATTCTCCAAATCTCGTCTCTTTCTCCCTCCCTCTCTTGCTCTTTATTTCTCTCAAACCAAATCTGTTGCAAACAAGGGTTTAATATATCAGTGATAAATTTATCACTGATATATGTCTTTGTGTAATTTTTTAACAAACAGTCAGTGAGAAATTTATCAATGAATGTGTCTATCAGTGATAAATTTGTCACTGAATATGTTTTCAAATCTTTGTATTGATTTGTGACGAGATTTTCTTTTTATATTTTTTAACAAACAGTCAATGAGAAATTTATGTGAATGTGTCTATCAGTGATAAATTTATCACTCAATATATCTTTGAATCTTTGTGTTGATTTGTGGTGATGATGATGATGAGATTTTGTAATTTTTAACAAGCAGACAGTGGTTAAATTTATCACTGAATGTGTCAATCATAAATTTTTTTACTAGATTTCTCTTTGATTCTTTGTGTTAATATACGAATGTGAAGAATTATTTTTTGGTAAGTATTCCTCATCTCTCTCCTTCATTTTCTTCATCATTTTTCTTCTCTTTTTTCTCTTGTTGCCACCTTGTTTGAGGAGGTACTGGAGGTATTGACATGGTGGAGATAGAAAATGGCCACACAAAAAAATATTGTTAAAGTTCGAAGGTAGTTGCTGGAAGTCAGTAATGGTTGCCGACAGTCAAAGATAAAGGCCAAAGGAGTCATCGGAGGTCGATGATGAGTGGTCTTCTGTGGCCGGCTAAGAGAGAGAGATTCGAAGAGAGAGAGAGAGAGAGAGAGAGAGAGAGAGAGAGAGAGAGAGAGAGAGAGTAGAACGGTTAAGTGATTTCTTTGTTTGGACTTGTTGGTGAAAATACCAGAAAAAATTATATTTTATTGATAAATGATGCAAAGAAAATGAGATACAAATAGATCAGGCTGAGGCACGGATATCTCGTTTTTTTTAAGGAGATCATGCCCACTACGGTAGGAAGAACCCAAATACCGATACAACAGTCACAAAACTATGACTTGTCCCCTCCAGGATACAACAGCTCGACCACTTATCATATGGTTCAGTCCAACTCTGCACAAGATGGTGAACCCAAAGCTCCACCAAGAAAAACAATCTTCTTTGCTAGTAATCTCTCTTTTATAGAAAATAGTTGGTGTGTGTTGGTGTAGAAAAGAGTAGATGAGAGGGACTATTTATAGGCCACTAGGACCTTACAAGTTACACAAAAAATAAAGATGATCATTAAACTAGAGAAAATGGAGTAACTCCAAAAACTAACTCACTACCAAGTTCATGAATTCTAATTACTCTCCATTCATGAACAAGATAGGAGGTTACCAAAGTAATGAAACTCCATTCATGAACAAGATATATCAATAAATAAATAAAAGATATTAAAATGGACCAACAATCCCCTACTCATTTTAATATCAACAAGGACAAGAGAGATTACCAAACAAAGATAGACTAGTATGCATCATGAAGGTATGCTCTGCATTGAACCTTCATTAGTGAAACAGTAAGCTCTACTCCAGAGTCAGTAGTGGTCTCAGATTTGAACTATGACTGCTTAGGGGAAATAAAGTATTACTACTCACACATAATAGTCCAGGTGTTGACATGAGCTTTAATAGCCAGCACATTACGGCCTTGTGCTAATCCCAGTTTTCATGAGCATATTTGAGAATAAGCCTTGTTCTCATAGAAAGCGGCCCCACTTTCATGCTCACATAGGTGAAATCTGTCAATGATGTTCTTGTAATTGACACACCCCACTCAACAAGAGCTACAGAATTTCATTAAGAGTATAAAAACTCAACCCTCCAACATTACAGGACAAATGCACTTACATCATAGGGATGGATAACAAAATATTAAAGAGTGCATTTTTACAACCACCATATGATTCGTTCTTCCCATTGAACCTAGTTACAGGATCTCTGGTCCCTAGGTTGGGTATCCTCATACATGGTTTATGATTTTATAGGCTTTAAACCTATCTCCCTTGATGTATTCCAGACCCTATCTCTCGCCAAGGCCTTGGTTAACGGATCCGCAAGATTATCACAAGATCTTACATAATTCACAGTTATGATGCCATTACTCCAATAGGATCTTACATTACTGTGTTTCCTTCGAATAGGTCTGGATTTACCATTATAAAAATGGTTGTTCACTCTACCAATAGCAGCAGTGCTATCACAACAAATTAACACAGGAGGAATTGGTTTTTCCCAAAAAGGAATTTCATGTAACAAATCTCTCAACCAATTCGCTTCCTCACATGCTGAAGCTAACGCTATAAGCTCAGCTTCAATTGTAGAATTAGCAATTATAGTCTGTTTTTTAGACTTCCAACATATAGCACCACCACCCAAGGTAAAAATAAAACCCGAGGTAGAGAGAGAATCACCTGACAAAGTGTTCCAATCGGCATCACTATATCCCTCAAGTACCGCAGGATACTTGTTATAAAACAAACCATAATTTTTGGTACCAGATAAATATCTCATAATTTGTCGCATGGCTAGCCAATGATCTTGACTTGGTTTGCTAGTAAACCTGCTAAGTACTTCAACAGCATATGCAATGTCAGGTCTAGTACAGTCAGTAGCATATCTTAAACTACCAATCATGCTAGCATATTCCTTTTGATTAATCACTTTTTTCATTTGTAACAACAAATAAATGTATGCTTGCATCAAAAAGAGTAGCAACATGTTTACAGTCTAGAAAGTTATATTTCTTTAAAATTTTCTCAACATAATGCGACTGATCAAGAAAAATGCCATCCTTAGTCTTGGTAATTTTAATTTCCAAAATGAAATTGGCTTCACCAAGATCTTTCATATCAAATTGGCTATTAAGCATATTTTTAGTCTCATTTATGATATGCAAATTAGAGCCAAAGATAAGTAGATCATCCACATATAGGCTAATAATCACATGTGCATTCTCACAAGTTTTATAATATATGCACTTATCACATTCATTAGTCTTATAGCCATTCTCAAGCATGCAGGAATCAAATTTCTCATGCCACTGTTTAGGAGCTTGTTTTAAATCATAAAGGGATTTAGTTAGCTTACACACCTTGCTTTCTTGGCTAGGCTCCACAAAGCCTTCGGGTTGGTCCATGTAAATCTCCTCATCTAGATCTCCATTTAAAAATGCTGTTTTTACATCCATTTGATGAATTTTTAAATCATGAATTGCAGCCACTACAATCAACAGTGTAATGGATGTAACTCTAGTAACCGGAGAAAAAGTATCAAAGAAATCAAGATCAACTTGTTGCTTAAAACCTTTAGTGACAAGCCTCGCTTTATATTTATCTATAGTTCCATCCGGTTTAACTTTTTTACGAAGGACCCATTTACACCCAATAGTTTTACAACCTGGAGGTAAATCCACTAGCTTCTATGTTTTATTTGAAAGTAGTGAATCTATCTTATCATTTACAGCCTCTCTCCAGAAAATAGCATCAGGTGATGATAAAGCTTCTTGCACCGTAAGAGGAATTTCTTCTACGTTGTAAAGATAATAGTCAGGGCCAAAATCTTTTTCAACTCTAGCTCGTTTACTCCTCCTTGGTTGGATTTGAGAATTTTCTTGTTCTTGAAAAAGTTGAGAAGGAGTAGAAGAGCTAGGCATGGATAAAATATTTTCAGAAATTATTTGACCCCCACTATTTTTAGATTTGAAAGGAAATTTATTTTCATGAAAAATAGCATCACCTGATTCAAAAATAATATTATTTTCCATATCACAAAATCTATAAGCTGTACTATGCAACGCATACCCAAGAAAAGCACAGGTGGTAGCTCGTTCACCCAATTTAGGTCGTTTAAGATCTACAAGCCTCACAAAAGCTAAACAACCCCAAACCCTCAAATAACCTAGATTTGGTTTATGCCCCCACCACAACTCATAAGGTACAAATTTAGTATTTTTGTGTGGCACTCTATTTATCACATGGCAAGCTGTCAAAATAGGCTCACCCCAAAGATTTGAGGGAGCACCTGAATCGATAAGCATAGCATTCGTCAAGTCAATTAACGTTCTATTTTTTCTTTCAGTTACGCCATTAGATGAAGGTGAATATGGTGGAGTAGTCTCATGAATAATTCCCAATGACTGAACAAAAGAGTTGAATCCTAGAGATTCATACTCCCGGCCTCTATCACTTCTAATTCTTTTAATCTTTTTACCGAATTGATTTTCCACTTCAAGAAGGAATTTTTTAAATT
Organism: Camellia granthamiana; assembly: GCA_036172215.1. Lineage (NCBI taxonomy): Eukaryota > Viridiplantae > Streptophyta > Magnoliopsida > Ericales > Theaceae > Camellia > Camellia granthamiana. The sequence continues at coordinate 560,891 of JAXFYN010000107.1, read as the reverse complement.
TCTCCAAAGCATCACTTTTATTTTTTAATAAATATACGTTTGTGTATTTTGAAAAATCATCAATAAAAGTGATAAAATATCGGTTACCACCGTGAGTTAAAATTCCTTCAAACTCACACAAATCAGTATGAAATAATTCTAGCAATTTGGTATTTTTTTCAACACTTTTATGAGGCCTCTTGGTAATTTTTGCTTTACTGCAAACTCCACATTTCTCAAATTTTTTTGTCACTTTATGAATTAATCCTAAACTACTCATGATTCCCACATATTTACTGTTAATATGACATAAGCGAATATGCCAAAAAATTAATAGAAGACAAAATGTAAGCGGTGTCATAGTAATAATCATAAAATTAATCAACAAGGAAATTTAAGAGATAAAAATGACATTTATACTCATCTGTATTATAGGAAGCCACTTTTGCTTCATGTGCCTCGTAGTCTTCATCATTCATCTCCTCGGTTGGAATTTTGTTTGGATTTTCTCGGTAAGAACATATGCAACTTTTAAAAGGCTGAGATAAAAACGAACTTTTCCTTTCCACCTCTTAAAATGAACTCCCTTGAACTTGAAAGGCTTGCTAAGATCTCTAATTCCATCATTGGTTTTTTCTGGCACTGGTTCTATGTTTGATCTCCTTAAAATTGCTGGTGAAAATACCAAAAAAAAATTATATTTTATTGATAAATGATGCAAAGAAAATGAGATACAAATAGATCAGGCTGAGGCACAGATATCTCGTTTTCTTTAAGGAGATCAAGCCCACTGCGGTAGGAAGAACCCAAATACCGATGCAGTAACCACAAAACTATGACTTGTCCCCTCCAGGATACAACAACTCGACTACTTGTCATATGGTTCAGGCCAACTCTGCACAAGATGGTGAACCCAAAGCTCCACCAAGAAAAACACCATTCTTTGCTAGTAATTTCTCTTGTATAGAAAATAGTTGGTGTGTGTTGGTGTAGAAAAGAGTACATGAGAGGGACTATTTATAGGCCACCAGGACCTTAAAAGTTACACCAAAAATAAAGATGATCATTAAACTAGAGAAAATGGAGTAACTCCAAAAACTAACTCACCACCAAGTTCATGAATTCTAATTACTCTCCATTCATGAACAAGATAGGAGGTTACCAAAGTAATGAAACTCCATTTATGAACAAGATATATTAATAAATAAATAAAAGATATTAAAATGGACCAACAGGACTGAATGTCAAGGGTAAAATAGGAAGATGTGCTAAATTTTTTTGAGTCAAGACCTCATTGGAATTAAGTCCAGTCCAAAGGACTGGCCTGTAACTCCCCCTTAAACTTTCAAGAGATTGATGGGCTTCAACTTATCTGAACCCATCCATTTTCAAAATTTAATACTAGCATTGGGTAGGGTGGGTCGGTAATAGTGCAAAGCCAAGGCAACACTTGCAAGCTCAATAGAAAGCTATTATAATGGGCCTTCCCCATGGAAAAATTCACTTAATATCATGTAGGCTAGTCGCCCACATATCAGATATTAAACTAATAAAAATAGATACTACACTTGATCTTAGCTAAAAGGCCGAGAAAGATTTACTTTCGAACGCATTGAGCTGGCCCTTTTAAAACCTACCACACTGTCTTCTCTCTCTTTCTCCATGTGAGACTACATAGTAGGACTTACGAAGCATGTACACTTTAAAATAGGTGGTGTTGTCATGTATCCAATTTTGACAAACTGCCCATATGCATGTTCGTGTGTTAGACACATCACATGACTTGACAATTTTTTTAATTATTTTTTTCTTTTCTTTTCAAGATACGTTGAAGGCACTATATGGACAGATGTGTCCTGTGTTTGGATATGCCTACGTTTGTGAGTTTTTTATTTTATTTTTTATAAATAATTTTAGAAAATTGATTTGGAGTCAAAATAAAATATATAAAAATAAAGAAGAAGAAAAGTAGGAAAAAATAAATAAAAATACATCTTTGTACCCCAAATTTATATCCAAAGTAAATAAAAATGTGTAATTAGTTATGTTTGTTGTGTCCCTCCCCTACTCATATCTTAATTTTTTCAAAATTGTTGTATTTGGTGTCCATATTCGTGCCTCTTATTCACAAGAGTAGGTAAAAAAAAAAAAAAAAAAAAAGAAAAGATAAAAAAATTATTACAAATTTAAACCATCTGTAGCCAATCTTAGCTTCTTTACATGATTCAAAAAAAACAAATGACAAAAAAGTAGGCACCTGATGCCAATTGCCTAGCCCAATCAACACAGAAGACTTGAGAAATGTTAAAAATATTATTCTCTATTAGAAACTGTTACGATGTGCATCTTTAAAATATATCCTACATAGAATATATATAAATTGATAATTTTATTTCAAAAGTGTAAATCTTGTAAAATTTTGTTGATTCTTATTCATTCTTTATTTGATTTTATGATTAATTTTTATATCAGTAAAAAAAAAACAGGCGTTCACTTATAAAGAAAAATCAATTTCATTGTGTGATTCCTCTCCAATTTTGTTTGATTCCTCAATGGGGGTAGAAAGTGAGATAGAAAGAATCTCAGACCATAGACTAAATTTCAAACATTTGTAGAAACTAATGTCAATAATTCTACTTTTAGATCACAAATAATAATCTTTATATGGTGCCAAGGCTTCCACTTGAATTTCTACATTACTAGTCAAGCCATTAACTCTCCCTTGACCAGGGTGGGTCCAAATTTGACCAGAGTGATTTTGTATTTTGTGTACCTTAATCTTATTCGTGTGGTTTTAGTTCATATTAAAATTTTTTAAACATTAATTTAATTTATTTATTTTTTGACCAACTTATTTCATTTATTTTTCATGTTATTTTGTAGTATCATTTTTGTCTGTATTTAGTTTATTTCATGTGAATTGTATCAAAAAAATTTATTTTTAGTTAAAAATATAAAATTAAAATTTTTCTCCATAAGTTTAAATTTTATGAAATTAATCTCTATTATATGAAATTTTTCATAAAAATATTTACTTTTAGCTCAATTTCATTTCTCCAATCTAAAAAACTATCCTGCTGCAACTATTATTATTATTATTATTATTATTATTATTATTATTATTATTATTATTATTTAACTAACTATAGTAGTCTTTCTCTATAAAATTTATCACATTTTTTTATTTGAGTTTTTATAGCATGATAATGTTAAAATTCTTCTCCTATATTACATAGGTTGTAACATACTTTTTAAAATAATTTCACATATATACATACACTCATGAACAAAAACTTAAATAATTTAATTAAATTTATTAAATATTAAAAAAATCTTTTGTGAAGTGTATCGTACGAGTCAATGCACTGGTAAATTATCTATTAAAAATCAACCGACATCATTTCAATAAAGAATTGTTTGAATAAATCCATTCAAAGTGAGATTTTTTTGTGAGGGTAAATTACACTTACGATTCTTGAGATTTTTGATAATTATAGTGACTTCTCATGTTATTTTAATAATTATACTAACTTTCTTTGCTTTTTTAAACTATTATCAAGATTCTTTCACTATTACACTCTGTTAGGCCATTTAATAAAATTTGCTGATGCCATATTAATGTTATAGGTTATAATGTTAAAAATGGGCATTTACACACAAATATTAATTTATGAACTTATACTTCATTAAATCCTAACTAAAATTTTTTGCACCTTCAAGTCCCATTAATTTTTTAAAAGTCGGAATTACCTTTCAATAATGATTGTTCATTATTTATGATTACCTATAAATGAACATAATGATTTGACATTTATTTTGATTTTCAAAACTTTAAAAACATCAACTTTAAAATTGAATTATTTTTTTTTGTGCAAAACTGAAAATTTAAGGAGCATAATGATGGAATATTGATGTGCAAAACTAAAAAACTTTAAAAATGAAAAAATTAATAATGTTCTCAATTTTAAAACTGGAAAAAACTGAAAATGTTCTTGGTTTTATTGAATAGTTGAATCAAACTAATAAGTAGAAAGGCAAAAACGATTAATCTCATGCTCTATTTTTTTTTTATCAGTTAGTGAAACAATTATCTAGAATATTACTATGCAAAAATGATAATGTTTCTAGTTTTAAAAATTGAAAAAAACTGATAATATTCTCAGTTTTACTTTGGTTTTGGCTTTTTGGCTAAAAAAGTACAAAAGACAAAATTGGTTACATAAGTCAATAAGAAAAAATGTCATATCTAAACCATAATCATCACATTTTTTCTCTCCCAAAAGTAAAAAAAGCCAAAAACAAAAACCAAACGAGGCTAAAAAAATCAAGCTAAAAAAGTCAAAAAGCCAGGCTATTTTAACTCTTCCCAAATGAAGACTAAATAAGACCTATTGGTTCAAAAAAACCTTAGATAGGACCTGAGCTACCATAACATTTGCTCATTAGGTAATTAACTAAATAAAACTTTTATGTAATTAACTTTATTAAAAATGATGAAATTGCTCATTAGTTACTTTATCTATTCAAATAAGAAATTTTACTTACCCCCGTTAAAGTTTTGTACATATATATATATATTATTAAAGACCCATACATATTTTAGCATTATTTAATAAAAATTTTAAATTTTGTGCAATATTAAATAAAACCCTTAAATTGTTAATATATTATTAAATCATTTAATGAAAAAAAAAACTTAATTTCCATTGATAAAATACTTAACATCCTAATAATTTAAAATAAGACTTATTCCACACTATATAAATAACGTAAAATTTATCATTTTAAGTAATGCATTTATTATTTGAATTTTCTTTAAATTTGAAACAAATGGATTTATCTTTTTCCCGATAATTTGCATTGTTTATTTATTCATATGTAAAAAAAACTATTATTTTATCTTTTCTCAATCATATATAATTTTAAATTTTAAATTTTTATTTTTGAGTCATTAAACTTTTAGTCAAGGTACATTCAAAAAAATGCAGGTTAATATTTCTTACATGATTTAAAAAAAATTTTAAAAAAAGTCTAGAAGTAAAAAAAAAATTCAAAAAATGTTTTGGAACTCTAATTTGTTAGCTCTAATAGCTCTAATGTGTGTGTGAGGCCCATCTAATGTGATGTTTTGGCCTTGTTTCTTCTTTTTTTTTTTCATTTTCCATCTCACTAGAGCTCAATTAGAACTCTAGTTTTAGAGGTGTATGAGCACGAAATAATATTCTCGTATAATCTTGTTGATCAAGTTTGCGCTCCTCCAAACGTCGTCGCTTTATTCCCTGAAAATACAAACGTGAGCTAGCCGGCGGGTGTGTGCCAGATACCTCTCCGATGCCTAAGTCAGCAAAATAGACAAATAGACAAAAGCTCTGTGTATTCGAGAATCAAAGTTGTGTTACCTGTACATAGGTTATGTTGTGAGCTTTTATAGGTTCCGCGTGGCAAAATCCTAGTAGGACTATTACTCCTTCATGTAGAGTCCTCCTAGGAATCACACTCCTGAAAGATAATGCTCATCCTTCAACACCCCCTCACTGCTTAAACCAAGTGAGATGGTTTTGCTTTGGTTGGATGAAGGTATGACCGAGCTAACACTAGCACTTTGTCATGCTTAATCTCACGCCTTCACATGCAACTTATAGCTCGGCTCTTGTTCACTTGTACCTCGGTTGCCTGTTGAGATCGAGCTAACTTTCAGCAAGCTTCGACCGCGCTAATCAAAGCGAGGTTCACCATGAGAAACCATCATACCTCGGCTCCGAATGCTATGGTCGAGCTAACTATCTCTACTCCGACTGAGGTGACTATAATCATACTTGGACCGAGCTAACATTCGCCGAGCCCTTCTCACACTTGGACCGAGCTACCATTTGGACCACGGTCCACTTGCTAAGCTCTTTTCACCATGGCCCAAAGAATGGCCCATTTACCATGCCTTGGTCTAGCTCGGCCCCAATGCATATAAAAACTCCCTCTCAAGAGGGATTTATCAGTGTTGAAAAAATTCTACCCTAGGCTGACAATGATCCAATGTTCATCTCATAAACCTAGCAATAAAGATGAGTTGTGTAAAAAATCAATGTCATCCGACATCACTAAAAACATGAATAAATTGTATTTTGTTTTTAAATATAGCCAACAACTATTAGTTTAAAATTAAACTATCCATTTCATAAAATAAAATACAATTTGTTCATTTATTCAATGATATCCAATATAGCTAATTTTTTACGTTGACGATTTTCAACTGCTAGATTTACAAGAAAAACTGTTTGGATCATCATTGTGGGTCCAAAGTGAAAACCTCAAAATAAAATACGAAGAAATATAGAAGATAGTGGTATGAAGAGGAGTTATTTCCAGTAAGTAATTAACCAAAAACTGTTTTTCCAGTTTGAGGGTACAACTGAGTCAAAATCCCCAGCTGTGAAGACAACGAGTGAAATGTAGACAAACATTGAATTTACTGCATGTATAATTAGATACAAGTGTTTTTATTTTATTATATTATTATTATTGAAAAGTCGTGAAACGTCTCTTTCCTAAAATGTTTTGTGGTCCATTTCTATGTAAGTGAACTTTGAATCAACCTGTAATTCTCGCATATCACATATATATAGATTTGTGTTGAACAAAAGCTAGAACAATTTATCATGGTAAACATGGCTAATACTTCTTTCCAACTTTTTTCCCTTATCTTCCTTTGTTTTTCATATTTCTTTCCTTTGAAACCAGGAAATTCAGTTCCAACTCTAGCAATTCTAACCCCAGTTGCATAGAAATTGAAAGGAAAGAACTTCTTGAATTCAAAAAAAGCCTCACAGATCCTTATAGTCTACTTTCTTCTTGGATAGGCAATGATTGTTGTACGTGGATGGGCATAGGCTGTAACAACCAGACTGGCAATGTCGTAACACTGGACCTAAAATATTGCTATTTAGGTGGTGAGGTGAGGCAAGTGCCTCCTTGCTCGACTTCAAATATTTGAATTATTTGGACCAAAGCATGAATAATTTCCACGGAATTTTAATCCCAAATTTCATGGGTTCACTTAAAAAGTTGATTTACCTCAATCTCTCTGTACTTTCAAGTTGGGTTTCTGATTTAAACTGGATTGTTGGTCTGTCTTCTCTAAAATATTTTAATCTTGGATATGTGAACCTCACTTTGGCAAGTACTAATTGGCTGCAAGCTCTTAATATGCTTCCTTCTCTGTCAGAATTGAGATTGCAAAGCTGTGAACTTCTCAACTTACCTCACTCTGTACCAAACATCAATTTCACTTCCCTTTCCGTCCTTGATCTCTCTGATAACAATTTCAAACTCTTCAATACCTCAATGGTTGTTTAACATAAGTACACTTAACTTTAGATTTAGCAAAAAATCAAATTAGTGGTGACATAAATGAACTTATAGGGGGTTTGGTTGAATGCATCAACAATAGCTTAGAGGAGTTACGGTTAGAGTATAACCAAGTGAGAGGGCAGTTGCCAGATTATTCACTAGCACACCTTCAGAACTCAAGACACCTTGTAATTTCTTCTAACTTAATCTCAGGCCTGATCCCAAAATCTATTGGAAGGTTGCCAAAATTGGAGGCATTAAACGTCTCTTTTAATCAAATGAATGGGTCCATACGCCAAGGCGTTGGAAAACTTGCAAACTTAAACTTCTTGTCACTTGATAACAATTATTGGGAAGGTGCTCTATCCCAAAATCATTTGCAAGGTGTAGACGTCCCCGAACGCCCCGGGAGGGTTAAGTCCCGTTCTGTTCATTTGGGCTCACTACAGTTCAAGGACTCGATTGTCACGGTTCTAAATCTTGAACCAAAGAGTGCAAATCCGGCAAATCGTTTTTGAGAAAACAGATTTTTGAAAGAAGTGCCAAACATGGACTGCTTTGCCAGATACAGAGTCGCCACCTAAATATTTTTTATGGGGAAATTTAGGAAACCCTGACTCGGTGCCAAAGGCCACGTGTCCGTCATCACCAAAGTTGCCTCGGCTCAGGAACTTGGGTACGATTGGGGAAGGTCACTTCGTGAGCACCCCCGCTCGCCCGGTCAAAGACCGGCCTCTACTAACCATGATATCTATTTTTGAAAACATTGTGTGTTCTTATTCCGGTTATTAGCCTAGATTTACTATGTGATGCGCACAGCATACAAGTATAGACTGAGTCGCCTGAATTGGAACAAAACATTTCATGTTTGTTTTTGAAAGATGGTTTGCTACCCGCAGGTAGGCTTAAAATGCAGATTTTGCCACCCTCGGGTGGGCTTAGAAAACATGGTTTTGCCACTATCTAGTGGGCTTAAAACAAACATTTGATGAATTGTTCCAATCCAAATAACCCAACCTCCACCCACAGGCATTCAATGCAGTTATATCACATAAGCACATAGCCTCATGGTAAGCATGCTATTCATGGCAGTCACTCACACGCATGCAAGGATGCTAAAGCATAAAACTCACCGAGTACTTCAAGCCAAAACAGAAGCTCATTAGAAATCATGCATGATCCTAAATATACAGAAATGCCTAATGCAACACATGCAGAGATGCAACTATAACAGGCTCGGCTATTCTAAACATGGCATATGGAATGCTACAACTAACACGTATTCAATTTGGAATTGAAATACAAATGCAGTTTGTATGATGCGCCGAGCCCATTGCGTGCAAAACAGATGAATGATGCAAACATGCTGTCATACTGTATGCTAATTGAAATATGCCCTAATCTAACCATCATAAGCAGGTAAATAAAAAGGAAGAAAGACGTGGGGTTGGAAGACATACATCACACTCACGCACACTTATTACAATTATGCCCTCGTGCAGAGGGTCCAAAAGAATATACAGTCCCAAATGAAAGAATAGTACAGTCCAAATAAATATTACAGTCCAAATAATATAAATTCCTAATTAATTTACAAATTAACTAAGAAAATAATAAAACTGGCATGCAAGCCAGGGACTGCCTTGATTCTGCTCCGGATGATGGAATGATGCATGTTTGGGCTGCTTTGCGCGGAAATCCACTGGAATGCCCCAATTAGCCTCTGTTTTGCAATGATTCTCGAAAAGCGCGCTAAGCCTCGGAAGACCACTGATTCTTGATATGCTGCAACAGAGAGCAGGAAAGGGGCATAGCAATGTATTTTCACAAATGTATGCATGCCTCGATCCTCGTGCCACCAATCACGCATCTCGATGCATGATGGCCGAGAAGCCGAATTGCACAACTCAATGTAGAATGAGTGCATATGAACACTACAACAAAACCTAACTCCATCATGGATAATCTGGAGTGTCAGTGACTTGGGAATTGAGACACGTTCCGTCACTCGGAGTACGAAACGTACCTCATTTTCCGTGCCCGAGCTGACTCCTATCTCGAACACAATGCAATATGCATGACATGCATGAAATGCAACTAAGATACAATCCTAACATACACAATGTTATGGAATGGCATACACGTTACACGAGGTGATACACAACCGAGCATACACAATGCTATGGATGAAATGGCATACGCAATGCAATATGGGCTTACACCAACATGAGAGAGCCTCAGCCACACTCACATAAGAGGCCATCAGATGAAAACAAGTCAACTCGAAATGCGTGCACGCGTGCACGCAAACCGAGGACCGACCCTCAGGCACCGAAATGCCACTCTAATGAGACATGGAAAAGACATGGAATATGATATGCAACATGCAAAAATCAGTAGCAAAATGAGGGGGAAAACAGCCCCGAAACAAGGCGAAATGACACCCGATGCAAGGAACGAGTCCCGAAACATGGAATTAAGCACATGAAATGGCCTATAGCTATACAAAGCATGCATAATTGGTGCATGGAATGAAAAGACAGAAGCAAGGCAGCCCAAAAATAAGCATTTTTACAATTCAAATCAAAGCCAAACAGCAATCACAAGTAAGGGAAAAATGGCATACAAAAATGGCTCCGCAAGGGAGGCAATGAAGCAAGTAGTACATGCAATGCCCAAACAGAAAAATACCCTTCTACAACACTGAAGAGGGACCAAAAATATGAACATTTACAGTTTATGACAGCCTCCAAATCAGTATGAAAACATGCTCAAAATGCAATGCAAGATCAAGGCCATAAGAGGGTATAACATGAAGTACACAAAGAATTCATCAAATAGCCAAAGACCCTTAATGAAACATGACAAGGGGGTCAAAATATGGCCACTTTCAGTTCTGATCATGGCCGAAAACAGAAGCTAAAATGAGCCAACAAAGCATGCAAAAATAGGGACCAAAGAGGGGCAATGGTAAGTGCTACATGGAGGCCCCCAACAGTGTTGAGCCCTTCTACAATGTTGTAGAGGGGCTCAAAATAAGCCAACTTACAGTTTATATCATTCCTCAAAACAGACTACACATAGGCTAGAAATACCATGCAAAATAATGGCATACAAGAGGGTATTGAAGCAAGTATCAAATGGGGGTCTCAAACAGTGTTGAACCCTCAAACAAACATGAAGAATGGCTCAAAAAAATGATCCTTTAAGTTAGGGTCGGAGCCCAAAACAGTAACCAAATAGGCTAGAAAGATGTGGCAAAAATGAGCTACAAAAGAGGGAAAATGGTCTTACCCTTGAAGCCCACTTTTTTGCTGCCTTTTGGACCAAGGAACGATGCCTCTAAGCCTCTGAAAAACCTCTCCTTGCTGCTGGAATGGAGTAGTGGTGGTGGTGCTAGGTGGTAGTGAAGAGAGTGGTGTAGAATTTGGAGTTTTGAGAGCAATGGAGATAGATATGTGTGTATGAGCTTGAGAGCAATTTTCCAACCCTTTCTTTAGAGCTGGGAGGCCAGCTATATGGACAAGAATGGGGGAGAAATGGAGGGAAAAAAGTGGAGGGAAAAGGCATCAATTTTCCCTCCAAAAAAAGTTCCCTCCGGATGCAGTTTTTGGAGGGAAAAGAGCACACAGCTGTAAAGTACTCCCTGTAAGGAAGCTGGCCGGCCAGTTATCAAAGCTGCAGGTGGCCAGCCGGCCACCCCCTATGGCCGGCCGGCCAAGGGGCAAAATGGTCCAGAAGAATTTTTGGCCGGCCACCACAAAAAAGTGTCCTCCCATGTGTCCTCAACAAAACCCTGTGGTTGGAAATTGGCAACTGTAAAACAGAAGAGACAACAAGCCACTTTTAGGAGGGGTTCAAAAGGTTCAAGTTGAATTTCTGGCCGGCCATGTAATATTAGGGTCCTCCCATGTGTGCACAACACAAATATGTGGTTTGGGGTTGAAGACAGTGGCCCTAGGGTGGTCAACATTGGCTCGGAAGTGAGAAAAACGGGCGTCGGAGGGCGCCGGAGGAATATAACTGGTTGCTGAGACAATTGCTGGCCTCCCACCCTTCAGTGACCTTCCTGGTGATAAAACAGAGGTACCTGCCAAAAATGAACGAAAACCGATGCAAAATGAATGCTCGGGGGCCAAAACACGCAGTTCGGGGTCCCGAAAATAGGCCGTTAAGCACCGAAAGTGGCATTCGACCACGAAGTGGGTCTCTCAGGCCTCAGCGTCCCTCACAAGGGAGTAAATGAGATGCATGCCAAAAACCGGAGCAGTCGGAGATGGTTAGGCGGTCCCGAACCGAGGCACACGGCCTGACGACTCCGAAAACCGGGAACCGGGCTCCGAAATGGAAAAAATGGCCTACGGCCACAAAATGTAGCCCACGGCCACAAAATGTAGCCCACGGCCACTGAGAGATGGTCTACGGGACCTCTCTCTCCCCTCAGGAAAAGAAACAGAGAAAACCGAGTCTGATTCGCAAATCGAGGCAAGGCATAGAAGAGGGTTCGGAAGTCCGGAGGGAGGGCTCACGGCCGCGACTCTGAGACTTCTGAACGAGCACGATATGCAACACCACCGAGCGCTCAACCGGTGACGTCTGAGTCTCAAGGTTGGTCAAAAATGGGGTGTCTACACAAGGCCTCACAAAACTGCAAAGTTTCAGAATATTATCATCGAACAAAAGTTTAATCTTCAATATGAGCCACAAATGGGTTCCTCCTTTTAGCCTACCAGACATCACAGTCCGGAACTGTTGATTAGATCCCAGATTTCTAGCATGGCCAAGTAATCAAAAACAACTTTCTTCTATAAGGCTCACAGACGGTGCCATTTCAGAAACAATACCTTATTGGCTTTGGGAGTTATCTCCACAGATTTTTTGGTTAGATCTTTTTGGTAATTGGATACATGGAGTGCTTCCCAATTCATTAGTATTTGCTAGGGCGTATCTAGTGGATATAAGTTTCAACCGCTTAGAGGGTTCACTCCCAGTTTGGCCTAATGTGTCACATCTCCTCTTGGCAAACAATTTATTTTCAGGTTCAATTCCTGCGAACATCGACCAAATGATGCTGTCATTGAAGACTCTTGATTTATCTGGGAACTTCCTAAATGGTAGCATCCCATTGTCCATAGGTAAGATGGAACATAGAGCAACACTTTATCTATCAAACAACTATTTATCTGGAAAAATCCATGATCAATGGGGGGATTTACCAAGTCTTGGAATCATAGATTTATCCAGAAACAATTTACATGGTGAGATTCCAAGTTCAATTGGCTCACTACCTGCGCTTTTTTGGTTAAAATTAAGCAGCAACAATCTTTCAGGGGAACTATCTTTTGCATTACAGAACTGCAAAGGCTTGACGATACTTGATCTTGGAGAAAATCAATTCTATGGGTACATACCCAAATACATTGGAAAAGACTTCTTATAACTATCCGAACTGGGCATACGAGCTAACAAGTTCAGTGGAAATATTCCTAAACAACTATGCTCTCTTACTCACCTCCACATCCTAGCACTCGCTCTTAATAATTTATTAGGATCTATTCCATCATGCTTGGGAAAATTGGTTTCTCTGAATTCCTTGATATCATATAGTCCATATAAACCCTCTAGCAGTGACTTCTATTATTTACAAATGGAAATGGAATTGGTTATGAAAGGAAGACAACTGTTATGTACCTTGACTCTTGAGTTGGTAAATATCATTGACTTGTCGAGCAACAATCTTCATGGAGAGATCCTAGAACTAATAACAAATCTCCCAACCTTGGGAACCTTAAATTTATCCCATAACCAATTGAAAAGGAAAACACCAGAGAAGATTGGAAGCTTACAATGCTTAGAAACACTTGACCTCTCATGCAACCACCTTTTAGGTCCAATTCCTCCAACCATGTCCTCTATGACTTCACTGAACAATTTGAACTTGTCATTTAACAATTTGTCCGGACCAATTCCATTTGGCAACTAGTTCCAAACCTTCACTGATCCTTCTATTTACAAGGGTAACCCAGAACTTTGTGGGCCTCCATTGCTGACCAAGTGCCTAATGCCCGATGATAATGATGCTGATGGAAACCAACATGCGAAGGCTCACAAAGATGAAGATGATAATGAAAACCTGGGCTTCTACCTTGGCATGTGTTAGCAAAAATAATTTTTAGTGCCAACAGCATGGCATTGGGGTTTGTGGTGGGGTTTTGGGCTGTTTGTGGTAGTTTGGTGTTAAAGAAGTCTTGGAGATACGCCTATTTCCGATGTGTTGATGAATTGAAAGGTTGGGTTTTCGTTGTCATGATGGTGAACTTGAACCGTTTACGAAGAATGATAGGAGCAGAACATAACTGAAGGCCCATTTGGGTAACTATAGGTACTAATGTGAAGTGTCTTTCTTGCTCTAAAATGCTAATTAGTATAAATACTTAACTATTTTAGTCTTCTTTTTCAACTTCTAAACAAATTAACAAAATTCAATATATATATATTTGCAATGAACATGTGTCTCTTTTAAAGCTAATAAGAACCTCTTTGTTCTTTAATGCATCCTTAGCATTTTAAAAACCTTTCTAGATTTTCCACCAAGTACGTAAATAACTTAAAAAAAAGACAATACAACACCAATACATTTTTTTTATTCTATACCAAAAAGCATTTGATTGTAAATCATACTTCCTAAACTCAAGTAGTTTCGAACTTATTTTGCAAACTGATGTTTTGTGAAGTAGTTTTTTCAAGTTTAAAATGGTGTTTTGAAAACTTAGACTATAAAAGTTTTTACAGTAAGTTATTTGAAACATGAACTCATTAAAAAGTCGCATTTGAAAAATACAATTTTAAAGTTGAAGTCATGTTATCAATCCGTACTCCCCAAAAAATAGCTCGCTTTTGACAAATACATTGAAAATGACTTCTTTCGCTAAAAAACACTTACACCAATACATTAGGGGTTCCTTGCATCCTTGGTGCTGACCGATGAAATAGAATTTCATCCTTTGCTCCACAGATAGTAAGATCATATATCTCCCCCATTCTTCGTGCAAAATATTTGTATATCACTTTGATACTTTGCTTGAGAAATGTCGAGTTATTTTGTACAATATTCAAAATTTTGACTTTTTACAGTTATGTTGATTCAGAAAGGAAATTTTGAACAAAAAGGACATCAGATGAATAGCTTGTTTTACTTTTCCACCATGGTCGGCATGGCTTAGCCTTTTCTTGATGCTTCTCAAGTTTCAAAACTTTGGTTATATTTGTTTTCCATTAATAATGTTTGTAATAAAGACAGCTTTATTTTATTACTATTAATGATAAGAACAATTAATAAACTTATTATCCTAGCAGGCGGTGGAGGAAGCCCTTCAAGCTCAGTTGTCCCACCCATGTCATTCCCTCCCTCAAACTCTGAATCCATCCCCCAATCGTCAGCACCCAAACTTGAAGCCCTTAAATCAGTCACTCTGTTAATTTAAGACCTTACGGTTCTCATTTTTTGATATTTTTGCTTCCAAGAACTTCAAGGAACTTCCTGGGATTTATCTTATTTCTGTAATTAACTTTCAAGGAACTTCTTGGAACTTTTTGAAATTTATCTTATTTCTGTAATTCACCTTCACCTCTTTTCAGATTGTTCATTGATTTTGATTTTTGACATCAAAATTTTTTCTCTGTGAAACCCATAAAAGTAAAATCAAACCCATTTTCGACATCAAGAAGAACATAATTTCATAGAAATCAAACACTTCAACCAAACCCACTTAGGAAATCAACACAAAATTAAACTAAAAAAAATCATGTAAAACCTTAGACAAGTGTAAGAAATGGGGAAATAGAAAAAGGAAGAGAGAGAGAGAGAGAGAGACTGAGATTGACAGAGATAGAGAGAGACTGATAGCGACAGAGAGAGAGACAAAAACTTGTGATTTGCGGCAGTGGCAGTGGTGATTTGCTGGGGTGGCGGTGGTGACGTGTGACGGTGGCCGGTGACGGTGGGGTGGTGACCGTCAGTGGTGAGCGGGCGTTAGGTTTGGTGGTGACTGGTCTCTGTGTGTGTGAGACAGAACAGAGACAAGAGTGTCTGTGTGAAACAAAGAGGGGAGCGATTCAAAAAAAAAAACAAAAAACAAAGAGAAAAATTTCGTACCTTTAACGACTAAATTATGATTTGTCAGCAAACATAACTCAATAACGACAAAATCTTTTGTAGCTGTTTGTGCAATTTGGCTACTAAGTGTTTTCGTCGGCAAAAACTAAGTATACAATGACTACAATTTTTTAGTCACTGATGGTTTATATTTTCCGATGAAATTCTTTGGTCGGCAAAGAGTAACCCAATGTATTTGCCTATTTTTTGGCGACTAAAATTTTTTTAGTTGGCAAATGGTTGTGTACGCCGACTAAAACAGGAATTAGTAGCCTAAAATCTAGACTAACGTTGACTAAAATTTTTTTAGTTGCCTATAACGTTATATTTAGCGACCAAAATTTTTTTTAGTCGCCAATAACTGATATATGGCTACTAATAAATTTTAGTAGCTAAAATGCAAAACATTGTTGACCAAGAAAAAATTTAGTCGGGAAAGGTCTCACTTTTGGCAACTAAATTTGTTTTAGTTGCCAAATTTGATCGCCAAAAGTGCAAATTGTTGTAGTGAAAAGCCAAGAAAGGTATGTTGTAGTAATATTATACAGATAAAAAAATATAGGGGTAATTGCAACAAAAAAAGAAAAATCAAAATTTAATCCTTGAAAAAAATAAATTCTGATTTTTTTATTTTGTTAATTTAAACCCTAATTCTCTGATTTGTTTTCAATCTAAAACATCTGCCTATTTTCGTTAAGTAAAACTAACCAAAAAAAAGTATTTTAATCATTAAACTCAATGTAGGTATATATAAAATGTTTAAAATATTATTTTTTATTGAATTCAATGACTAAAATATTTATTTTCTATTGATTTTCAATCTATACAAAATCAATACAGTATGATGATTTTACTAGTTAAAAGCATACGGCTAATCAAGATGACTTGTATTTTTAAATATGTCACTAGCACATTTTAGTAAAAAATTCAGCAAGAATATCAATGTAAGTGTGTCATTGTTCTTGGAATGCAAATGAAAAGGGCAAGAGTCATAATATAATCTACCTTTAAAAGACAATACATTGCAGCCTAAGACACCACCTCTTGCTAAAAAAAAAAAAAACATCCAAAGTTACGTAATTCACCCAAAGTCAGGACAACATCCATAGTCTTGGAAGTTTCAAAATTGTTACAAGCAACATTAAATCATCATCTATAGGTCACAAGTGCATTTTACTTACTAGGATCCACATCATTCAAACACAGTAAACTATTTATATATTTTGTCTTCTTTTTGTATCATATGATTTCTATTTTTCACTCTTCTGGTTTCTATATTTATCATCATATATAAATTGGCCACCTGAAAAGTCGGTTAACATCCTAAAAAGTAGATCCAAGAAAATGTGAGCTTGATAGTAATGGACACTGGATCCTTGATCCAATGGAGGGTTTAAGGGGGTCTTTGCCAAGGGTTGGGGGGGCCAGGGGGGTCCCAAATTTTTCCTGGGGGTAGCTTGGTAATTGCTGATATACCCTTAGCATTATATATAAAAGTGTTGCTTTCTATAGCAGCTGATTGTACTCTCTTTTCATTCCCTTTATAAAATAGAACTAGTGTGAGCCATGGACGTAAGCAATCTTGTCGAACTACGTAAATCTCTATGGTATTTTTTGTGTGAGATTGTTTTTGTTTTCATCGTGCTATTGTTTGTGTGTTTGGTTATTCCACAAAAAATAAAAAATAAATAAAATAAATAAATAAAAAATGATTACACATAAAACAAAACAAGAAATTGTTTTCATCACTACATATTAAAAAAAAATCAAAAAATGAAGAAAAGAAAAGAAATTAAGAAAGAAAGTGAAGTGTTTTTAGCAACTACTCATGTGGATAGGACTTTTATTGGATCATTGGAACAAAACAAACCTCTTACGGCACTAGTGAGTAGAAACTGAGGATCATATTCCATAAAATCACTTTCATGAGGTAGAACAAATAAAAATAAAAATACCATGGTTTGACAGATATATTCATATAGGACATTCCTTTCTACAAAGATGAAGTAGTAACAGAGAAACAATTAATCATCCGAAAAGTTAGGGGAAACTACGGTCCAGTGATGGCAGAAAAAAAAATTTACAAATTCATGGTAAAATTTATAATTTTAATTATTATTATTTATAATATTTATCATCTATTTGTAATTATTATTTTTTTTTGACTTCCACTGTCAAGTAATTTTCCCAAAAAGTTAAATATTGTCAAGCACGCTAGAGTATGGAAATACAATTTGATAAGGGATAATAGAACAATTATAACAACATGAGAATATTATTCTCTCATTATTGTTAAATGTAGTGGGTCCAAAATATATACATGATTTTTATTGCATCAATACACAAAAACGATAAAATAAAGCGATGAAATGAATTCAGCAATAAATAGCATTTCTATTAACAAAATTATACTAGTAAGAAACTCTAGGAATGAGACAATGGCACTAAATTTGCCAACTAAAAAAAATTAATTGCCAAAAGTTCCACAAGAGGTTATTAAAAAAAATGTTTGGTCTACATTAATTTAGGTTTTAGGCTACTAAATATTTTAGTTGGTATATGTAACTTTTTGTAGACTAAAAATGCTTTAGTTGCCAAAAGTTCCACAATAGGCAACAAAAAAAACTTTTGGTCGGCGTTAGTTTAGGGTTTAGGCAACTAAATATTTTTCTAGTCATGAGATATTAATTTTTCCCGACTAAATAATATTTTAGTCGCTAAATAATTAGCATAACAACAATGATAGAGACCCCATTTTTGGCGGATCCCCACAACTCCCACAGTGATCCACACCACTCATGATGTGGGCTCCACAAATACATGAGTGGGCCCCACACATCATGAGTGGTGTGGATCATTTTGGGGGTTGTGGGGGTTCTCTAAAATGGGGGTCTCACTCATTTTCCTTAGCATAATTCACACGAGGTAAATTTAATTTTTGGCGACCAAAAATTTGGTCACTAAATATATATTTTCGGTGACTAAAAACATTTAGTCGGCGATGGTCACTATACTTTTGGCGACTAAAATTTAATTTGGTCAGCATTAATTCATGTTTTGGCTACTAAATAATTTTAGTCATATATAAACATTTTTTGACTAAACATTTTAGTCGATAAATACAGTGACAAAAACAGTGACTAAATCAATAGTTGGCAAATTGTGTATAAAAATTAGTGGGAAAATTTTAAGATTGTTGCCCAAATTTTTGCTGTTTTTTTTTTCTATCAATCTCTTTAGTCCTTCACAACCAAGTTCTCTCTGTCTCTCTCTCTCTCTCACACACACACACACACACACACACACACACACACACTAAGAATCAATCACCATCGCTGCTCATCTCACCATCGCACATGACCATCGCTGCACATCTCACCATCGCCCCATGACCACCGTCACTCATCTTCTATCGCCGTGTTAGGGAAAATATATGATTTCCCACAAGTAAATCAATCAATGGGAATAAAAACTAATGTGGAAAAATTAAATCAACAGCAACACAAGAATTTTTACGTAGTTCCCTCAATGTGAGGTACGTCCATGAGATCGAAATTTGATTCCACTATCAATCAAAGAGTTTCCAAACGATTACAAACGAGACATGAATGGTCTCACAAAACCACCCTTAAGTGAATTCCAAATAATCACAAATAATCAAGTGGAAAGACCTCACCAAATAGATAAACAAAATTGTCTTCGAAACAGATTTGTAGAAGATCCAAAATAATAGACCCAAATCAACTTCAAATTAAATCAGCCAAAGATACACTGAGAATGTTCAAAGCAGAACTTGAAACCAATCAAATCTTCCCAAGCATCAGAGTAAAGAACCACACCCATCGAATTGAATTTTTTAGCAAGCACAATTGCTACTACAATGATGATAATCACGGCAGCTTCACACATGGAGAAACAAACACAATACCAATATATATTGTGAACTCTTGGACTTTTTTTTATCAAACCCTAACTACTACTAAGCTGATTATAAAAATACCTATTGGGCTTCTAAAAGTTAGATATAATATATAAAATATATTATAACTAAACTAAACCAAACCAAATTAAAATTCTTTTAATAAACTAATTGGGTCCATACTCCAATAAGAAGGTATACCCAACATGTCACGACCCCAAACCGCCCCTAGTAGTTTGGTGCCGTGATGGCCAGTAATCCGTAATTACCAAAGGCCAACTTACAAAAAAAACAAGGACAATCAGAGTATATACATAGGGGGCTCACAAATGCGGAAGCAATAAAACAAGATACACATGGTCCATAAGAGCAGTGCATAGATCAAAAGTGATAACATACATACATGATTACACTTCGGCTGCTAACAAAACAATTACAAGCTTACATCCTGATCAAAAGGCTTCTCAGCCGACATATACAAAATACAGTGATTACAAGCAAAGAAGCATGATTTTCAAGAATCTGCCGAAGTAAAATGCAATACGGCCGAGGTAAATACAAAACAAGGCCGATATAAACAAAAGTCCCAAAACAAGCTTTCAAATACTTCTAGGCGTCGCCGCCGTCCTGCTCATCACCTACATATATATAGAGAGGGGTGAGCTTGGATACTCAGTGAATGGTACTAGAAATAAAGGTTTGCATGAATAATAGCCGAAGTCTTTTAAAACAAAGCATACCAAACCATTCAAGTGTTAGCCGAGGTTCCGTCCAAAGCAAAACATAGCAAGTTATATCAAATCAAGAGATGAACCGTATTCATCTAGCAAGTCTTACAAGTCAAAGCATTTCCGAGATCATACAAGTAGTAGCCGAGGTCCTCCTCCAGGCAATTCATAACAAGCTGTATCAAGTCAAGGGGGTGAACCATATTCATCAAGCACAATCTTACCAAACCTGTTGCTTATGTGACTTAGGCCCGTAGCCCTTTTTCACCAAGCGGTGCTGCGAAAGTTTAAAGTCCTCTAGCACAAGGGACTGGTGTTACTTAGGCCCGTAGCCTGCTTTAACACTTTATCTTCTCAAGAAAGGACCGTATCCTCTCTAACAAGATGGTACTGCAAAAGTTTAGAGTCCTCCAGTCCAAGGGACTTTCCAAGATAAGGACCGTATCCTTTTTAACAAGATGGTACTGCAAAAGTTTAGAGTCCTCCAGTCCAAGGGACTTTCCAAGATAAGGACCGTATCCTTTTTAACAAGATGGTACTGCAAAAGTTTAGAGTCCTCCAGTCCAAGGGACTTTCCAAGATAAGGACCGTATCCTTTTTAACAAGATGGTACTGCAAAAGTTTAGAGTCCTCCAGTCCAAGGGACTTTCCAAGATAACATCGAGACAAAGCTTATACAAGAGATATCAAAATAGGCTAATCATTCATGCTAGCAAATACTTTCATCAAAGCGAAACAAAGCAAGATTTGTTAAAGCATTTTAACATAGCTTTATTAAAAGCACCACTCACCTCGGTCTTCAGGTGTAGGCTCAAAGCAAGGGTCAAAGTCCTACAATCACATGGCAAACCATAGTCTCAAAACGAGCTTAACTTACATGCAATGATCTCGGCACTCTTACCGGATCCAAGTCGAAGACAAAACAAGACATGCAAGGACTCAAAGCACTATCTCCCATCTCAGGGAAGTACACTGGGTACCAGCAAGGTTCAGCCGAGGTCCCACACCTCCCCGCCGAGGTGTGCACCTGATGGCCACAAACAAGACCAAGCCAGGAAAATCCGAGTTTCCTTTCAAAGGACGAGAAGAACAAGATCATGCATGCTAAAACCTTAACTCACTTATACGAAATCTGAGGTTTTCATGCTAAGAAGTCCAAAAACGTGGGCTTGGGTACCCAACCAAGAAGAACATGCAAGGACAAACACAAAGACAAGGTTTCTGTCCCAGATCTTCGGATCAAAAGGGACTTTCATCAAGAACACATGAATACCAACTTACTCTTTCCGAAAACGAACTTCAATCCAATGCATGACATGCAAAACGAATCGGATCAAGCAATGCAGCTAGACAACCAATAAGAAGAATCAAAGTAAAGCAAGAATCTTACCTCAAAGCTCAAATCTAACGGTTCGATCTTCCAAGATCAAGCTCGAACTCCACTTCTCTCTCTAGAGTTCTTCCTCTTCAAACTTGAGAGCTTCTCTCTCTAAGCAAGACAAAGATTGAGACAAAATGATTTGTCTCTAGGTCTGCGGCTGTCTTAACATGCAGCTCGGACACGTGTCGTCACCGGGGTGGTTCAGACGAAAAGGTGACTGATAGACAAGACAAGTCTCTGACAAAGCGTATTCAACACGCTGGGGCGAAGCGTGTCGGCAACAAGGACATCGGCCAAGGTCAAGTCCTCGGCAACTGGATAACAAAGACGTCGGCTAGGGAGGACGACACTTGACTAAGCTGTACCACACCTTGGCCTGGGTGTGCCACATCTCGGCCTAGGTCATGCCTGCCCCAGGGACAGGGGGTTACTAATGCAAAACATCTCGGCCTCTGCTCCAAGCTCGTCGGCCCAAAGAGTGACATCTCGGCGAACATGCCGAGGTCAAGGTGGTGGTCCACCAAGGTTCCAAAACGATTCTAAGTACAAAAGCTCAAAAGTGGACTAATGCTCAAGGTGATCTCGGCCACAACCGAGCAAGGATCAAAGTCAAGCAAGCAATACTTAAACATGGCAAGTCGAAACAAGATCAATGAGATTCATAACACATCAAGACAAGATCATACATAGGTGTATGCAAGTGTAGCTAAGTCAAGAATGAGGGTTGTTACACAACAATTCTCCCCCTATCGACTTAGGTGGAGAAATCAACCATACCCGCCAAAGTTCGACACTTCAAATGTTTGTCCCTCGACAAAGTCTTTGTCAACATATCCGAAATATTATCATCTGTGTGAACCTTTTCGAGTTGTAACAATTTCAAATCTAGCACATCACGAATCCAATGGTATCTCACATCAATGTGTTTCGATCTCGAATGAAAAGTAGAATTTTTACTCAAATGAATAGCACTTTGACTATCACAATGAAGCACATACCTTTCTTTCTTCAAACCCAATTCTTGCAAAAATTTCTTCAACCATAACTCTTCTTTGCAAGCTTCCGTAATGGCAATAAATTCAGTTTCGGTAGTTGAGAGAGCAACACATTTTTGTAATTTAGATTGCCATGCCACAGCTCCCTCTGCAAATATCATCAAATACCCTGAAGTAGATTTCCTAGAATCAACATCACCGGCCATGTCAGAATCCGTGAACCCATCAAGTATCGGCTTACCATCCCCAAAACACAAACACACCTTCGAAATCCCTCGAAGATATCTTAGAATCCATTTTACCGCTGCCCAATGTTCTTTACCCGGATTAGAGAGAAAACGACTCACTACACCAACTGAGTGAGCAATATCCGGTATTGTACAAACCATGGCGTACATCAAAGAACCAACCGCTGAAGCATAAGGAATTTTTTGCATCTCTTCCTTGTCTTTCTCACTTGTAGGACATTGATTCGAACTAAGCTTGAAGTGACCCGCAAGTAGACAACCAACCAACTTTGCTTTATCCATGTTGAACCTCTCAAGAACTTTTCTGATGTAACTTTCTTGAGACAACCAAATCAACCCCTTTTTGCGATCACGAACAATTTTCATACCAAGTATTTGCTTTGTCGGCCCCAAATCTTTCATAGAAAATGACTTGCTCAACTCCAATTTCAACCTGTTAATCATAGTGTAATCTTGACCCACAATTAACATGTCATCAACATAAAGCAAAAGAATAATAAATTTGCCGTCCAAAATTTTTTTCACAAACACACAATGGTCCGAAATGGTTTTGGAAAAACCATTATTCATCATGAAATAGTTAATTTTTTTGCACCATTGCTGCGGGGCTTGCTTGAGGCCATACAAACTTTTTTTTAATTTGCAAACAAATTTCTCTTTCCCTTTCTCCACAAATTTTTCCGGTTGCTACATATAAATTTCTTCTTCATGGTCACCATGAAGAAATGCGGTCTTCACATCAAGTTGCTCAACTTCAAGGTTCATACTTGCGACCATGCCAAGTACAACCTGAATAGAAGACATCTATATAACCGGCAAGAAAATCTCATTAAAGTCAATACCTTTCTTTTGCCCAAAACCTTTCACAACAAGACGTGCTTTGTACCTCAGATTTTTTCCATCATTCTTTAATTTGAAAACCCACTTATTTTTCAAAATTTTCCTCCCCTTAAGCAACTTCACTAAATCATAAGTGTGATTTTCAAGCAAGGAATTCATCTCCTCTTTTATTGCCTTTTTCCAATCATCTTTCTTTGCATGCTCAATTGCTTCTTGGTAGCTCTTGGACTCCCCTTGATCGGAAATCAACACAAATTCATTGGGTGGATACTTTGTCGAAGGTTGTCGCTCCCTTGTAGATTTCCTCAACTCAAGTTGTGGTGATGGTTCTTGAGTTGGATGCTCTTCCTCAATTTCTGGCTCAACTTCATTAGGATTAGTATCATCCTCCACATCTTCAATAGGTGGCTGCACATCTCCCCTATTTTCATCATCTACTGAAGATGAAGGAGATAGATCCATGTCAATGAGATCACTACTTTTTGCTCCGGTTGATCACGTTTGCCAAAGTCTTCAATTGTTTGGTTTTCAAAAAACACAATATTACGGCTTCGAATGACTTTCTTGTCGACCGGATCCCACAATCTATAACCAAATTCATCATGCCCATAGCTAAGAAAAATACATTGTCTTGACTTGCTATCAAGCTTGGACCTCCCATCTTTGGAATGTGAACAAAGGCTCGACAACCAAACACTCTCAAATGCTCATAAGACACATCTTTATAGGTCCAAACTCTTTTTGGAACATCACCATTCAAAGGATAGGAAGGAGACAAATTAATCACATCAACGGTTGTCCTCATTGCCTCACCCCAAAAGGATCTTGGCAATTTAGCGTGTGAAAGCAGACACCTTATTCTTTCCACAATGGTGCGGTTCATCCTCTTAGCAACGCCATTTTGTTGAGGAGTCTTCTTAATTGTCTTTTGGTGACAAATACCTTGGCTGCGACAATACTCATCAAATGGCCCAATGTATTCACCACCATTGTCTGTTCGGATGCACTTCAATTTCTGCCCTGTTTCTCTTTCAACCATGGAATGAAAATGCTTAAATACATCTAGAACTTGATCTTTAGCTTTTAGTATAAAAGCCCAAACTTTCCTTGAATAATCATCAACGAAAGTAAAAGTGCACCACTATGTGTTTTAACTTTCAAAGGACCACAAACATCCGAATGAATCAACTCCAAAACATTTTCTTTTCTAGAAGCAACATTTTTATGAAAAGAAACTCTATGTTGTTTACCCACCAAACAATGAACACAAGTTTTCAGATGTGTACCTTTCAAACAGGGTAGAAGCTCTTTCTTGAACAAAACTTGTAGCCCCCTTTCACTCATATGACCAAGCCGCTTGTGCCACAATTTGGTAGAAGTATCATCTTCAAGTGCAATGATAACACCTTTACAAATTTTTCCTTGCATCGAATAAAGTGTATGAGTCTTCTTGCACTTAGCCACCACCAAAGAACCCTTTGTGAGCTTCCGCATTCCATCAGTAAATTTGTTATTGAAGCCTTAATTATCTAGTTTCCCGATAGAGATCAAATTGAGGCGAATGTCAAGAACATGCCTCACATCTTTAATCAACAACTTGCAGCCCAAATTTGTTTCCAAGCAAACATCACACATGCCAATAATCTTGGACAAACCTTCATTATCCATTTGCACAGAACCACAATCTTCTTTGGTGTAGGTAGTGAAGAAATCAACTCAAGAAGTCACATGAAAAGAAGCACCGGAATCAATCACCCAATTGCTCTCTTGGCCCACAAAATTGATACAATTATCTTCACAAATGACCATGAGATAATCAGTAGTAACCGCCATTGTGTCTTCTTGCTTCTTATCCACACTTTTGTCATGCCTTTTCTCATTGTTCTTGAGCTTTTGGCATTCCCGTTTCAGGTGTCCTTTCTCATGGCAGTAATAGCACTCAATATCTTTCTTTGAAAAAGAACCATCTCTTGATTTGTCACGGCTTTGATCACGACCATGAGGAGTCTTACTCATCCCCCTTGTTTTGCTTCGGCCTCTCACAACAAAAGCCTCCGAATGATAAGAACCCGCTAATTTTCTTCTAGTTTCTTCATTCAACAAGCTACTAGTGACTTGACTCATTGTGACAACTCCATCGGGTGCTGAATTACTAACCGTCACAACCAAAGTCTCCTAACTTTTGGGCAAAGAATTAAGTAGCATCAAAGCCTGCAACTCATCATCAAAAACAATTTTCATAGAAGAAAGTTGGTTAACAATACTCTTTATTTCATTTAAATGTTCCAAAATAGGGCTGCCCCCTTTATATTTTAAATTAACTAACTTACGAAACAGAAAAGTTTTATTTGTGGCTGATTTCCTGTTATAAAGGCCTTCTAATTTTTTCCATAAATCATGTGCTGAAGTTTCAGTAGCAACATGATGAAACACGCTGTCATCAATCCATTAAGCCTCTTCCATTCATCATTTTTTATATCATCAGGTTTGCCACTATCACCCTCAATAGGCCCATACAAATTTTTACAAAATAATAGGTCCTCCATTTTAGTTTTCCAAGCTACCCAATTGCTTCCATTGAAGCTAGACATACGACCCACATTCCCTTCCACTGATTTTCACAAATAAATAAACCCAAATAAATCGTAAGCTCTAACACCAGTTGTTAGGAAAAATATATGATTTCCCACAAGTAAATCAATCAATGGGAATAAAAACTAATGCAGAAAAATTAAATCAATAACAACACAAGAATTTTTACGTAGTTCCTTCAATATGAGGTACGTCCATGGGATCGAAATCCGATTCCACTATCAACCAAAGAGTTTCCAAACGATTACAAATGAGACATGAATGGTCTCTCAAAACCACCTTTGGGTGAATTCCAAATAATCACAAATAATCAAGAGGAAAGACCTCACCAAATAGATGAACAAAATTTTCTTCGAAACAGAGTTGTAGAAAACCCAAAATAATATACCCAAATCAACTTCAAATTAAACCAGCCGAAGATGCACTGAGAATGTTCAAAGCAGAACTTGAAACCGATCAAATCTCCCTAAGCATCAGAGTAAAGAACCACACCCACCGAATTGAATTTTGTAGCAAGCACAATTGCTACTACAATGATGATAATCACGGCAACTTCACACATGGAGAAACAAATACAATACCAATACATATTGTGAACTCTTGGGCTTTTTTATCAAACCCTAACTACTACTAAACTGATTATAAAAATACCTATTGGGCATCTAAAAGTAAGATATAATATATAAAATATATTATAACTAAACCAAACCAAATTAAAATTCTTTTAATAAACTAATTGGGTCTCATACTCCAAGAAGGAGGTATACCCAACAAGCACATAATCACATCGCCACTACCGCTCACCATTGTCTTGCCTCCCATCGACATTCAGGTTTTTCTTTCTCTCTCTCCTCTTTCCCCATTTCACTTTAGCTCTAGGGTTTTATTTTTTTTGATGCTGAAGGATTTTGATTTCTGTGAAATGAGTAAATGGGTTTTGATTTGTGTTCTAGATTTAGGATTTTCTGAACTGATTATTGGTGTGGTAGATGAGATAGTGATTTGGCCCTAATTTCTAATTGATTCCTGTTGCCAATTGCACTTAGGTCCCTTTTTCCTCTCTACCGCGCACGCACAAGTTCCTTGCCCCAAACCAACCTCCGAAGCTCTCATCTACTACGTATTTTCTCCTTTTGCCCCTCTATCCCTCTCTCACCCCTAATTTGTGAACCCTAGAATTTTTTTTCCCTGCATAATGTTGTTGCTGCACAATGTTGTTGCTGCTCTCGGCCACCACCATTTCCACCATCAGCCACTAGCTTTACCGCTCTCAAGTAACACACTCACTCTCATTCCCTCTTTCTCTTGCTCCCTAATTTGTGATTTTCAATTTTTTTTTCCCTTTGAAGAGCTTACTATATTAAAAAAAATAGTTAGATTCTTTGATAGTAGAACTTTGTTCTTTGCACAACTAAAAGGGTTCTATCATATTGTCATGCAGTACCCTTAATAAAGCAAAGCGCTTTTGAAGAAAAACAATTTCAAGTAAGGCTCATATGGGATTCGCTATCAATGGTTCAGTGAATCAAGCACATTAACCTTGAAATATTTTCTAAGAAAAAATGTTCACAAAGTATAATTCACATGACTGCAAGTGTTGCTTCCAAAATGTTATTGTAAATTGTCTTTGGTAACACAAGCCATTACATGATATCAAGTTTCAATGCATGAGAGAATGTTGTTGGAAAAGCATCTTCACTTATAATCATAACCAAACAAAAGTTGTTCTCAAAGTACAAGTGACTTCACTTCTATAAATGTTGCCAAGATAACTAATTTGCTGAAGACTACAGCTATTGTACCCAAAAGTTGTTGTCAAAGTACAAGTGACTAATTTTTTTTTTTTTTGTAATTTTTCCTATTAATGTTATGACCAAATGAGAAAATATATACATCTCTTACATATATTTATATAAACCACAGCTCAAGTGTCATTTTGAAATAATTTTAAGATTGAAATAAATTTAAAAGAGGCAAGATGTGAATAATTAAAAAATAAGGAGCGGTAGGGCATATGCTAGAGTAGGTACTGATCACCAGGAAAAAAAATTAAAAATAAAAACTCAACTTGGTTGGTTTTGATTAATTTTTTGAAAATTGAGTTTTTTATTTTTCGTGTTTTTTTTTTTTGATTTTTTTTTAATATTTTAAGTAAATTTTTTACTTTCTAGATACACATAATTTAGATACACCTAAAAAGTAAAATATTTGTGAAAAAATATTTAAAAATTTTAATAAATACACAAAAATACGAAAATATACTTACTTTTTAAGTGTATCTAAGTTAGGTACATCTAAATAATAAAAGGGTTTTTTTATTGATAAATCCCATTTAGAAGTGATTTAATCGAAGAAGTCCATGAAGGAATTTTTTAACCCATTTAGTCCCATGTATTTATACTTTTATTCCATAAAGTCCTTTTTCTTGATTTACATTATTTTCTTAGACTCTTATGCCCTTATATTTAATATTGATATTTAATTTTGGGGTAGGAGAGAGAAAGGAAAGGACCAAGGAATAGGAAATTTCATACACAAATTAAATAATATTGATGTTATTATTTTATATTATTATAAAATGTGAATATATTTTTAATTGACGACACATTAAAAATAATGTGAATATTCTCTCTCATCTGATGTGAATATATTTTCAAT
Source organism: Camellia granthamiana (assembly GCA_036172215.1). Classification (NCBI taxonomy): domain Eukaryota; kingdom Viridiplantae; phylum Streptophyta; class Magnoliopsida; order Ericales; family Theaceae; genus Camellia; species Camellia granthamiana. The sequence continues at coordinate 532,052 of JAXFYN010000107.1, read as the reverse complement.
TCACAACAAATTAAAAATAATGTGAATATTCTCTCTCATCTGATGTGAACGTTCACAACACCTTTCCAAAAAATTATCTCTCATCTAATGTAGTGATGTGAACGTTTACAACATGTGAACCTTTTTATTTTTAATTGACAACACATTAAAATAACGTTCATTATATTTTTAATTGACAACACATTCTTATTCACAACATGTAATGATGTGAACATTCACAACATGTGCACATTCTCTCTCATCTAACATAGTGATGTGAACGTTTACATTCGTATGTTTTAGTATGAATATTCATATCATGTAATTAACAACACAATGACAAAAATTCATTTCAAATTAATGTGAATATAATGATGTGAATATTCATTTCAATTGCATGATGTGAATATTCACATCATGTAATTGATAACACAATGACAAAAATTCATTTCAAATTAATATATTCATATTAATAGTCAACATCTTGATACATGGGAACTACCAAAATATAATGACAATCAACATTAAATATCAACATTAATAGGGGTAGGAGAGATTGAGGGGGTTTTGGTCTTCGTATCTCAAATAGGACCTAATGGAATAATAAAAAATAGTATGGGTTGGATGGAATAAAACTCTTAGAAAGAGGATTTATTTAATATTACAAGTTTTGACTAAAAATTAAAAAAAAATACAAAAAACAAAAAATTGAATCTACTTTTCAAAAAATTGAAAGTAAAATAATCATTTGACTTTTCAACTCTCAAAACTTAACCTTATCACCCTTAAAATCCTCACCCCTATTATCAATCCAAAATCAAAATTTTAAAAATTGAGTAAAGGTTAGGGTCTACAAATTCAAAATTAAGGGGAAGTCTATTTACACTCAAAAAATATTTAAGTGAACTCAATTTTTCAGTACACCCTATTAAATTATTTAATGTTACAATTTATTCTTAGTACACTATTTTTTTTCCAAATTACCTTTTTGAAGTAAATTGATGTGATTAGAGATATGTATGAAGGTGTGGTGACCACTATTATATCGCCTACTAGAGAGACGAGTGAATTTCTAATTACTATAGGATTACACTAAGGATCAATCTTAAATTCTTATTTTTTCACTTTAATTATGGATGAGTTAACGCGCAATATTCAGGATGATATGCCATGGTATATGCTTTTTGCTGATGATATCATGTTAGTAGATGAGACTAGAGAAAGAGTTAACACTAAGTTGGAGATTTGGAGAAAAGTACTTGAATCTAAAAGATTTAGGATAAGCAAAATTAAGACAGAGTGTATGGCGTGTAATTTTTGTAACAGTCACAATGAAGCAGAGGATAAGTGAAGATTGAGAATCAAGAATCACCTAAGAGTGAATATTTTTGTCATTTAAGGTCGATTATCACAACGACTGGGGAGATTAGAGCGGATGTGATCCATAGAATTCAGGCATGATGACTTAAATGAAGAAGTGCATCTAGAGTACTGTGCGATAAACGAGTACCTATTAGACTAAAAATGAAGTTCTATAGAACGGCTATTAGAGTGTTGTATGAAATGGAATATTAGTGTGTACTAAGAAACAACACGTAGATAAAATGAGTGTTGCCAAGATGAGGATGCTAAGGTGGATATATGGCAAGACTAGAAAAAACAGAATTAGGAATAAGTATATTCAAGAATGAGTAGGAGTAGTACTGACAGAAGATAAGTTGGGAGAGAATAGATTGAGATGGTTTAGTCATATACAACGGAGACCAACAGAGGCAGTAGTGAAGAGATGCGATACGGTGATAGTAGATGGTAGTGTTAAGAGAATGGGTAAACCTAAATTGACGTGGATTAGTGTAATAAATAGATATATGAATCTACTTAATTTGACTAACAAAATGGTTTTAGATAAGGTTAAGTGGAGAAGAAAGATTTATGCAGCCAATCTCATTTGATGGGACTTAAGGCTTGATTTGGTTTACCCTTTTGAAGTACACCCAAATAAAACAAATTAAAAAATTCACATTACTTTTGAAAAACCCTTTGAATTTTTTTTCTTTTGTTCAAGTACATATAAGGAACATATCCAGGAACCTGATAACGGCGAATGTAACATTGGCGAAGGAGAACGACAAAGGAGGACAGCGAAGAGGAAGGAGAGTGTGAACTTCATGTTCGGACTTCTAGAACCGAACAAATTCACTTTGTTCAACTGTACACTATCGAACAAAACGAATTTGTTCGGTTTTGAAAGTCTGAACAATAATGACAAAAAGAGCTTGAATATTCACTTTTATGTAAAAAGAAAACACATAAATCAATAATTGTACTTTGATATTTATATAAATACTTATCTCCTCTTTGATGGGTTACTTCAAAAAACTGTTTTGATTATTGCTCTCATCCAAGATTTGATTTTGTTCAAACTTTCTTTTATTTGCAACTAACAATATAATAAAAAATAATGATATTAATAATAATGGTGAGTTTTGGTGAGGTGGATTGGAGTGAAGAAGAAGAAGAAGAAGAAGAAGAAGAAGAAGAAAAAGAAAAAATTGAAACTTAGGAAAAAAGATTAAGAGATTTGAATAAAAAAAAATTACATATATTTTATTTTAAGATTTAATATATTTTGTCTTTACTAGTAAATTTATATTATGATATAATATGAATTAAAATTTTAAAATTTAAATTGAGCATATTGAGATAATTTTTAGATTCAAATAGAATTTGGGCTACACAAAATTTACCGAATTTGGGCTCCACAACATTAAGCCCATTTAGGCTTCGCAAAGTTTGAAACTGGCATTGGGCAGGGTGCGCTAGGCCCAGGTAGTAGTGCAACACCACGGCGCCAACGCCAAGGCCCCAGCGAGCTACTTTGGTGGGCCGATCGCCCACGTATCATATATTAATCTGACAGGAACAAATCGGGGATTTTATTTAGGGGGACTTACCAGCCGGTCCCATGCAAACAAACTAATACCCATCAAGTCCTCTCCTATTTCAGTTTCCAATTTTACCCCTAAATGTCACAAAACACGTGTGAAGCAAACACCAAATCACGAGGTCTCCCTGTGCGCGTGAAACACACGCTCCTTCTCAATTGTTCTGATTTGGAAACTATTCTGAGGCGATTTGGAAACCACTGAAATCGAAACAAACAAAAAGATTTTCCCTGAATCTCCCATCGTTTCCAAAGAAATCAGCTCTGTTTCGATCTATATTCTGATTCCGAATAGATACCCAGCAAATCCTCCACCGTTTCGATCTATATTCCCTATTTCATTCATCTTCAAGAACCATGCGAATCAAATGTGAGTCGTATTCATCTTCCATTCTTCTTTTATAACTATAATTAAGTGATATTCAACTTCATAATAATCACATATTCATGTTCATTTGCTATACAATAACAGATTTGCTTATTTTGCCCAATTCAGTGAGGAAATTTGCTATAACCATGATAGATTTGCTTAATTTTCTTAATTGAGTCATAAAATTTGTTCCAATGATAGATTTGCTTCCTTTCTTCTTTCATAACTGTAATTGAGTTATAAAATTCGACTTGAAGCTATTTTCAATGTGTATCATACAGTATTAATTTATCATTGATATTCAACTTCATAATAATCACATCTTCATCTCCATTTGCTAAACAATGATGGATTTGCTTAATTTTGCTAATTAAGTGATAAAATTTGATATACAATAACAGATTTGCTTACTTTGCCCAATTCAACAATAGGTTTGCTTAATTTTCCTAATTGAGTAATAAAATTTGTTATAATGATGGATTTGCTTCTTTTCTTATTTTATAACTATGGATTTGCTTCCCTTCTTCTTTCATAACTATAATTGAGTAATAAAATTCGACTTCAAACTATTTTGAATGTGTATCTTACAAAATTAATTTATGAGTGATACAATTTGACTTGAAGCTATTTTCAATCTGTACCATACAGTATTAATTTATGAGTGATACTCAACGTCATAATAATCATACCTTTATGTTCATTTGCTATACAATGATGCATTTGCTTACTTTTGCTAATTCAGTGATAAAATTTGCTATACAATTGTTTTCATCTTCATCTTCAACATCATACTTCATGTTCTTTTGCAATTTGGAATCTAAACTTTGCTATACATTTATATATTTGCTTAATTTGCATAACAGAGAGATTTCTTCTTAGTTTGCCTAGTTTAGTGATAAAATTCTTCTTAATTTTCAATGTTCATGCTCAATGTTTTTGTATAGATGTTGCTAGTCATTCTAAAAGATTACGTCGTCGAAAAACAAGTTTCTCAAAGAAGAAAAAGATTGAAAAAGTTGGCTTTGTTATAGAGCTAACAACACATGAAAGTGAAAATCAACTAAAAGTTAAACTTGAATCTAACATTGACAATGAGGAGCCCAAACAGGAACAACTGAAACCAGCTACAGAGATCCACAAAGCAAGAGGGAAGAAAAAGATTGATGGAAGAAAAACTAGGACTGAACAGATACATGATAATAAAGCAAAGTATGTCTACTGTAATGACCCTCACACTGCCCTAACTGTACTCATATGCATTTTATTTGATTTTGCTCTAATTAAGCTTGCATTTCAAATCTTGACTTGTCTTGCATAAGTGTTACTTGAATGCTATGTTCCTTATTGGTGTGTGTGTGTTTCAGCCGAGGTCATCTTGAGCCTAGGTCGCCCCTTTGATACTCTTATACTTAGGATCATCTTGGGATTTCTCTGATTGGCCTTCACCTGCACCCTGACATATTGGCCGAGATGTGTACTATCTGGGCCGAGATGTTACTCTTGAACCCAAGTGACCTTGCCCTAGACTGGCACGACCTAGACCGAGGTGTGGCACATCTAGGCCGAGGTGTGGCACAGCTGGGCCAAGTGTTGTCCTTTCTGGCCGAGGTCATTGTTCCCTTGCTTGCCGAAGTCTTGTTATTAGCCGATGTCATTACTCGCCGGAGTCCCTTGCCACCTAGCTTGTTGAACACACCTTGTCATAGTCTTGTCTTTTCAATCAGTCACCTTTTCAAGTTGGGCCAACCAACCATTGCCACGTGTCCGAGCTGAGTGTTAAGTCAGCCGGCAGAGAGAGAGATGTATCATTTTGTATCATATCTTTGTTCTTGAGGAGAGAGAAGCTCTAGGAGAAGAAGGAGGAGTTTTAGAGTGAGAAAGTGGATTGCAAGCTTGATTCTTAGAGTTCAAACCGTTAGATTCTTGATTTGAGGTTAGAATCTTGATATACTCTTGTTGTTCTTATTGATCATCTAGCTGCATTGCACGATTGAATCTGTTCTGCATGCCATGCACTGATTTAAAGTTGGTTTTAGAAAGAGAAAGTTAGTGTTCATAAGTTCTTGAAGAAAAGCCTCGTTTGATCCGAAAGTTTGCAACAAGTTACACGTTTTTGTGTTTGTTTTCGTAAGATCCTTAAGTATGGGTACCCAGGTCCATGTTTTCAAACTCATAGCATGAAATCTCAGATTTTATAGTAATAAGTTATGATCTTTGCATTCGTTTCCTCCATGTTCTTCATGTTCATGTTCTTTATGTTCTTGAGCAGAGGGAAAACCCAGATTTTTCCCGACTTCATTTCCCTTGAATGTGGCCAACGGGACCTCACCTCGGGAAGGAGGTGTGGGACCTCGGCCAAGACCTGGTTGGTGCCCAGCATGTTTCCCCGAGATGAGAAACAGTGTTTGTTTTGATTTGACTTAGTTTTGGCGGATGCCGAGGTCATCTTGTATGCATGTGAAGCTTGTTTAAAAGTGCATTCAATAGATTTGCCATGTGTTTGTAGGACTTGGACTCGCCCTGACCCCGACGTTCGACGAACTATGTGAGTGGTATTTTAATAAAGATATGTTATAAAGCTTTGATGAAACCTTGTTTTGCTTTGTTCGGATATTACTTACAAGCATGAATGATTATCCCTATTTTGCGTATCAAATATTGTATCTTGTTTTGATGACATTCTTGGAAGTCCGTATGTGCTAGGGGACTATAAGCATTTGTAGCACAAAGTTTGGAAGTCCGTATGTGCTAGGGGACTATAAGCATTTGTAGCACAAAGTTTGGAAGTCCTTATGTGCTAGGGGACTATAAGCATTTGTAGCACAAGTCCTTAGTGTCCGGGGACTATAATGCAACGACACCATTGTTTTGAGATCTCGCTTGTCTTATCTTGCCTTGCCACTGACGGTTTTACCGCGTGGGTTTGTTTGTCCGGAATGTCATCTCTTGTATTATATTGATGTTAGTAAGCATCCCTTGAAGCTTTGAAAGATTTGATAGATGGACTTGATTTATCCCTTGTGTTGTTTTGTTAAAAGATCTCGGATACCATTCATGTAAACCCCTTTATTATTTATACCATTCACTGAGTATCCAAGCTCACCCTCTCTCTATATATGTAGGTGATGAGCAAGACGGCGGCGACGCCTAGATGTCTTTTGCCGATATGTGTTGCCGACGTGTTTTGGATTATGTTTTGCAACATCTTGAAGATTATGCTTCTTAGTTTTATTTCGTTGTATTTTGTATTTGATGGCTGAGAAGCCTTTTGGTCAAGATGTATTTTTGTACTTCATTTGTTGTATTAAAGCTATGCAATGATGTATGACATTTCATTAAACTTATGCACTGCTCTTATGGACCACTCAGCTTTTAATTTATTGCTTCCGCATTTGTAAGCCCCATATGTATACTCCGACTCGCGTGTGAATTTTTGGAAGTGGCCTTTGGTAATCTCGAATTACTGGCCATCATGGCACCATTCTACTAGGGGCGGAATGGGGTCGTGACAGATTGGTATCAGAGCACGAGTTCCTCATAGTACGTTATTCACACACTTTGAGTCCTAAAGAGCATAGGATTTCCCTTAGAAAGATGTTAGGATTGCACCCTGTTGCTTGCTACTTGACAATATGTGTATCATCTCGGCATAGCTGCTTGTTGCTTGCACACATACTTTATTGCGCATTTCGTTTTAAAGTCACATTTTGCATACTCATAGCACTATGAGGAGAGGAAGACCACCAGTTGGCTGAGATCAATCAGAAGACCGATTGGACAGATTAGAAAGATTAGTTGAAGGTTTAACTCGGGAGTTGAGACAAGTGAGACAACAGAATGCTAGTGCTACATCTACCCAGGCCGAACAGACGAATGGCCGACATGTAGTTCCGCCTCCACCACCTCCAGTGCCTCAAGCGACTCCACAACCAGCCTTGTATGGGGATGGAACTATGACTTTGATTAAGGAGTTGAAGAAGATGAACCCGCCAAGATTCCAAGGGGGCATAGAGCCGATGAAAGCCGAAGCGTGGGTTCTAGGAATGGAGAAGCTGTTCGAGATCTTCCCCAGCACCGATGCTCAGAAGGTGGCATTGGCCGCATTCACGTTAGACGACGACGCCCGAAGATGGTGGATGATGACTCGAGAAGGAAATCCTGACTTAACTTGGGCCAAATTTTTGGAGCTGTTTTACAACAAGCATTTTCCCCTTAGTGTTCGAGATCGCAAAACCACGGAGTTTCAGACTCTGATACAAGGAAACAAGACAGTGGCAGAATACGACCGTGCTTTCACCGAATTGGCGAGGTACGCGCCTCATATGGTCAGTGATGAATATAGGAAAGCTAGGAAGTTCGAAAGCGGACTGCGTGGACCGATACAGGATAGAGTCAACATGCTCAACATGCCGACTTATGCCGGAGTCTTGGACAAGGCTATTCTTGCAGAAGCTAACTTGAACCGATATCAGAATACAGGGGAGAATCAGAGGAAGAGACAGAATTATGATAACCGCCGAGTTCCGTTTAACGCCAAGAAGAAAGCGAATGTGGGCAGCTCCAGCAACTCGAACCAGGAAGGTAATACTAAGCCGATGTGTGCAAGTTGTGGGAAGCCGCATTCCGGGGTTTGCCGTTGGGCGTCAGGTGCCTATTTTGAATGTGGAGAAATGGGCCATCGTGTGAGAGACTGTCCGAAGTCAAGGATTGATGATGGTAAGAAAAATGGGAGCACCTCGGGCTCTGCACAGGGAAGCAACGTCGGAAGGACACAGATGAGGCAGGACAGGGTTTTCGCGCTAGTGCCAGGAGACACCCAGAATGCTGAGACAGTAGTGTCAGGTATACTCCCAATCTGCTCCCAAGATGCATACATATTGATTGATTCGGGTTCTACGCATTCATTTGTATCTGCTAAGTTTGCCGAGAAGTTGAATAGAGAACAAGAACCCCTTGATTATGTGTTGCGTGTATCTGCTCCATCTGAGAGAACTATGATTGTTGCATCTATTTATAGGGCGTGTGTTGTTGTGATTGAGGGTGTAGAATTATTAGTTGATTTGATGCCGTTAAACATGACCCACTTTGACGTCATATTAGGAATGGACTGGTTAGTAATGAATCATGCATCTATTAATTGTGTTTCGAAGAATGTCACGTTGAGACCCCCAAACCAAGCCGAGGTTATTTTCCAGGGTAAAGGGGTAGTGTCCCCACCTTACCTGATTTCGTCCATTAAGGCCTATAAGCTAATTCAGAAAGGGTGCCATGGCTACTTGTGTAGCATACTGAGTGATCAGAATGGAAATGTTAACTTAGCCGATATCCCAGTTGTTAATGAATTCCCCGACGTCTTTCCAAATGAATTGCCTGGCCACTTAGTCAATAGAGAAATAGAGTTTACTGTGGACATCATGTCGGGAACACAGCCGATCTCCAAAACACCCTATAGAATGGCCCCAGCCGAACTCAAGGAATTGAAAGTGCAACTACAAGAATTGTTGGATAAGGGTTTTGTTAGGCCGAGCACCTCACCGTGGGGAGCACCAGTCCTGTTTGTTAAGAAAAAGGATGGCACACTTCGTCTTTGCATTGACTACAGAGAACTTAACAAGGTAACCATTAAGAATAAGTACCCGTTGCCTAGGATTGACGATTTGTTAGATCAACTACAAGGAGCACGAGTCTTTTCAAAAATTGATCTTAGGTCGGGCTACCACCAACTCAAGGTTAAAGCTGAGGATGTTGAGAAGACTGCTTTTCGAACAAGGTATGGCCACTACGAATTTCTAGTAATGCCTTTCGGGGTGACTAATGCGCCGGCAGCATTCATGGACTTAATGAACAGAGTCTTCAAGCCGTATCTAGATGAATTCGTGGTTGTTTTTATTGACGACATATTAATCTACTCCAAGAGCACAATCGAGCATGAGAGTCATCTGAGACTTGCCCTACAGACCTTGAGGGACAGGAAGTTGTATGCTAAGTTGAGTAAGTGTGAGTTTTGGCTTTCCAGTATTTCATTTTTGGGGCATGTGATTAACGAAGAGGGTATCTCTGTTGATCCCAGCAAGATTGAAGCCGTTGTAAATTGGCCGACGCCGACCAACGTGTCCGAGGTCCGTAGTTTTCTGGGCTTGGCAGGTTATTACAGAAAGTTTGTAAAGGACTTCTCAAGGATTGCAGTACCATTGACACAGTTAACTCAGAAAGGAGTGACATACGAATGGACCGAAGATAGAGAGGTGTCTACAACTACTAACTTTGTTTTTCCAATGTCATCGTAGACTTGATTGTGGCGTCATAGTTTGTTACCTCATGAGAGAATATGTCTGTAACAAAGACATCTTTCCCAACTTAACAAAGGAGGAGTGCCACCAAATCAGAGCAGATATCATAGATGCTTTGTTGACTAACCAACAGACAGACACCCAGCAAATCGTTGATGAGGCAATAGAAGCGGTGGTTGAAGACAAGGAGTTTTGGGACACAATACACAATGACAACAATGCTTGAATAATTTGGGACAAAGATTATAATCATTTTGGTTCTTACTTTGCTTCAATGAATATTACAATGCTTGGTTGTTACAATGTCAAATTTGCTTCAATTAAACATTCAGTCTTTTTTAACCATGTTGTTACCATATCTGGCTTTTGATATAGGTCTTGTTTTATGCAAATTTCATTCAAAAAATTAATTATGATCTGATTATTTATGTCAAACTTAAAGGTTAATAACAGGTTAGGAATCACTATACTGATAAATTTACTTTCTTATAGTGTTTTGTTTACACTGATAAATTTATCACTGTTCAAACAAAAAAACCAGCACCTCTCTCTCTCTCTCTCTCTCTCTCTCTCTCTCTCTCTTTTCTCCAAACTCAATTAAACAAAGCACTATAAAGAAATAAAAAATTTACCTAAATTGAAAAATAAAACTCAAACCCTATTACATTGTTTTGATTATTTTGGTTCTTCATTTGCTATAGCGAAACATTTAGTCTTTTTTATCCATATTGTTAAAAAAATATAGGTTTTGATATCAATATAGTTTTATGCAAATTTCAATCAAAAAATTGATTACAATCTGATTATTTGTGTCAAATTTAAACGTTAATAACAGGTTTGGAATCACTATACTGATAAAATTATTTTCTTATAGTGTTTTGTTTACACTAATAAATTTATCACTGTGAACACTGACAAATTTCTTACTGTTCAAACAAAAAAACCAGCACCTCTCTCTCTCTGTCATTCTTTTTTCCAAACTCAATTAAAAAAAACACTATAAAAAAATTACAAATTTACCTAAATTGAAAATAAAAACACATACACTATTACATTATTTTGATCATTGTAAAATTTTTAAAAGGAACATATAAGTACAGTTAGAATAAATTTTTAAAACAGAAATATTATATTTGTAGTTACACGTGAGCTCAAGAATGTTGAAAAATCATATTATAATTTTACAATAAAAAATACTAATATTTAAAAATTAGCTGTTATTAAAATGCTCAAGAATGCTCAAGAGTCTTCTCATGTTTATAAAATGCTCAAAAATGTTCTCATGTATTATATTTCATCTAAACATGAGAACACTGAAGCATTTCCTAGACTGAAATTTTGAACAATTGAAACTGAAAATAAATTGCAAAACTCAAAATATCTTGCTACTGTAGCAACATATATGCCACTGATAAAAATAAGTACTATTGTAAAATCTCTCTCTCTCTCTCTCTCTCACACACACACACATTCTTTTTTCCCAATTCAAGTAAAGAAAACACTATATATAAAAAAAAAAATTACATAAATTAAAACATAAACAGTATTACATTGTTTTGATCATTTTCCTTCTTAATTTGCTGCAATGAAACATTCAATATTTTGTACTTCATTACATTCCATGTTTAGAATACATTCATTAAAAAAAAAAATTAAAAAAAATTATTTCTACTTAATTACACATGGGCTCAATAATATTAAAAGATCATAGTATAATTTTTAATTTTAACAATGTAATTTATTAATTTTAAGTTGATAGCTAATTTAATTTTTATAATTTTTTTTAATAAGTATTGCAAGTATTTTATTTCAATCCCAAATATAATATGTTTATATTTCATCTGAATCTGAATATGAATATGAAAAAACTGAATCATTTTATAAACTGAAATGTTGAAGAATTTAAATTCAAAATGAATATGAGAAACCTGAAGTATTTTCTAAACTCAAAATATCTTCCTATTGTACAAAGATATTTGCCATTTTCTAAGCATTTTCTAAATTTATCACCGATAAAAAAAAAAGTACTTTCTAACACAATACATTTGCCAGACAGGGGAAACAAAAACGTGAGTCACGCGATTGAAGCCCCGTTTTTCTCAGTCTCCACCATCGGCGAATCCCTTCCACTCTCAGGCAAAACAACCAACACAACTCAGGCGATTCGAACAAAAACTTCGAGGAAACATGCCTGTAAAGCGTAAGCAACTGAAACCCTTATTTCTCTCCCTATTCAAACACATTTTCAAAAACCCTAGATATCGTTCAACTACAACTTGCAAAATTTCAACAATATTAGGGCATTTTCGGAAAATAAAACTTGTGAATATGTAAAATGTTAGTTGATCAACTGATAAAGGTGTTGGTTTTGAACTTCAGAATTACGTTCATTTTGAAATATATATATATATATTTTTAATTTTTGATACAAAAAAAATCAGTTAACAAAAAAACAGGGAGTCGGTTCAAGAAGCTAAATTTTGCATGCTTTGCCTGATACATTGATATACCTCTTTGACATAGATGTTGCGAGTTCTCGTAAGAGATTATCTAGGCCTGAAACAAGATCTTATACTGCAAAAAGACAAAAGCGAGAAAAACAAGACAACAATGAGACAAAAAACAATAAGACACCAAAGAGAAAACCACAAGAACAGCAACAACAACCAAAAAACAAAAACAAGAACAAGAACATGTAGATGAAGCCATTGAAGGTAAAAAACAATAGCAACTTATATAGATGTCACACATGAATTGCTGCCCTGAATTCCTTCACAACTATTGCCACATGCATCTGACCTAACCCAATTGACTGCTCTGTTTTGCTATCATTATTACAACTCTTCACTGTATAAGCTTTCTTTGCTTAATTACATAATAAATTTTGTCATAATTCGTCTTATTCTTCTTTGATTGTTTGAATTATTTTGTTTGTTAGCTAACAAAATCGATACAGACGACTTATGAATATATTCAAGTTTTATCAGTGTTTCTTTGCTTACGTAAATGATAAATTTGGTTGTATATCCATAAATTTTGCATGGTTTGCCTCCATCATTGATATCCTTCTTTCATATAGATGTTGTGAGATCTCTCATGACATTATCTATGCCAGAAAGAAGATCTTTAACAGCGAAAACCCAAAAGCAAGAAGAGAAACAAAACAAAAAGAAAAAAAACCAGCAAGGCAACAAAAAGGAAACTGCAAGAACAGCAACAACAACCAAAGAACAAGACAGGGAGAAAAGACAGAGACATCAAAAACAACAACCTGCAGATGAACCTCAAAAACAAGCGCAAGCAAAAGAAAGAATAAGCAAACAGCAACAATCCATTGAAGGTAAAAAACGATACCAACTTATCTATATGCCACACATGAATTGGTGCAATGAATTCCTTTCCAACTATTGCCACATGCATCTGACCCAACTCAATTGACTGGTCTATTTTGCTGATCATTATTAGAACTCTTCACTGTATAAGCTTTCTTTGCTTAATTACATAATAAATTTTGTCATAATTCTTCTTATTCTACTTTGATTGTTTGAATTATTTTCTTTGCTAGCTAACAAAATCAATACAAATGAATTATGAATATATCCAATTTTTATCAGTGTTTCTTTGCTTAATTAAATGATAAATTTGGTTGTATATCCGTAAATTTTGCGTGGTTGGCCTACTTCATTGATATCCTCATTTTATATAGATGTTGTGAGCTCTCTCATGACATTATCTATGCCAGAAAGAAGATCTTTCACAGCAAAAACCCAAAAGCAAGAAGAGAAGGACAACAAAGAGACAAAAAATCAACAAGACAAAAAAAAAGAAACAACAACAAGAAAAACAAGAAGCAACCAATAAGAAAGGAAGAAAAGACAGAGACAGCAGAAGGATGAACCTGCAAATCAAACAGGTTTGGAATCACTATACTGATAAAATTATTTTCTTATAGTGTTTTGTTTACACTAATAAATTTATCACTGTTTCAAGAAATTTATCACTGTGAACACTGACAAATTTCTTACTGTTCAAACAAAAACACATACACTATTACATTATTTTTTCCAAATTCAATTAAACAAAACACTATAAAAAAATTACAAATTTACCTAGATTGAAAATAAAAACACATACACTATTACATTATTTTGATCATTGTAAAATTTTTAAAAGTAAGATATAAGTACAGTTAGAATCAATTTTTAAAACAGAAATATTATATTTGTATTATATTTCATCTAAATATGAGAATACTGAAGCATTTCCTAGACTGAAATTTTGAACAATTTAAACTGAAAATAAATTGCAAAACTCAAAATATCTTGCTACTGTAGCAACATATTTGCCACTGATAAAAACAAGAACTATTGTAAAATTTTCAAAACAATTGTTTCTTTGCTTAATTCACTACAAGAAAAAACACTTTTGGCGACCACCTATTTTTTTTGGTCACAAATAGTCCACTTTTTGTGACTAAAATCTAACTTTTGGCGACCACAATTTTTTTGTCACAAAAAATCACCTTTTGGCGACGAAAAAAAAAGTTAGTCGCGGAAAGTATACCTATTGGCGACCAAAGACTTTTTTCGTCGCGGAAGATCACCTTTTGGCAACCAAAAAAATGTTGGTCGTGGAAAGTATACCCTTTGGCGACCAAAGGCTTTTTTGGTCGCGGAAAGTATACCTTTTGGTGACCAAAAAAATGTTGGTCGCGGAAAGTATACCCTCTGGCGACAAAACAAAAAGTTGGTAGCGGAAAGTATACCTATTGGTGACTAAAGGCTTTTTTGGTCGCGGAAGATTACCCTTTGGCAACCAAAGAAAAAAGTTGGTCGCGGAAAGTATACTATTGGTGACCAAAGGCTTTTTTGGTCGCGGAAGATTACCCTTTGGCAACAAAAAAAAAAGTTGGTCGCGGAAAGTTATGGCGGGATAAATTTTTAAAAAAACGGATACTACTGTAATTACATGCTATTTTTCTGTTTAGGCATTAAAAATTTTTATAAAATAATATATAACCCAATTTTTATGGGTTATATATTTTCTCTGCCAAATATGAACAAGAAGCATGTTATTGGCAGAGTGGATTGGGTGCATGGCGACTCCTTGGTTAGGAGTTCAAGTCCTAGGCAGCACAAAAGAATTAATTTTTTGGGGTCCAGGCGCTGACTTTTGGCGACCAACTTATCTTTGGTCGCTAAAAGTTCCCTATTGGCTAATATGAATTGGTCTTTCCGTGACCAAAAAAGTTGGTCGCCAATGGTCACTTTTTTTGGTCGCTAAAAGTTCCCTTTTGGCTAATATGAATTGGACTTTCCGCGACCAAAAAAGTTGGTCGCGAATGGTCACTTTTAGAGGCCAAAGGCTTTTTTGGTCGCAGAAAACTATCTGTCACGAGGCTTTAGCGACCAACTTGCGACCAATATATTTTGGTCGCAAAAAGGTTTTAGCGACTAAATATGATACTTTTTGCGACCAAACATATTCGTCGCAGAAAGTGTTTTTTCTTATAGTGATTACATGATAAATTTGGTTGTATATCCATAAATTTTGCGTGGTTGGCCTACTTCATTGATAGTCTCCTTTTATATAGATGTTGTGAGCTCTCTCATGACATTATCTATGCCAGAAAAAAGATCTTTCACAGCAAAAACCCAAAAGCAAGAAGAGAAGGATAACAAAGAGACAAAAAAACAACAAGACAAAAAAAAAAGGAAACAACAATAAGAGAAACAAGAAGCAAGCAACAAGAAAGGAAAAAAAGACAGAGACAGCAAAAGGATGAACCTGCAAATCAAGCTCAAAAACAAGGAGAACAAGAAGAAAGAAAAACCAAACACCAACAACAGAAACAACCAAAAACAACAACCAAGCCCCAACAAAACAAACAAGAACCAAAGCACCACCAACCAAAAGGCAAGAAGAAAATTGAGGGAAGAAAAACAAGAAGTGATCAAATTCATGCCCATGAAGCAAAATATGTCTACCGCTCAAACATGCTATCCCTCATCAGATTCTTCAATGCCACCAAACTTGAAAAGGAGCATTTCCAAATATTGAAAAAGACTCCATTCTTCCTTGTAGCTGACATTTTGTCAAAGAAGAACGTGCAAAAAGCAGATTCAATAAAATATGATGATGTGGTTGCAAAAATCTTGCAAACATACCAAATGGATGGAACCACATTTCAAATTGGAGGGAAGAAGCTGAAGTTGAAAAGAAATGATTTCAAGTTAATTTTTGGGATTGCATGTGGACAAAAGAAGATGCATATTGTATATGGAAGAAAAGATGAAATAGATTTGGCAAAAAGAAGGAAAATAAGAGAGAATAGGATGACAAGTGCTTCAATCCAAAAGTTGATAACCAAACTTTTGAGAAGCACGAAGAAGGAGGACAGAGAAGATGTTATGAGGCTTGTGTGCCTCTTGATTTGCTTGCTGTTGTTATATCCTGGTACTGGAACTACAATTGGTTGGGGGTTCATGAAATATATTGAGGATATTGACAAAATGAAGTCTTATGATTGGTGTGACGCAGCAAAGGAACACCTCACAAAATCAATACAAAGAAACATCAACCAAATTGATAAAGTGTCCGGGTGTGTGATGGTCCTATTGGTAAGTAAATATCTCACTTATAACGTATGAACTATAATATTTACGTTTACTAAATACTTGTTTATAATAATTTTTTTGTCTTCAACAGTATTGGATATGCGAACACACAAGCACTATCAAACCCAATGCCGAAAATGCAACCCCAAGATTTGCTAAATGGAACATCACATGTTTGGGACAGCAATTGGCAACTTCATCCTTGCAAGAGCTAAAAGATATTGTGGTATGCAATACTAACCTTTGTTCTGTTTAAACAAATGATAGATTTTCTTATGCAGTGATAAATTTTTGTTCACACTGATAAATTTATTTACTTTGTCTAATTGAGTCACAAATTTCCATTAGTATACCTAATTGAGTAATCAATTCTTTTACACAATGAATGTTTTTCTATTTGTCTACTGTGCATGAGTTTTATTTTATATTTACTTCATTTGTGTTACTTTATATTCGACTAGAATTGATTAGGTTTCTGTATTAATAAATTTATCCATACAAATAAATTGAATTAGACATTTTCTCTTATATTTACTTTATTAGCTTACTTTTGCTAATTCAGTGATAAATTTTGATATACAATGACAGATTTGCTTACTATGCCTAGTTCAGTGATAAAATTTGCTATAACAATCATAGATTTGTTTAATTTTTCTAATTGACTAATAAAATTTGCTCTGAGAAATTTATCTCTGAAGTTTGTATCATATCAATCATTTTTTAATTTTCATCTATACAGGAGAACAATTTGAAACACACAGATGAAGAGAAAAAAATATACCGAATGCTACTAGGAAAAATTCAGGATAAAGATGAAGATGAAGACAAAGATGAAGATGAAAATGAAGATGCTAGTTTTCTGCAAAAAAATCAGACTGAAATTTCTGAAAAAGAATAACAAACATTGACTGAAGACAAATGCAAACATGAAACATGGGAACCAATTCCACACAAAATATGCCCTGAAAAGAAAAAGAAAACAGTACCCGTTGAATCAGAAAATAGTGAAGGAAACAAAGTTCACAAAGAGCCTGAAGTGGATCCAAATCTCGTAGAAGTACTTGTTTTTGAGAGGATAGAAGATGACATGCTCAAAATGCAAAAGTTACAAATGGAAAGGGACATCCTTCAAACTGCAAATGATAACTTGCAGCAGCAACTCAACAAGCTGAAAAAAGAAATGCAAGATCAGCACAAAAAACAAATGCAAAGGAAAAATGAAGAAATCAAAATACTCCATGAGAGAATTGCAACATTGGCTGAGGCAAACAAATACTCAGAAGAACAACACACAGAACAGCAGCCTGCAATGAAGAAATTGAAAACTTCAAACGAAATTTTCAACAACCTACCAGAAAAAGCAAGGCAAAATCTCATTGCACATTGGGCAAATACAAAAAAAAAGTAAGAATCTTCTCTATTGACTCCTATACTTCACTTTTGCCAACTGTTTATCATTAACTCATATTGAATTTATAAGTATCAAATATTCCAAAAATATTAATAAATTTATTATTCAAACACTAATAATCTTTTTTTTCAAGGATCAGCCAGTGTGGCAAGGATCTCACCATGCAACCTATGTGTACTTAAACGACATTGACAAAATATTAAAGGGACAAGATTTGGCAGGCATTGTAAGTAAAATTCGTAACTCATTAAAACAACATTTTAGTGTTTCATTTATATTAATTCCTTGTTTTGTTTTTTGTTTTCAACACAGGTAATAGATGCATATGCAGAACATTTGCTTGCACAAAAACAAGGCACAACAGCATTCCTATTCATTTCAAGTTGCCGTGTAAGTAACTAGTTTGCTAAACTCAGGAACAACACTTGTTTTGTTTTTTATCAATGTATAACCTCTGTTTGCTTAACTGACTAACTAGTTTAAAACATATGACACTACCTTCCCTCTTCAATTGGCCCTGTTTCCTAATTCAAAGCTTGATATGTGAAACAAAGAGTCAAGCAAACCAAACCAGAATTTCTGACTCAGATTTTGTAATCACTGTTATATATTTTGACCTTGTTGTTCTGGTGCCACAGTATGAGTAAATCCCAGACTTTGATAAAAAATTCTGGGCACTTTTTTGGGTTTTTGAAACTATTGATATGCAATGCACTGATAAATTTTGATATGCATTGACAAAATTTTGATCACAGTGACAAAAAAGTTTCATACTCACCACATATTTAATTTGAAAAAGTTTAAAGTTAAATTAACATTATTTTTTTTATTTATATTTTTTAGCACTTGTTCACTACAAAAGATGAGGAAGCAAGAAAGAGAATGTTGAACAAAATGATGCCTGAAGCCATGAAAGCAAGATACCTTCTCTTCCCAATTCACCAAAATTTTCACTGGACAATCCTTGTCCTTGACATTCAAGAAGGTTCATGGAAATTCTACAATTCTATGAGACCAAGGGGAGCAATGCCTAAAGATCCACACTACAATGCTGCAAATGAAGTGGTAAAAATCTTTTCACTATCAATCTTACCATTAATCCAATACATAAATCTTGATCCATGCTTAACTATACATTGAAAATTTATACAGTAATCTATTTATCATTCTTTAAATCCATGGTTTCTCATTAATTCTTTCAACTGACTTTCTAATACAACAATTATACAAATGTATATGTTGCAGAGAGAGGTTATTGAAAAATACATAAAGAATGAGAACCCAACTCTCATACACCCTGATAAATTTCAACAGCAGACTGAGAACGTCATCAACAGCCCACAACAAGAAGACACATCATAAGTTTATCAACAACAAAACACTGTTATTAAAAAAAGCAACGAAACCAAATTATAATATTTTATTTTCAAAATATTTTTGCAGGCTTGATTGTGGAATCCTTGTTTGCTATATCATGAGGCAATATGTTTCCAATAACAACATAATGCCTACTTTTTCCAAGGAAGAATGCAATCAATTGAGAGCTGATATGTTAACTATCTTCTTGACGGACCAACAAGTTGCTCAACAACAAATGCCTGATGAAAACATTGATGACTTGCATCTGTAACAATCAACAGATCTGGAATAGAAGAAAAAAAAAGGAAACACTGAATCATTTGGTTGTTAGAATGTCAATATTCATACATTTTGCTTGTATGCTTGTTACATTGTTACATGTAATTTCATGATTTTCGTTCTTACTTTCCTCCAATGAATATTACAATGCTTCGTTGTTACAATGTCAAAGTTATGCACAATTCTTGGTTGTTACAATGTCAAAGCTATGGACAATGCTTGTTTGTTACAATCTCAAATTTGCTTCAATGAAACATTCAGTCTTTTTTAATGTCAGTCTTATTATCCAAGTTTCATTCAAAAAATTGATTCTAATCTGAGTATTTGTGTTGAATTTCAAGGTTAATAATAGGTTTGGAGCCACTGTACTAATAAATTTTATTTTTATACTGTTTTGTTTACCCTGATAAATTTATCACTGTTTTAATAAATTTATCACTGTGAAAACTGATAAATTTACCAATGTTCAAACAAAAAAACCAGCAACTCTCTCTCTATTTCTCTCTCCCTCTCATTCTTTTTTCCCAATTCAAGTAAAAAAAACACTATAAGAAATAATAAAAAATTTACCTAATTGAAAATTTAAACACAAGCACTATTACATTCTCCAAATTGAAAATTAAAATACTATTACAATTTCTAGATATTCCCAACAGTATACAGACTGAGAACTTGTTGCTAAACCAAATAAACATCGTAATCGATTTAAAAAATTTTGCTTTTTAAAGCACTTAACACAGCAGATATGCAATTATGTATTCTAGAGATTTGATCTACACCTTTGCATTGTGGAAATTTTTCCTGGGAAAACTAGATAACTCCATACAATGATAAATTTATCACTGTAGAAAAGAACATTTATTTGCATGTGACAGTGATAAATTTATAAACCACTGACATAAATATAATAAACCATCAACTCTTCCCACACAATAAGTGATAAATTTATCATTCTTCAAAATAACAAAATTCAAGAACCACATTAATGACACATTTATCATTCTTACAAAAAAATAAGCCATTAACTTGTCCAAACCAACCAGTGATAAATTTATCACTTTATAAAACACCAAAAAAAAGCAACTACATTTAACCCAAATCAAATAATATAAATATGTGAAACTTAATCCTGTAAAAATATCAGCAAAAAATATAATTTCTAATCAACAAATTCCTCAATCATTCAATGCGAGTACCAAAATGATACGTCTTTAAAAAAATACTCAATCATTCAATGCAAGTAACACCTCTCAATTCTCAAACAAAGTAATTCAATTAAAATCAATACAACTAAAGCAAAGCTTGTTTACATGTCTTCCGATTATGAGTTCCTGTCTTTCCACACCTACTGCATCTAATTCTCTTGATTTTGCCCTTAGAAGGTATTCTCTCTGTTCTTGGACGTCCAGCTGGTCTCTTACAAAGAGGAGGTAAAACAACATCATCATCAACAACTACATTTGGCTTCCACATACTAGGAACCAGATAGATAGAATGTGAATAAGAATCACAATAACTACTAACACGGTAGTAATCATCAAGAAAGCAATTCAGATCCTTCCCACTCCTCTTTATAGCACAAAACCATGTTTGCAAGGAAAAGAATCAATTTCCCACAATCGACAAGAACAACAACGTTTCCCAATATCAACCACAACTGAATGATCTAATTGGATTTCATAAATGTCATCGCTACATTTCTTAACTATCCATGCTTTTGTATCATTAAAAGCTTCTTCCAACTTTTTCTCTGCAAAAGGACAAACAATACGATTCCACTTATTCCCAACTTCTCTCCTTCTTGAAAATTGCTCCATTAGTTTCACCTGTATAGCATCAAAGAGACTAGTTGAAAACAAATGGTGTTCATCCCTAATCCATGAATTAAAAGATTCCGCAGCATTTATGCACATTTCACCATACCTCTTGCCTTGAAAATAAGCGTTACACCAACACTCATTAGGCAAATCCTCAAGAAACCTCTCAACACTACGACCACAACGACCCTTAAATTCTTCAAATAGCTCATTAAACAACTCAATAGTAGGAGTATATGCACATCTACTAAAAAGAGTAAGCAAATACTCTTTTGATTCACGACTCTTCACTGACAAATAAGTCTTCAAGTTTGTCTTCAAATGCATTAGACAAAAAGAATGAGAAGAAAACGGAAAGACCTCAGCTAAAGCTTTCAGTAAACCTCCAGGTCGATCAGTAACAAACGCAATATCCCTCTCCGGAGTCAAAATACCTAATAACTTTGACAAGAACCAATGCCATAACTTTCACCATCAACAATCGCAAAACATAACGGATATAAACCTACAAACAAAATATATATATACAAGTTATCAGTAACAAATCAAAAAAGATTACAAAAAGAAAATCAAAACACAAAGTAACAAAAATGATAGAATTATCACTATCATAGATAAATTTATCACTATATAAATATAAATTTATACACCACAAATTTATCACTGTATAAATATAAATTTAGCACTGTATAAATATAAATTTAGCATCAGCCATAGATAAATTTATCACTGTATAAATATAAAAATTTAACAAAAAGTATACAACACAAATTTATCACTAATAGATTGACCATACTCAATTATCAACACTCTCCAGTAACAAAAATGATAGAATTATCACTATTTCAATAATAATAACACATACACACAAAATATACCTTGGTTACCATCTTTCGCCGTAGCAGCCAATAAACAACCTTTGTGTCTTCCTTTCAAAAAAGTTCCATCAAGTATCAACACAAGCCTACAATACTTGAAACCATGAATACATGCCTCAAAAGTGAAAAACAAGCATTTGAAATGTCTTCCTTTACTATCAATATCAAATTCTATATCAAAAACACTCCCCGGATTGCAAGCATTAGCCGCATCAACATACCAACGAAGATCGTCAAATGATGATGAATAGTCACCAAAAACAAGACCCCTTGCTTTTTCAACACCCATCCAAGCTCGCCGATAAGAAACTTCTGTTCCATAATAGTCCTTGAAATCACAAACCACCTCACTAACCGATGTCAAAGCCTTGTTACGAATATCACTAAAAATTAGCCCACCAATCATACTTGAAGTCATCCTAGCGTGTTTAATTGTACGAAAAGAAGATCCACAAGTATGAACATCATCAAATTGTTTAATAACAAAAGCTTTACTATAATTTTCCACTCTAGCATGCACGCTCCATAAACATCCCAAATCAGTCCTTCTCTTACAATGAACAGTGACACGATCCTTATCATTCTTAACAAAATCAAAATTAAAACCGGAATGAATAGAATACTTTGACAACGCATCTCGAAATTCAACAACTCCTTGAGTAAACCTTTGTCCCACTCCTTTCATTCAATTAACCCACCCATCGGAGTGCAAAGGTTTCCGTTGATTTGAATAAAATGAAGGCAAAAAATCAGTTTCACAAATAACACTATTACTACTACTACTACTACTACTACTAGCTTCACCATCACAAATCATATAACCTTCACCCAAAGAACAACACTTTACAAAAACATCAATCCAATGAATATCACAAGAAAGTGCTAGTCCAACCATAACCTCCAAATCCTCTTCACTTTCTAGACCACAAGAAGAATGTCCAGCCATTGAATACGATATATTCAAAGAACTACCAACTAACTCACTCCACTTTACACACAATTTATATACTAAATCCTTGAAATTAAATCCATCATTATACTTGATAACCAATGTCACGCCTCTAAACTTGCACATAAGAAACAAACAATTCTCCATCACTATAAATCCTGCAACAAACAACAATTACATTTCAGAAAACAACTCAAACACTCTCAAACAAAATCAAATACAGTGATAAAATTATCTCCTATTCCCATACTCACTCATAAATTTATCACTGTTGAAAAAGTTAATCCAACATCACCCCCAAAATACACAGTGATAAAATTATCACTGTATAAAATAACAAACCAACACCTGTGTTCAATCAACACAATTTCGTAACCAAAAAAGAATAAAAATCTAAAATTCAATCAACAAATACATATATCAAAACTTTCAATATCATGATCAAAACACAAATTCAATCACAACAGAAACAACAGAGTAACAACAATATCACCACAAAATCAAAATCACCAACTCAAACTAAAAAAACCAAAACATTGAAATTGAAATCAAAATCAAACATACCAGTCGACCTACCTCCACAACACCGCAAATCAGAAAATGTAACTATACACCAAACGCGAAATCGCAAATAGGAAGAATCACCAAACACGCAATCGCAAATCAAAAATCACGAAGCTCCACAAATCGCGAAGATATAGCAGCAAATCGTGAACTTCCACAGAAATCCAAATCACAAACACAATATTTTGATGGAAAATCCAAACAGAATCGTGCCAGAACAGGGGAGGGGTAAAACGGTACCAAAAAAAAAAAGTCTCAGGACCTGTTGGTGCACAAGATCAAAAGTCAGGACTAAGAGGGGAATAAGTCAAAAACTTAGGACCGGCCAGTAAAAAACCCTTTTATTTACACCTAAAAAATCATTAAGCATTCTCAATTTTTAAGTATACCTTATTTAATTATTTTAAATTTTATTTTACTCTCATTATACCCTATTATTTTTTTCAAATTACTCTCAAGGTAAACACAAATTATAAATAATAAACAAACTAAAAAAACTAAATTATTTCAAATCTTTCAATACAGAAAATAATTCTCAAATATAAGAAGAAGAAAAAAAAAACAAACTTATACGCACATAAGTATTATAAATACAGAAAAAACCAAATTTTTACATAAACATCATAAAACTTTTCAATACAGAAAACAAAAACTTTTATATTATCAATTATCCACAAGAATGCTTGTGGAAAAATAAAAACCAAACTTATAAGCACATAAGCATCAAGCACTAACAACAAAGAGCAATTATCAAATAATGTACTATTTAAATGACAAAATAAGAATAACTCTAATAATATGTTATTGTTAATTTAATTACTGGGCACTTTAATTTTTGTCAAAAAAACGATATAGAAAATAATTGATGGTGTTCTACAAAAATTGTGAAACTACTTTATATGAATACTTACCTCATTTTTTATGGGTGGCTTCAAAAAATTATTTTGATTATTACTTTCATTTATTATTTGATTTTGTTCAAACTTTCTTCTAGGGTATAGGGTTTCAAAATAATAAAAAATAATGATGTTGATGATGATGGTGAGTTTTGGCATGGTGGATTGGAGTTTTGGAGGGAGGATGAAGAAGAAATAATTTTGATTTATTGGAGAAGAAAATACAGAGATTTAAATAGAAATAACTGATTAAGGTATACCGTGAGAAAAAAAAAATATTTTGAAATTTAATATGTGTTGTCCTTATTAATAAATTGATATATTAAAAATTAAAATTTATAAATTTAAATTAAACATACTAAGACATTTTAAGTTGAAATAAAATCTCCGAACAGAATTTACACTTGATCTTAGCCAAAAGGCTGAGAAAGGTATGCTTTTCAACCTATTGGGCCGGCCCCTGTTCTCTTCTCTCTCCTCCTCGATGTGGGACTACAACTACAACAACATCATGCACACTCTCTCTCTACTTGAATCCTAGCAGCTCTTTAGACCCTCCGTAGCCTTTTGTTACTTTTTATGGTTGAAACCAATAGACCTTGTTTAAATTTGATTTAAAATTTTTTGTAAGTTTAAAATTTATTTAAAATTCCTTGTTTGGGTACTCCCAAATAATCCAAAAAGTCAAAAAGTTACTCAAAAAGTTAAAAAGTTAACACTATTCATCAAAAGTCAACAATTACGACTGCACAACTCCCAATTCAAATTTTCCTCTAAAAACCAATTTTCACGATTTTTTATTACACATTTTCCCATAAAAAGTCAAAAAGTTAACCCAAACATCTATATTTTCAACCTCAATTTTTTAGTCAAAAAAGACAAAAAGTGCACTTATTTAGTCTTCCCAAACTTGACCTGATTCATTAAATTTCTGAATCGATTTTAAATAAGTTTTTTATTGAGTTAATTTTAGACTTATTAAATCGAACTGAACAAATAATTAACTGTTCAAAATTAATTTAAAAATTTTAATAAATTTCAAAATATATTTAAAATTAACTTATTTATTTAAAAAATTAAGCCCTAACAAACTTTTAACAAATGAAAGTCGAGTTTAAATTATTTAATATGTTTATTACCCTTACCTTTTATGGGACTGGTAGCGTCAACCCATCAACGCAACAACAATGACCAATGCTCTCTGTGTACAATCTTATATATCTATTCTATTTATTTTATTATATAAAATGTATATCTAAATTGGTGTAAACATGTCACGCATTATATTTATGAAAATGCCCACAAAGGAGTTACAGACAGGGAAGAGCAGTTATACCATAGATTCAAATTTTTATTTTTTAAGTCAACTGCCATGATTGTAAATTTCATACGCAATTGAACATTTTAATGTGCTTACCTTTTTACTGTCTTTTTATTGTCATGTTTGGTCGGAGGATTTGAGAATAGATTTGAAAAAAAAAATGAAAAAAATAAGTAAAATATGAATAAAATATACTTATATTTCACATAGTTTCACACACGTTTTTCTTTTTCATTTCCAAATCTCTTCCTAAATCCCTCAACCAAACATAATATAAAAAACAGTAAATACATTGCAGCCTATAATCTTTCTATCCAAAAAAAAAAAAAAAAAAAAAAAAATTATTCAGTGTCCATGAGTCCTAAGTGACCATGCCACAAACAAATTGCAAAATATTCTCTATATTGTCTTCGCAATTATCAACAAAAAAATGATAAATCTCACTATATCCACTAATCACAATCTTTTTATGACATTACCTAACTATGTCTTATAAATATGAAATAACTATTTCAAAAACAATAAAGTAATTAAAGTAAAGTGAATATCTTGTGTACAAGGGTATTACCAATTAAGTTTTTTTGATCATGATAATGCAATATAGGTGATGGAGGATGGGTCGGACTGATCCACGCGCCTGATGGGTTCGCTAGCCTTCATCCCTTTAATGTGTGCCTGTAAAAAGTCCGGCGGGGAGGTACCAATGTTGGAGTAGGTTCTCCCCGCGGACACTCCGACGATCAAGTTAGATTAAAGGCGATGGATGTAGTAGAGAGACAAAAAAAGTGAGAGAGAGTTACTTGTTGGCCTTTACGTTCTTCACAAGCTTCCTTATATCTTTTACTCATCATTTTCTTGTCTATTCAAGATGTCTTATTGGCCGAAAGTCTACGATCTACTTGTCGTCGGCCATGGCAGATTTGCCATACCTGGGAACAAGAGATCTTGTTTCATTTAATGCCACGATAGCCTCATTTAATGCTTGATGCATGGGCTCAATAACTTTGTAGGATCTTTGTCTGCCACGTGGCTAACTCCCTACAGAACAGGTGTCTAAGTGTCATAGGGTCTGGATCAATGTGGGTCCTTCGGTGGGCCTGTTGTTTGAATTTTATCTACTAGTGTAGACACCCGATTTTTGACCGTCCTCAAGACTTGGACGTCACCGTTGGAACACTCGGTGATTATCCCTGTTTGTGTTCGTTTGGAGTTCCCGGAGTTCTCGGCTGCGCGCGCCTTGCCTCAGGACCTCCGAACTCGACCGTTTGTGTTTGGTTTTGCACCAAACGCTTGTGTTTTGCCTTGGGAGGGCAGGGAATGCCTTTTAAGGCATCCCTACACACCACCGGCTGGGGCTGGAGGCCACCGACTGGCTAGTTTGTCCATCGGCACTTTATTGTGCCGACCGGCACTATTTTGTGCCGACCGGCACTAAAATTTGCCATTTGGTACTCTTTGCCGGCCGAGCACTGTACACTTGCTTTTTGAGATATTTTCTCACAGCTGTAAAGTGTTTTGCTCCCCTCCATACACGTGTATGGAGGGATGAGCCCTTGGCTTGCTTAGTGGCTAAGCATTCCTTGCCTATAAGAGGAGGGCTCTTCCTCTTGGCTCAAGGGTTAGCCTTTTGAGAGCCAAAACCAGAGCATTATACATATATCTCTGATATACATCCATATATATATATACCTCCCTCTCTCTCCTCTTGTGTGTGTGTTTTTAGGCCAAAAAGTGTAGTTTTACCTCATTTTTGCTCCTTTACACACACCATTACACCTTAGCTCGAGATTGAGAGACTTAGGAGGTTGTTTGTGTTGGTTTTGGACTGGTTTTGAGCATTAGAGAGTGGCTGCAACCTCTGTTTTTCAAGGGATCATCAAGGGTAAGAATCTTGCTTTATATTCCCCATTCTTGCAACCTTTTTCTACCCTCTTTACTTTGTGTTTTTGAGTTTGTGTTTAAGATAAAAAAGTCTTGTTTTTACTTGTTCTTGAACCTTCATTAAGGTCCTTTTTTGGTTTGAGCAAAGATCCATCCTATTAGGCCTTATATGGCCACTTTTGGTGCCTTTGCTTAAGCCCTCTTGTTTGGTGTTCTTTGGCCTTCTCACCACTGAAAACCAGTGGGTTTTCAGTGGTGAGAATGATTTTTTTGAGTCTCATATAGGGGAGGGACACCCCTCTCCCCTTGGTCCTTTACTTGCCTTTGTTTTGGACTCATAGCATAGCATGCATGAATGTTTGTATTTGCCTTCATTTCAGAACTTTTTAGGGTGTTTTAGGTCACATCTAACCTCTGTTTTTGGTCGGATTGATGGCCCTTAGAATGTATCTTGTACTTGCTTTGAAATGCCCTTTTATGCTTGGAGACATGCCATGCTTTTAAGCTTTGACTCTTGCATGTTTTAGCTTGGTTTCATGGAGGTTTTAGCATCTCTTTACCATGCATGAGGGTTGTGAGGCATTGATTTAGTCATGTATAGCATGCTTGGTTTGGTTGCCTTGTATTTTGGCTTGTAGGCCTTGCTTGTATGAAGCTCTAGCATGCATACTTGCTTGTTCTTGGTCTCATTTCAGAGCTTTACTGTGTGTTTTAGGCCATGTTTGATCTCTGTTTTAGGTTGGATTTGTAGCCTTTAACATGCCTTTCATACTAGCTTAGTAATGCTTTACTTTGCTTACAAATGTGCCATGTGTTTAGCCTCATATGCCTCCATGTTTTAGCCTAATATCTTGATGATGTTGGTCTTGTTTTGCCACGTATAAGGGCTGTGAGCCACTGATTTTGCCATGAATAGTGTGCTTAACATGGTTGTTTTGTACTTTAGGCTTGTAAGTCTTGTATGTTTTGGCTCCTAGCATGCTTAACTTGTCTTGATCCCATGATTTGGCATCATCTAGGGTCATTTTTCAGTCCATAAATCATGCTTGTATATATGCATGTGTAGCCTATTTCATGCCATAAGGGTATGCTCTTGTATGTCTAGGAATGAGCATTGTGCATGTTTCCATGTTTGATGCATTTTTGGGGCTGCCATATATGGGGTTTGGGTGTCATTTCACATGCTAAAAGTCTGTTTTTGGTTGTTAGATGCATGCCATGAGTGGTTGTGTAAGTGGTGTCAAGTTACTCTCTTTGGTGCCTTAGACTTAGGTCCATTGACTAGCATGCTTGTGTAGCATTTTAATCATGTTTTGAGGCATATTTTGCCACTGTTTTAGAGGAGTTTGAGGGCTGCCTCATTGTGTTTGGTCCACCATTGTATGCTCATTTCATGGTTGTTGCATGTTTAGTCAATGAAGCCTTGAGCGCATGCTAGTTCTATGCTTAATTGGTCCCTCTTTGCGTGACTTTTTTATGCCTTGCATATTCTAGCATCTTGGCTCCCATGGTCCATGTTTGCACGTTTGCATGTTGGCATGTTTGCATAAGTTGCATTTCATCACTTGGTTTGGGGTGTCAAACCAAGTATGGAAAATGAGGGGTGTTCGTACTTCAAGTGACAAAGCACACCTCAATTTCCATGTCACTAAGGCCCTTGATATTGGCATGATAGGGACTTAGTTAGCATTTTTGTGTTGCATGCATTTTCATATCAAAATGCAACCTTGGTTCTTAGGGTTATCATGCATCAAGATGCACTATTGGTGGCCCAAGAACCAAGGGTCTTGCCTCCTTGAGTCCCCAAGCATGATAGGAGGCAATGACCATGCTTACATGTCCCCCAAAACCCATGCCATGCTTTGCTGTCTTGCTGCTGCTGTCAAACTGTCTGCTGCAGGGAATTTCTGCCGGTCGGCAGTATATTGTGCCGACCGGCACTGTTTTTGTGCCGATAAACCCCACATGCAGCCGGTGGTCAATTGCAGCAACCGGTGATCACTTCCCCCAGCCGGTGGGTTATTGCAGATCATTTAGAAGGTGTCCTGAAGCTTTGGGAATTTTTGGAGAGGCAAGGTAGTAAAAACAGAAGCAGCAATGCCATGACACGGGTTTTCTGGGCAAGTCGGATCGAGCATGCATCATTCGCGCGCCCCAAGGCAGGGCTGAGGCCCCTTTTCTTTCATTTATTTGCTTTAATTTTGATAGTTAGAATTTTGTAATATTTAATTTATTCGTTTATTCTCTTGGGACTGTATTATTATTTTGGTCCTTCCGAGCGAGGGCAAAATTGTAATAAGTGTGTGTGAGTGGGTGTATGTCTTCCAACCCCCATTTCTTTCTCCCTTTTATTTACCTGCTTACAATGGTGGATTAGGGCACGTCTATTTTAGCATACCTTATGCTACGCATGCGTGCATTCATGCATTTGTTTACATGCACCGGGCTCGGTACATCATAACAAACTGCATTGCAATTTTCAATTCCAAATTGAATACGTGCTACTCGCGCATTTCACATGCCATGTTTAGGGTTAGCCGAGCCTACTCTAGATTGCATCTATGCCTGTGTTGCAATAGCCACTTAACATGAACTAGGTCATGCATGTTTGCTAACCGGGTTATTGTTTTGGCACGGAGTACAATGTAAGTATTTATGCTTTAGCATATCGCATGTGTGTGAATGTTGACATGACAGTATGCTTACCATGCGGCTAAGTGCTTACATGAGATAAACTGTTTGAATGCCTGTGGGTGGAGGTTGGATTGCGTGAGTTGGAACAACTCATTGAAATCCGTATTTTAGCCTACTTGCGAGTAGCAAAAACCAACACGTTTTTCGAGACAAAACGGATATGCAATGTTTATTTCCAAATTAGGCGATTTAGTCTATACTTGTTTGCCGTGCGCATAACATAGTAATTCTAGGCTAATAATTGGAATAAGAGCATGTAATGTTTTCAAAAACGGATATCATGGTTAGTAGAGGCCGGTCTTTGGACCGGGCGAAAGGGGGTGCTCATAGCTGACCTTCCCCAATCGTACCCAAGCTCCCGAGCCAAGACCACTTTGGTGATGACGGACATGTGGCCTTCGGCACCGAGTCAGGGTTTCCTAAATTTCCCCTTTTAAAATATTTAGGTGGCGACTCTGTAATCTGGCAAAGCAGTCCATGTTTGGCACTTCTTTTCAAAATCTGTTTTTCTTCAAAACGATTTGCCAGAGTTGGACTCTTTGGTTCAGATTTAGAACCGTGACAAATTGAGTCCTTTGAACTGTAGTGAACCCAATGTGAACAGAACGGGAGTAACCCTCCCGGATGCGTTCGGGGACGTCTACAACTAGGCTATACCTAAATGCCTGTTTGGGGCATCTAAGGCAGTCGTGGGTTGGCCTATCCTAGGCCCTATGGACCATGCCTATTAGTAGTCCCCCATTCTTGAGCATAGCTTTAGTCTAGAAAGGAAATAAGAAAGGTGATGGTAGTCCCCCAAATCGCCAAGAATACGACCAAGTGAGGAAGAGGGTGGTTGGGTGAGGTGAGGAGGAGTGAGGATAAATGGTGAAGGTGGGCGACCGTCAAGGTGGTCGGTCGTAGGAATGGGCGATCGTTGAGGTGACTAACCGTTGAGGTGGTCGGCCATTGAAGTTACTAACCGTCAAGGTGATTGACCGTTGAGGTGACCAATTGTCAAGGTGTTTGATCATTGGAGTGGTTGACCATTGAGATAACAGACCTTCAAGGTGGCCGACCGTCAAAGTAACCGACCATTAAGGTAACCGACCATGGAAGTGACAGACCGTTAAGGTGACCAGCTGTCAAGGTGGCCAGCCGTCAAGGAAGACTTAATGGCACTGACGGTGCACGGGGCTCGAGGTGCAAAAATGCACATGATGATATGAAGTAGAATAGACTAGGGAGAGGAAAGAGAATTAGTGATATAGAGGGGGAATCGTGACCATACACGTGGGGCGATGTAGGCCATTGACAGGGATTTTGTATCGTTTGCAGGAAGTGAAGAGGTCTGTATAGTGGAAGGATGGCGAAAAGGTGGGGGCTTTAACTTGTTTTTGGAATTTCAAACTGGCGAATTTTAACCGTGATCCTTGGAACACAGGTAAACCCTAGGCATTTGGGCTTGTGGGATTTTCTTACCTTATTGCGAAAAAACAACACATTCCAGACTTTACTGCTTTCGTCTCGTTTGGTTCTCTACTTTTTCACATTTTGAACTTCCTCACCCCCGCAACTGAAGCTATATACAGAAACATAAAGGGAATGGCACAAGGTAGAACCCCTATTATGACACCTGATGCCTTGGGCGATGATGACGGGATTGCCCTAGAAGAGAAGTACAAGGTGGAGAGATTGGTAGAGAAAAGGGGGGAGAAGCCACCACGGCCCGTTCTCGAACGATGATATCGGTTATCCAACCACTGAGCCAAATGGCCTTTGACCATTGGCACATTAAGGCGAATAAGTCGACGCTGAAACCAGAGGATTTGGAGGGGCTGCGTGTTAAATACCAAATTCTAGTAGATGTGGAGTTGAGGTTTCCATTAGCAACAAAGAGGGAGTCGGATGTGAGGCCCCTAGAGTTTACTCTGTATGAAAAGGCGCTCCGTGGGGGTTTGAGACTGCTAATTCCCCAAATCATCGTCGATGTGCTTAATCGACTGGAGGTGGCCCCTGGCCAATTGATGTCGAATGCATGGAAGATCTTGCTGGCTTGCGTGATCTCCTAGCCACGGGGGACCAATGAAAAAACGATGATGGTAGAAGAATTTTTCTCCTGTTATAAGGCCTCCAGTCAGCAAGCGACGCGGGTGACCCTGCAAGCAGTGGCGGGTAAATGATTGGTTGCAGGGTTGCCTTCGTCTGTCAAAGGTTGGCGGACAAAGTGGTTCTTTGTATTAGAGAACGGAGGAAGGGGAGCATGGACAATGTGGAAAGTCCCCACCAAGTCTCTAGAGCCGAAGTTAGACTCTGCGACAGAGGGTAGGGTAAAGCAGGTGAGACGGTGGAGGAAAAAAGAGGAGGTGAAGTGGGATGACCTGGCGAAGCCCTGACCCAAACCCGCCCCTATAGGTTTAGTGTCGTAATCGGCCAGTAATTCTTGGATTACCAAAGGCCTCTTAACGGACTGACATATAATAAGTGGGTTGCGGAAACAAATATAGAAAATATACATTGTCCATAGAGTTGTGTTAACGTATATGAGACATAAATCTTCAAAGCAACTTATATACATGTGACGTCATAAATACATAGTCTTACGTCACCCGTTTACATAGATAAAGCAAAAAGGGAACTCAGCCCAATGTACAGATAAGCAAAACAAAACAAACATCTCAAAAGAGAACCTCCCCGGGAGGCACAGTGGCTGGCGGACTCAAACTCCAGGCAGCAGCTTAGGCTTGGTCACGCGTTTGCTCACCTACATACATAATATAAATAGTGAGCGGAAGCCTAGTGAATAATAACAGATTAAAGGGTTTAAATGAATGATGTCCATAACAGAATTGAAAACCAGAGTTCACATCAGAACAAATTTATAATCATTTTCTTGTTCAACTTCATACAGAAATTAAAGTTCATACTTTATCATACATGGTACATCCAATAGCGTTATCATGTATGATAGTTCCATAAGGAACCTCCAGTACCGGGAACTTGTAATTTACTTGAGCCACGATATTGTTACCCTTGGGCAAGGGCCTTGCTTGTAAACCACAGTATTGTTACCCTCGGATAAGGGCCTTGTGTTAAAGATGCCACGAATACTTGTTAGAAATTGAACAATCATTCATTAGACAGAATATAACATTTCATAAAACAGAGCATCTCTTGTCATATCTTATCATATAAGAAATTACTTAGACATAAACATAGTTTTACAAAGTTATTACTCACAATGGTTCTACTTGCAGAACAGACAAATCAGATAACTTGTGACGCATGACTTACACACAAATAGCAGAAACACATAATGAAACACACACTCGGTTGGCACTTAACTTCTTTCATTTCATTCTTAGTGTGTTTCTAAGTCTTAACCTCTTATTAAGTCTTAATCTTGGCCTAGGAATGCATAGGATGCAATGCGGATGCCAAAATGCACTTTGGAACCTTTAACAAAATTTACTGAAAACAGGGGTCCCACTTGAGCAGACATGCAAACATGTGAGGGGCCGCTCGAGCGCAATTTTCTTCGCTTGAGCAGTCTGTAAACTTCGAAAAAGTACTGGTTGTGTGATTTTCATGCTTGACAGACGCTCGACGGTCGGTCGAGCGTAGGACTCAGGTCCTCGTTCGAGCGCAACTATTGTCGCTCGAGTGGTCTGCAAAAGCATGAAACTTTTGGGAGCTTGCATTTCATGCTCGAGCGGGCTTTAGGTCGCTCGAGCGGAAGTGTAAGACCACAGAGTGGTCGCTCGACCGTAGGTTCTGCCGCTCGAGCGGAGAGTAGAATTCTGGAATTTCCAAATTGCTCTTCCCAGCTCAAAACTCAAATTCAAAGTTGTAAAACATGGTCTTTTGGGCCAAAAACTTGAGGAAACTATAGGAAACACTTGTAAATGGTGAAACCATGGTGAATTCAAAACCATTTCACAAAATCAAGGCCCAAAAGCTTTGCCAATTGAATTAAACCAAACTTGTAATGGTGAAAATCATAACATTACACATCATGCATGTAAAGATGCAAGTTTAAAGCTTTCAAAACATGCTCAAATGAGACAAATTGATGGAAAACAAGATGAATTCTCAAAACTAAGGTAGAATGATAACATGCATGGGAGAATTCTTTGAAAACTTCCTCAATATGCCATGATATAGACATGCATGCATGGTATGATCTGTATTCCTTCATTTTAGCTCAATTCTAACATTACACAACTTAATTCTTTGAAATCATGTGCTAAGTGACTCAATCCCAAAACTAGAAGGTTAAATTCTTACCTTAGATGATCAATTACACTCTAAATGATTAATTGTTTGAAGTCCCAAGCCAAAACCTCCAAGCTCTCTAGCAATTCCCTTGTTGATCATTTCCCTCTTGGTCTCTCTCTCTCTCACGTTAGTAGGTTCAAGAGATAAGGAAATGAGTGTGTATATAATTCTTGAGTCATTTCTTGGCCTTATATAGGCTTACCTAATGGTAGTTAATTAAGGCTAATCAAGTGGGTATCAAATTAGTCTAATTTAATCGCTCCGAATCGAATTTCAATTGGACCTAACATAAAATTCTAAAAATTTCAAATAACACATAACCGAAGTCAATTTCGTAATCAAATGCCGATAAGGCCTTTAATTCATAGAACAAAACTTAAACATGAACAGATCTTTCTACGATAAACAAATATAAATACAAATAATGCAATTCACAGGCAATTTAATGCAAAATTTCACTTTAATTAGTTATTAAGCCTTATTAATCATGGATTATACGTTAATCATGGATCGGGATTGTTACAAGCCCTCTGTCCTATTCGCTTTGGGATCAGGGCCTAAGCCTACTGAAGCAGACCTTGCGTCGAAAGAAGTGGAGGTGATGAGGAAAGCCTAAGAGGCGGAAGATCGATGGGTGTTGGTGACGGCAAAGAAGTACAAAAAGAATGAGTTGGGCCTCGCCCTTAAGCCGATCGCACAAATGTTTATCCGGCCACGCCCCAAGAGCTTGGCAGAGCGGGATTGGGAGACATTCGTGCCGCTAAAAGCCCTTGTAGATCCTATCAAGGAGAGGAGTAAAGAAGAAATGAAGCGAGTATTGAAGAAAATAAGGACTCCAAAGGAGGGAATGAAGAGGAGGAAGGCCAAAAAGGGTAAGGGGGGTTAAAATCAGTAGTAGAGGAGGTGGGAGTGGCAAGGCATGGGATGGTAACTGAAGGAGGTGAGATAGACCCTCTAGTGGCAGAAATGGTAGACTTGGGGAAAACTAAGGGGGAAGAGAATGTGGGACAGACTGTTAAGCACCCCCTAGAGCAGGAAGTATGTGTGGGCTGAACTGAGGCAATAGTGGGTGGCCCTCAATAGGGAGAAAGGGGTTGTCAGGGAAAGAAGTGGAGAAAAGGTGCTCCTCCCTGGCACAGGAAATGAGTACTAGAATAAGCCCAACCGTGGGGACCAAGGGCACCACCGTTCGCAATCTAAGTGCAGCGGTTGGTCGGCCATTGGCTGAAATGGGGGAGTCTGCAAATACGACTCAAACAGCATGAGCAGCGATAGAGCACCTGTTGGGAACCATAGAAGATGTCGCCATGAGAGGCATCTCTAGGTTTGGGGAGGTTGAGCTAATGAGGGCCTTTTACTCGTCGCAGATGGAGTCCCTAACATTGGCGGCTGCTCTGCTAGGCAAGGGGGTGAGCGCAAGGTTGGATATAGAGCCCCTCAAGGCGTAGTTGGAGGTAACAAAGGCAAAAAGTGGGCGCTGGTGGAAAATGGCACGAAGTACCTGTGCCAAAGGCCTGATGCATGTGAAACATGCCAAAAAGATGGAAGTATTGGCAGTGGTGCAAGGGTTCATAGCTGATCGAACCACAGTGGGCCAAACGGAAGTGGCTGCTAAGTTAACAAGCGTAAGAGTTGAACTGAGCCATGCTAAGTCTGAATTAGAAACGGGTCGTTGGAGTTCAACTTGGCAGCTGAGCAGAAAAAGACTGGCGAGGCCTAGCAAGCCTGTACCACTGCCAATGAGAGGTTAGAGGAGGCCCTCGCCAATAATGAAGAGCTGCGTGTTTTGACCATGAAGGAGAATGAGGAGGCGGATACACGAGTTGCTGAATTGGAGAGGGCTCTGGCCACTGCAAAAGAGGCTTTGGAGAATGAGAAGGGGAAGATGTCAGAGCTGAGTAGGACTTTGCTATAAGAGAGAGCGGCTTACCCAGACTTCTATGGCGCAGTGGTGGAGCAGTACAAGAAATCAATAAAATTCTAAATAGTCATAGATGCTGCTATAGACACAAGTTTGGTCAGGGGGAAAGGAGCTGAGGCGGGCCCTCTAACGCTATGGCGGCTGAGCTGGTGGAGGGGCAAACTAAAACAGAGATAATACAAAGTTTCCAATAGTCTGACTATTACAAGCATCAGTTGAGCATCTACTAGGGTAGTGAGTGGATGAGATGCTAGCGAAATGCGGAGGAGCTCTTCCCAGGCATCGACTTCAGCCACGTGAAGCCAGGGGAGAGAAACATCGCCCAGACCCCACTAGATGAGGGTATTAAAGAAGAAGACTTTGCATCCAGTGGGGATAAAGGAGATTGAGGTGGAGCAAATTAAAGACTTAGCATTTTTTTCTTTTTTTGGTAAAGAATTATATAGTTTGTAAGAAATTTGTGTTAAATTACAAAACTGTTTTTCTAGTTTGTGGAGTAATAATTGTTGTTTGTTGTGCCTTTTTCACTGTTATGTAATGGACTAGCCCTGCTCATGTTATATTAATTGAAAGAAAGATTATAATGGAGTGTGAAAATTGTAGGAACAAACATGTGATTGCATAAAAACTGGGTTTGTCCAAAAACAAAGGGTGAATTGGTGAATCGTAAGTTTAATCAGTTGAATTATAATGAATGAAATAATGTTGTAATTGGTGAAGCTTGTGTTTGAGAGGGAAAGCTTGTCATGCTCAGTCTGGCTGAGGCTTGTTTGGCTAAGGCTTGCTTGACTTAGTATGGCTGAGCTCTTCATGCTCAGTCTGGCTAAGGCTTGTTGTGCTCAGTTTGGCTTAGGCTTACTTGACTCAGTCTAGCTGAGCTCTCATGCTCAGTTTGGCTGAGGTTGTTAGACTTAGTCTGGCTGAGGCTTGTTGTGCTCAATTTGGCTGAGGCTTGCTTGACTCAGTCTGGCTGAACTCTTCATGTTCAATCTGCCTGAGGTTTGTTGTGTTCCATACAACGTAATACTCACAAAATATACAACACAAACAATAGGGGTGGAATATCTTTGTCATTAATGTGCAGTCCTGCCATTATAAGCTTATACATTGTATTGAAAGGACAAAAATGAACAAGCGGTCCGAACATCAAATGAACAATACGAAAAGGAAAAGACGTCGTTTTACTAGAAATACCGCATCAAGTGCTCGACATTCCATGGATGAGGGAGCTCTCTACTCTCCATATCTGCAGATGGTAAGTGCCTGGTTGCGGCCTGGATTTGTGTAACAACCCCGACTCATGATTAACGTATAATCCATGATTAAACATGCTTAGTAAGTGATTAAGGTGAAATTTTGCATGTATTATATGCTATATGAGTTCTATCTATTTTGCAGAGAAATATATGTTTGTGTTTCTATCTTGTTTTGCGAATTGAAGGCCTTATCGGCATCTGATTACGAAATTGTCTTGGTTTATGTATTATTTGGAATTTTTGGAGTTTTATGGTAGGTTTGATCGAAATTTGATTTGGAACCCAATAATTAGAATATAATAATTGCCATTACTTAGCTTAATCAAAGCTTAATTAGAATTCCCTAATCAAGCCTATATAAGGCCAAATTGACCCTAGAATATTGCATACACCTTCATTATCCTCATCTTCTTCAACAAAACATGAGAGAGAGGGAGAAGAAAAGACTTGAGCTCAATTAAAGGGAATTGCTAGAAAAGTGAAGGATTTGGAGAGAACTTGGAAAACTAAGCTCCCACACTTGAGAATTCAAAGCTTGAGGTAGAAATTCACTCTTTTAGTTGTATAATTGTAGTCCTTAATGCATGGATTCAAGAGAGTTAGCTAATTAAGCCAAGAATTGAGCTTAGGAAAAAGAATTAAGAAGATGATCATATATGCATGCAAATTCTCTTGCATTTAGAGCTTGATTTTGAGGAAGTCTCACATGCATGCATTGATCATGGCTTGTTTTTGGAAGTTTATCACATTTCACATGTTTTTACCTCATTTGATTATGTTTTGGAAGGTTAAAACTCATATCATTACATGCAAGTCATATTTTCAACATTTCAAGTTTGGTTTTGTATAATTAGCAAAACTTTTGGGCTTGATTTTGTGAAATGGTTTGTAATTCTTCACATACTATGAATTTCTCAATGTTTCCTCAAGTTTTAGGCTCAGAAAGATGTGTTTTGAAAGGTTAAAGTTGGGTATTGAAGCTTGGAGGTGAATCTAGAAATTCCAGAATTCGACCTCATCGCTCGAGCGACGGATCCTGCGTTCGAGCGACCACCTTTGTTTTTGCACCACCACTCAAGTGACCAAGAGTTGGCTCGAGCGTAAAAAGCATGCTCCCAAAAGTTCACATGTTTTGCAGACCGCTCGAGTGACAAGAGTTGCGTTCGAGCGAGGACCTGAGTCACATGCTCGAGCGAGCATCGAGTGAGAAAATCAAGCAACCAGTACTTTTGCAAAGTTTACAAACCGCTCGAGCGATAGAAGTTGCATTCGAGTGACCACTCATATTTTGCATGTCCGCTCGAGCGAATGAAGTTGCGCTCAAGCGAGACCCCTGTTCAGCAAATTTTATTAAGGGTTTTCAAGTGCATTTTAGTATCCTTATTGCATCCTAGGCACTCCTAGGCCAAGATTAAGACATAATAATGAGGATAAGACTTAGAAACACACGAAAAATGAAATGAAATAAGCTATTGTTGGTTGCATATTTTGTACAGGCCAATCACAGTTTAATACGTGGTAGGATGAGGGCAATACGGGAAGACAATTCAAATCTTCAATCGTAATTATACACGTGGCAGTTAGTATTAGTTATTGTGGATTTGCATAGCACTAGATCAGCAAAGAGATGCAAGATGACGTGGCTTTAATAGTTACTCATATATTTAAATTCAAAATCATGAGGGAAGTCTAACTGCAGACATGCCGTAGTGGAGCTAACTGTGAGGAAATATGATCAACAATCATGGAGGGATGATTCGACGGTTGGAAGCTCATTTCGACGGTTATCATTAAGAAGTATAAATAGCAGAGAAGACCCCAGAAAGTCCCCTCAGACTTAGATCCAAAAAATCAGTTTTATTTTACTTTATTTTCCTTCCAGCTTTTACATTTCTTATTCTTTACATTTCTGTACTTCAAATTCCTGCACTGCACTTCGTTCATAGGAGTATTTTCAAGTAGTTTGTTGCTATAAACCTCTATGAGGCTGATTTGGATCATTGTAAGTCTTCCATTTTACTTAATGAAATGCTACAATTATTCTTCATTTAATCGTTGTTTGCTTAATTCTCCTAAACAAAGCCACCAGTAAAAGTCCTTTTCATTGAGGCTGAAAGAACTAAAACAATCATCTGATAATTGGTTGGCAATTAATCTTCTGTAAGGACTGATTGATCCTTGCTGGCACGCTTAAAATTACAAAAATAACATTCGAAAGCCAAAAAGCCAACATATATTTTTGGCATGCCCAGTGGGACTAATTGAAATGGCTAGACGTAGGAGACAAGAAGAAAATGAACGCTTGGAAGAAGGCGTGGAAGGAGAGGTAGAAATGTCTAATCCAGAGAATAATGTGATAACACATCCTGTGGAAATACCTGTTTTATCAGAACCTATGGTCGAACAGACCAGCACTTCGGAACAAGTACCACATGTTCAAAATATTGGACGAGGCCAAGGAATTGGACCATCCACTGTTCCATCTACTTAGCCAATGCATCCATGTGGAGGCCTAGTAGATGCCATGGGACAGGAGTTAATGAACATAATGGAAAGATAGACAATATCCTTCATGAATCGAATGAATACCCATCAACCAACAAACACAAGGCATATGGAGGAAATTTCAAATGTCGCTCAGCAAAGATTGACTAGAGATAAATAGCCTATGCAAAATAATGGACATTCTAATGGTCAAACTAGTAATCAAAACTATGAAAGACCATTACCTCAGTCTTGGTATGAGCCTCTTTCGAGGCTTGTGACAAATCAAAATGTCTTATTACTTAACGGTGAAGCTGTGCAAATTGGTGGATCTGGCCCAACACAAGAAAATGGCATAAGGATGTTTCCAAATTCCACGTTCGAAGCCATACCTGGCACAAGGGGGTTCACTAATCCTTTGTTCGAATTTGTATCCGGGAGGTTGGAAGGGTTTCCTGTGACTGGAAGAGACACAATACTTGTTCCAGCACCTTTCGCAGGTCTTTTCACAGGACAGGCTCAGAGGGGTTACCCATACCCTCAACAGCAGCCAGCACCACAGGGACAACCAGTCCCAAATATACCACCCTATGGACCAAGAGGACCTCAGGCACAAGGTTGTCCACCAAATCCTATGTTTGTTCCTCCAGTAGTGATTCAACAAGCACAAAATATGGTTCATAGGGACCAAATTGCTGATATTGTTGGAGAGATGTATGGACCGATGGCTCGGGGGGTTCAAACTCCTGTGTACAGGAAACCATATCTAGAATGGGTAGATAGGGTACATGAATACCCAAGAGGGTTTAGGATACCAGACTTTGCTCTTTTTTATGGGAATGGAAACCAGTCAATGGTAGAGCATATTGTTAGGTTTGCTACTCAATGTGGTGAATTTACCAATAATGATTACATGAAGTTAAGACTGTTCCCAAATTCTCTAACTGGGACAGCTTTTGTATGGTACATTAACCTTACACCTGGCTTTATCTAAACTTGGCAACAAATGGAGGAGGCATTTCATGCCCAATTCTTCCAAACGGAGTTAGAAGTTTCCATGGCAGACTTGGCAAGGTTTAGTCAAAGGCCTGATGAGAAGGCTGCTCAATTTATTGCCAGATTCAAAAGAGCACGAAACAAATGTAGGATCATCCTACCAGAGCCTGAGTTCGTGAGATTGGCTCAAAATGGTCTGGATTTTAGGCTTCGAAAGAAGTTTGACTCAATTGAGTTTAGAGACTTAGTGGAACTAACCTATAAGGTGTCTAGGTATGAAGCATTACTAGAGGAAGAACAAGATCAAAGTAATGCATTATACAAGACGTATTATAGAGATCCCAATTATGAAATTAATGCAGCAGAGATTGTAGGGAAAGAACTTGTGATCTGTGAGGCATTAATTCATAAAGACACAACAATAGACCAACAGTTTAAAAAGAAAGACCTTCATAGGAAATACTTTTTGATTTAACAAAGGCAGATGACATTTTTGATCATTTGCTTGCGGCAAACTTCCTGAAGTTACCAAAATGAGTCAAAATTCTATCTCCAGAGGAACTTAAAGGAAAAGTGTATTGTAAATGGCATAATTCTTGGACTCACTCAACTAAAAACTGTATTGTTTTTCGAGACAGGATCCAAGAGCAGATTCGAAATGGGAGTTTAAAATTCCTAACTAAAGCAGAAAAGGCTATGGGGATTGACCCTAATCTATTCCCAGAAATTGGAGAAGTCGCAGCCAATGTTATTGTGCCAGACTTCTAGAACTTATCCATGAAAGAATTAGAAGAGGTCAATGTGCAAATGCATGTTGCCAGCCAGACTACTGTTAAGAAAGATGCTAGAAGTTTACCAGCTGTTGGACAGGGCTTTGCAGACCAGAGAGAAGACTTTGATGACGAGGCACTGGATGATGATTCTTTAGAGGCAGCTGTCATGCAAAGAATGTGTCCCAGGTGCAGGTTGAGCTACAAGTGGGTGAAAGGGCTTCCGATTGATGGGAAACAATATTACAAGAATGTGCAGAGGCGTCCTAAACCAACCAGTGTCTATAACAAAAGGCCATATCCAACTGGTACTAGGGAGTAGCCATTTATGGCTGAGCCAACAGCCACTAGAGTGCACTCCAAGGGCAAGAGACCTCTACATGAATTCAGACCACCCAACTATCACCAAATGAAGGGCAATCATCCTGAGAGGAATTTTGAAGTGAGTTTAAGTCATGGGATCAAAGCCAGAGATTGGCCTCCTAGACTAGCCTCACACAAAAAGGAAAGTGGCCACCTTCATGGAAGGCTTGAATTAGGCCCAAAACAGGGAGTCAGGCCAAGCAGCGGCCTTCACAGCTAGCTTTGAAACTGGCTTCGAAGGAAGAAAAAGACAGTTCGACAACTAGGCTAGTGGGTTCATGGGTACCTAGAGTTCCAGATTGGTTTGTCATGCAGAACAAACCTAGGGAAATGTCTACCCAAAGAAATGTTCTTGGAGACCAGGGTAGAATGGTTAAACCTCCTTTGGTGGCTCCAAATAATTGGGTGTTACTAAAGCATCCAAAAACGAAGGAACCAAATATGGTCCCAGTGATTTCTAGATCCCAAAGGAGGAAGATCCAGCGAAGGTACACTCAGAACCAGAAGGATCTGAAAGAAAGTGGAGAAAGCTCTTCATTGGTCCAGTCAAAGGGCCAGACAGAGGAAAGGAAAAGTCTAAAGTTCTTTGAACTAAAAGCCAAAGAAAGATCCAGTTTAGCAAGATTAGAAAGGGCTTTGATGAAAAGCGATAGTAACACAAATGGAGAAGTTGGCCTAGGCCAAATGAAGGAGATGGTTGAAGAGGAAATGTTCAAAGCCTTCATGGCTAAATATACATTTTTGGTCGAAAAACCAGCAGAAACAGACCATTCGAAGAAAGTTACTAGTACTGAAGTGTCAGAATGCAGCATGGAATATGTTTCTGAAATAATTGAACAAGTTGGCCAAGAAAAGAAGCAAGTATAGCCAGTCGTCCAATTTGGCTCGTTTCCTCAAGTGTCAGTGAATATGATGCATATACTACCACAGGAGTTCCAAGCTGAAGATGAAAACCAAGGTCAGGAGATTGACCCAATTCCAGTTTCTAGTGAAGACTCACAAGTGAGTATAGTGCAAGATGAATCTGAAGTGGCCACACCAATGGAAACTAGAGATGAGAGTGAGGAAGAGGTAAGTATTAACCTCTCATACCCTTTTGAGTATCCCACGACATCTATGACACAGCATGTCAAACCCTTGTATATCAAGGCCTTCTTCGATGGGACACAGATGAATCGGGTATTGGTGGATAATGGGGCAGCAGTAAACCTGCTTCCGAAATCTTCCTTGAAGAAACTAGGAAAAAAGAACCCCAGATTAATCCCAACTAGCACAACCATTGCTGGTTTCGCTGGGGACAAACAGATGGCCCAGGGTATTTTGCCCATCAACCTGAGTGTAGGAACTAGGGACTGTATAACGGCATTCTTCGCTATCGACAACAATGCTAAGTATAATGCTCTACTTGGTAAGGATTAGATTCACACCAACAAACGTGTGCCTTCCTCTCTACATCAGAAGATAATGATGGCCTTGGGCAATGGAGAAACAGAGGAGATCAATGCAGACCCTCAATCCTTCGTAGCTTGTGCAGATTTTGTAGAGGCCAAATTATATACTAAAGGAGTGACACCACTCAGTATACTGAGAAAACCTGATGGATCAGCCGAAGTGACGGCTGATGAGGAATTAGCACACCTGAAGCACTTAGTCTAGGAAAGTGCTGATGAAGAGTTTGTCGCCAATGATGGCAATGATGCTTGGTTGTAGGCAAAAAGATGGAACCTAGGAGGCCAGATCTTTGGCTTTAATTAAGTTTTCAGTATTGGACGTAAAATCAATAGTCCAGAAGGTGCAAGAGCAAGAGAAAGAAGCTATGGTAATTGGTTGTAAGCAGAAGCAGCAACATGACAGGTTTTTGGCCTTTGATAAATACTGTGCATTGGACATTGAAACAAAAGTCCAGGAGATA
Source organism: Camellia granthamiana (assembly GCA_036172215.1). Classification (NCBI taxonomy): domain Eukaryota; kingdom Viridiplantae; phylum Streptophyta; class Magnoliopsida; order Ericales; family Theaceae; genus Camellia; species Camellia granthamiana. The sequence continues at coordinate 487,844 of JAXFYN010000107.1, read as the reverse complement.
CAGGAAGAAGAAGCCTTATGGACAGACTTTGTCTATGAGGAGGAGGGCAAAGATGTTGAATCAAAGAAACTGGGAGCAGAACAAAGCAAGGAGTTTGCTTCGAAGACAGAAGAAATAAAAAAAGAAGCATCAGTGAGTTCTCAGATGCAAGACCCCTTGGAAGAAGTAAACTTAGGGGAAGGTTCTATACAGCAGCCCACCTACATAAGTGCTTGGTTAAATGCTCTTAATAGGGACCAGTTGCTGGTGGTTTTAAAGAGATATAAAGATTGTTTTGCATGGTCTTATAATGAACTACCAGGATTGGATAGGTCATTAGTAGAACATAGGCTCCTTATGAGGCCTAATTTCAAGCCATACAAGCAAAAACCAAGAAGGATGAGTCTTGAAGTGATTCAGAAGGTCAATGAGGAAATTCTTAGGCTCCTCAAGGCAGGCTTTATTAGGACAACCAGGTATGTTGAATGACTATCTAATATTGTGCCTGTAGTTAAGAAGAATAGAAAAATAAAGGTATGCATCGATTTTAGAAACCTGAATTTAGCAACTCCAAAAGATTAGTACCCTATGCCCATAGTAGATTTATAGGTAGACAGTTCAGCAGGGCACAAGATTTTATCAATGATGGATAGGCACTCTGGTTATAACCAAATCTGCATTGCAGAAGAGGATATCCATAAGACAACATTTAGATGTCCTGGGAACATTGGCACCTTCGAATGGGTTAAAATGCCATTTGGTCTGAAGAATGTTAGGGCTACATATCAAAGGACTATGAACACTATCTTTCATGATCTCATTGGAAGATATTTAGAGTGTTACATTGATGACATTGTAGTAAAGTCCCAATCCATGGAGGAACATTTGTTTCACTTGGAAGCAGCTTTTGAAAGAATGAGAAAGTTCAAGTTGAAACTTAACCCTCTCAAATGTGCTTTTGGCGTATCAGCTGGAAACTTCTTGGGCTATGTAGTACACAAGAAGGGAATACAGATTGATCAAAACAAAGCCAAAGCTATCATTGAAGCCAGACTTCTATCAAGTAAGAAAGAAGTACAAAAATTTCTTGGATAGGTTAATTTTCTTCGAAGATTTATTTCGAATACTGCAGGGAAAACTAAAGTATTTTTTTCTTTATTGAGGTTGAAAGATGAAGCGGAATTTGTGTGGACAGCAGAGCATCAAACTGCTTTCGAAGGAATCAAAGCCTACTTGGCAAACCCTCCAGTGCTGATGCCACCAAAGGGTGATAAGCCCTTGAAGTTGTACATAGCTACAGCAGAAGATTCACTGGGAGTTTTCTTAGCCCAGGACAATGAAGAAGGCAAAGAGCAAGTAGTTTATTACCTTAGTAGGTTTCTAAATTCTTGTGAATATAAATATTCAGCTGTAGAAAAGCTGTGTCTTGTATTGTATTTTGCTACAATGAAACTAAGATACTATCTTTTGCCTACAACTGTCTTGGTAATTGCAACAACAGATTTGGTTAAATATATGTTATCTAGACCTATGTTGAGAGGAAGAATTGGCAAATGGATACTAGCTTTATTAGAATTTCATCTGAATATGTTCCCCAAAAGGCAGTAAAGGACAAGTTTTAGCTAATTTATTGGTAGATCATCAATGTCAAACAGAAAGCCAAGAGATAATGGAACTTGGTATGGTTAGTGTTGAACCATGGCAAATGTGGTTCGATGGATCAAAAGCCAATAGTCTAACTAGAATTGGTATGGTGATTAAGTCGCCACAAGGGGTAGAAACCACACATGGTTTCAAAGTGGATGAAATTACTTGTTCCAATAATCAAGCTGAATATGAAACTTTAATAATGGGACTGGAAATACTTATTGGATTACAAGCTCATGCAGTTGATATATTTGAAGATTCTCAATTGGTAGTTAACCAGGTGAAAGGAATTTTCAAGTGTCAAAGTGTAAGCATGTTGCCATATTATGTTGTTGCATTACATTTGCTTTTTCAATTTCAGATAGCAAATGTAACTTATGTCCCAATATTCTTGAATAATAAACTAATGATGTGGCTCAAAAAGTTTCGAATTTCAAGAGAAAGGATAACGCTCAAATGAACATAAGCCAAACAACATATAAAAAGGTAGTACCACCCTTAAATAAAAGGAATGTGGTTTTAGAAGTCAATCATAATGACTTATAAGAACAAGATTGGAGGCATCCAATAATGCAGTATCTAGCTGGCTCATCTTCGAAAGCTAGCAAAAAAATCAAATTGCAATCTATGCAATACATAATGTATGGTAGTGCTCTCTACAAAAGGGGGGCAAACGAGTTATTATTGGAATGTTTGGGTCCAAATGAAGCATTAACAGTCATGGCTGAGGTTTATGAAGGCATCTGTGGTGCTCATCAGCCTAGTGTGAAGATGAGATGGCTACTTCGAAGACATTCTTACTATTGGCCAACCATCCTTAAAGATTGCATAGAATATGCTAGAGGTTGCCAGGCATGCCAAAATCATGACACAATAAGACATGTACCCATAACTGATCTGCATACGGTTGTGCAGCCTTGGCCGTTTAGAGGATGAGCTATGGATATGATAGGGAAAATACATCCACCCTCTTCGAAGCATCATTATTTCATCTTAGTAGTCACAGATTACTTCACTAAGTGGGTCAAAGCTAAGCCATATAAGGCTGTAGACCAGACCGAAGTTATTGGATTCATTAAAGATCTGATCCAGAGATTTGGTATTCCACAGACTATAACTGTTGATAATGGGACTGTATTTGATGAGAAAATGGTAAAGTCTTTTGTGGCAGAGTTTGGAATTAGCCTTTTTAATTCTACTCCCTATTATGCACAAGCCAATGGTCAGGCAGAATCATCCAATAAATCTTTGAAGAAAGGAATACAGAAAGTTGTGGAAGATAATTCCAAGGATTGGCATAACTTATTGTTGGATGTATTATGGGCTTATAGGACTTCTCCAAGGTCAAGTACAGGAGTCACTCCTTATACCTTAGTATATGGACATGATACAGTACTACCTGTAGAAATTAACATCAAGTCCTTGAGGGTGAGATGCCAAGATCAGTTAATTCTTGAGCAGTACCATCAGAGTATGTGCTTGGAATTAGAAAATGTGGATGAAGCTATAATTCTAGCATTAAATGGCATTCTTTTCCAAAAGAAGAAAGCAGCCAAAAACTATAATAAGAAGGTCAAGCACATTAGCTTTGATGAAGGTGATTTGGTATGGAAGACAATACTCCCAATAGGGATTAAAAGCCACAAGTTTGGCAAATGGTTACCTAACTAGGAAGGACCATATCAAATTCATAGCGTCTTGCCTTTGGGAGCATATCATTTGAAAAATTTGAATGGATATGTACACTCCAAGAAGATTAATGGCAGATATTTGAAGCCTTATTACCCAACCATATGGGAAACACAAGGAATATAATAAGTGCTAAATAAAAGAGCATGAAAACACTCAAATAATAAAATAAGGATTTTATTTCATAATGAGTTGAATACATGTCGCTATAGATTGGCCCAAAAGTCAGTACAGTGTTTCAGCTGTTCCTTTACAATTGACTCTCTACTCTTAAGAGATGGGAATAACTGAATGGCTGTAGCCATCTCCTATTTTCGATCATCTAATCCTTGGTTAGTGATTTGCAGCTTGGTGGCAATTCGATCTAAAGCCTAGTTAACCGCTGATAACTCTTCTTTAAGCTGAGCTTTCTTCTCCAATAGTTAAGCTCGAAATTGGGAGACAGAAGAATGTCGTTCTTTCAATTCTGACACTTCAGCATGTATTTGGGAAACAAAACTCTGGTCTCTCAGCAATTTCTCTTCTGCAGCTTTGGTAGCATGGCAGATGTTGATGTAAAAATCAATGGTAGCTGCCGCTTGAGATAAATGACTTGAAATAGTCATGCTGGATTGCTCAACAACCTTGCAACACCGGAGGAAGCCATTCTTGATTATAGGCCTTTGTAGGGCTTCGAAGGGAATCCTCGAGAAGGAAGTCAGCAACTCCAAATAGCTATCCAAGTCTAATGCAGGCAAGGAAGTCCTACTAGTGGAGGAAGAGCTGTCAAAAATTTTTAAGAGAGAATCAGCTAGGACTAATGGCTCAGTTTCATTGTTAGCTATGGGAGTGGTGGAAGACATGTCAAAAAGACTAGCTAGCCTAGCGTGAAGATGTCCACCTCATCCGTTGACATGGAGGGTACAGAAAGAACTCTGCTAGAAGGAAGAGATGGCTGCATAGGAATAGGAGAAGAAGGTGAAGCATCCATAGCAGTTTCTATAGTTTTGGCTACCAGTAAGTAGTGGACAAGGAACTGGAGAGTTACCAGTGTCTTCTCTATGGGAATCAGCTATCACTGGAGATGAAGTAATAGTTGGAATTTCCTCAGGAGGGGAAGGAGCAGCAAGGCTTGAAGGAAGAATAAATTGGATAGAATTGAAGGATAGAAAAGGAAAGCATGAAGTTAAGCCGAAAAATGGGGATGTAGGAATGTTTGGCGTTAAGAAAGGTATGAAAAATGTAGGATCAGGAAGTGGGAGTATTGCTTGAATTGGCTCTACAGTTCGAAGTATGTCAACTTCAGATGAAATTGAAGGAGCCCTTATCGAAGGAGAAAACAGAATAGTTGTTACTGCAAAGGAAGAAATACAAAGTAATGTTAAAGTCTCAATATCAAGAATTTGAGAAAGTAAAATAGAGGCACGAAGGAAATTACTAGTTTCAGAAGTGGTGGCTATGATTGGAGAGCTGCGAAGAGTATAATGTCCAGCAGTTTGTTGTTTTCTTGCAACTTCTCTTTAGAGTGCATCAGCAGCAGCAGCTTCATCCCTAAGCATTTATTGTTGCCTCCTCTTCTCAACCCTTTGAAATACAATAAGTTCTTTGGAATGTTCTGCTTCCACTGCTTTAGCAGATGCTTCGTGAATGGGGTCTCCAGTGAAATCAGATAAAGAGACAGTCATTTTCTTCCTTCTCTTTAAGGGTGTCTCTTGCTCTTTTTTTGTCTCTTCTTTTTCTGCTTCCTCTTCTTCTGCATGAACGTCAAGTACCTCCTCTTCAGGGTCAAGTAAGAGCTTTCTTTTCCTTTGTTGTTGCTGTTTGCTCTTGAGAATATTTAAAGCTTGAACTTTTTGGGGAGAATCTCCCTATGAGGCATCCGTACCACCTACACCAAAAAAAGAGCTATAAGTAAGGACAAGAGCATCATAAAGGAGAAGAAGAGAAAAGAAATAGGAGTACATACTTTTCTTCGAGGCAGCTCGAGTAACTCTAGAAGGAGTTGAGGCAGCAGGAACAAACTTTGTAGTGACAGGCGCAAGAACTGAAGTAGCAGGAGCAGTGGAAGAGGTAACAACTCCAGTCCCTTTGGATTTGGCTTGAGGTACATCCAGTACCATCAATAGATCTTAAGGAGGAATGGTCAAGTGCACCTCCATATTGGCCATCCACCAATTCTGGCACCTTTTTAGTATATTGCTTTGAGGTATGAAGGGTAAGTACTCAAAGTTAATCAAATCCTAGATGAATTTGGAAGTTGCTTTTTCCAATCTAGATCTTCGAATCTTTAGATCCTTGCTGGTAGGGCTTAAATTAGTCTGATTGCAGAGAGGTATTGGGACCTCTTGTGAGAATCCAAATTGCCTAGCAAATTTGGTAGGACAATAGGGCTCAGCGATGCATTTGTAAGCTCTGGGGTTCATAGTCCCAATGAATAATTCTCTAGGAATCAGAATAGAGGCCCACATGTTTTTGTGTTGGGGTGTAGAACAGGACCTATCACTCAAAAAGGTCCTCAACCAGGATAGGCCAATATTGGTAGGTTCAAAGGGGCGGAAACTGTGAGAAGAAGGGGAAGCTGGGAGTTGGTGGAAGAAAGAAAAGCAAAAAGCAAAGTTGGAAGGATAGAGTGAAACATTGGCCAACTTCATGCCATGAGTGGTAGGGTTTGGCTCCAAAAACCTTAGGCATTTAGATTGTAACTCGGTGAAGTATGCAAAAAGCCAAAGTTGAAGTATCCAAAATGGGCCTCCTTGATTAGCATCTAAGGGTTTTTCACAAAAAAAGGAATAAGCCCTATAAACATGACTTAGAACGTATGGAGCTAAGGCCACATTTCTTCGTAAAACAAGGGCTTTGGCAAGGGGGGCAAATTCAGGCATGATCCTCTGAAAAGAGGTACAGAAGAGGAATTTGCAAAGCCAATACAATATAAAAAAGAAAAATTCCCTATCAGTCACAGGGCCCTCTCTTTTATTCTCAGCGTTGACAAAGTCACTGTAGGATGAGTTCAGAGAGGGGAGGGAAAAATGGGTTTTGAGGTTAGGATAGTCTGGACCAATGGGGGTACCAGTAGGGGATAATCCTAATAGATGGCAGATGTCAAGAACAGTAGGAGCCATCATCTCACATCTGAATTGAAAGAAATTAAAAGCAGAATTCCAAAAACAAAGGGCAGTAGGTATTAAGAAAAAGTCCTCCAAAATGGTGAACCTGGATAATTGGAGGGCGTCGAAGAGGCAGAGCTCCTGAAGATCTAGAGTCCTATCAGGGACGACCCAATCATACCATTCCTCCCACTCTGATCTCACTGTGGGCCAGCAACGATGGGGTCGGTTCATCCTCCAACTTCTCCAATCAAGACCACCTTCGTAAAGGAGACAATGATGTTCTAGACGTGGGTACAGAGCTGGAAGCTCAGTAGGAATCTCCTTAAAAATGGCCCAAGCACATACGCTTGTTGCTCATGACGACGAGGAATGAAGATGCCTCCGTCAATGGCACTTTTCCCAACAGCCTTGTACTTCTCACACTCTTAATCAATGATCCTTTTCAAGGCTACAGATGGACTCGCACGCTCCATAACCGGTATTTTCAAGGAAGAAGAAGCCATTGATAGAGAGTTTTTTCAGAAGATGAAGTTGGGAAAGAGAGTAAAGGGAAAGAGAAAGCCAACAGAAGATGAAGGGTTTATGTGTTAGACGACCAAGTGGATTGGGAGCACAAAATAAAAGGGTTTTTAAACTTTTCCGTCTGGAAAACACCCAGTCGTTTTATGTGGGCGAAATTCATAAAGAAGTACTGAAGGTACGGGTGCGAAAAGTTTCCCTCAATATTGACAGTTATAGAGGGAAACGTATCTCAAATACTAATGTTAGCTTCGAAATAAAATATTTGGTTTCGAAGCCAAGTTTTGGCGTGAAAATCAAGTGACAAATGGCTTCGAAAGCAGGAAGTTGACTTCGAAGCACATTCCACACCTAAGGGTGCAGAAATGCTCAAGTATTTGTTTACTTTAAAAGGATTAAAGACTGGTTTTTAGGTTTCTTGATGAGAGTAAAATCATTCGAAGCAAAATTTGAAATACCTTACGGTTAGGATTTGTTTGTTCTAGGTTTCAAAGCAATAGTTGGTTTAGTAGTATACAGAAGAAATCACTTTTTTAGAATAAAACAGTGCAGTCCTTAAAAAAGGTTTCCATATTTTGAAAAATATAGACTGTTTGTTCAAAGCAAAATTAGTTGATTTGAAACTACTTGATTATATTAACCATATGTTGGGGAATTGGATGTGATCAAATCAAGTTTCGAAGGACAAAGTTGGTTAATTCGAAACTGATAGCTGAAGGATTATATTAATCCTAGAATCGGTATGTAAGGCAATAATTGTCTTCTTAAAGAGAAAACTTCACACTTTGGAAGAGTTTAAGTTAGGATTTGGGATGGAATTGGGGAGTTAAAGCACATCAACCATTCAGTTAAGTTTACAATTGGAGTGGTAAATCAGAATCTAACAAATGAAATTCGGAAAGCCCAGTTTTATTGATAAGTACTGTTTACACTGTGATTCATTTGATTACATTATCAATTTCATAGAAATATGGAATGGACAAAGTTACAAGATCATGGAATTTAGTCCAACAAAATTCAATAAATGAATACTCTTTTCCTACTCTATCCTCTATCTTGTCCAAGGTTGGTTTATCTAATTGGTAAGCCCTTAATTGAAAAGAGAGTTGTTGGGCCTTCACTTCGAATTCTATCTGTTTTAGGGCTTTATCTGTGGCGTTCATCTTCTCTTCTTCGTGCATCTCGCTCATAGCAACATTCTCCCCATGCTCAGAATCCTGGCTCTTGAAAGCCTCATATTCATCAAGGAGGTTCTCTGCCTCATACTGAACTTGAATTCAAGCAGAGAAGGCTTCATCCAGAATTTCACTGGTAATGGAAGCATTGAAGTGCTAGTTGAGCCGGAGAGGAAGTTGGTCTAAAAAGGTATAAAGCTCAATTTGGGCCACAGGGTTGAGAAGATGACTTCGAGACATAATGTCACAAGCCCATAGAAAGTTTTTGTGGGGAATGTCATCTTGAAGGACTTCAAAGGATAAATGAGAAAAAGCAGCAAGTAAGGTCTGAGCCCTAAATTGCTGATAAGGAGTTGGAGACACTGGGGCCTGGTAGGGGATGAAGTATTGGCCCTCAGAAAGAGTGAGCCTCAATTCATCAATCCAATTTGGATTGGAAGGCAGAGGAGGAGCAGTCGGAGGTTCCCTGAACAAATCTAGGAATTCAGGTCTGGCCACACATTCTAGCCAATCGGAGGTATAAAGTTTTTCTTTTTTGGCTAAAAGCGCAGGACTAATTCCTAAAGCTTCATCAGGACGTGGGACACTTCGAACCATCCGAGATGGCAAGGTAGAAGTATACCATCAGGAACATATGGATATACTATAGAACTGCGTTTGGAAAGGGGGATTTCAAGAAGGTCATCGAATTCAGGGAATCGGTGATGAATGCGTTCCCTCGTCTAAGGTTGAGTAGGGGTAAGCCAAGTTCCCCAGCCAGAGGTCGTTGAAGAAGAAGAAGCAGCAGCTTCATCCCATGCGAAAGGCTTTGTTGCAGAAGAAGAGCTTCCGATATCCATGGTTGCAAATTTGTGTTCCAAAGAATCGTAAACAGTAGGTTCTTGGTTCAAAGGTCGATGATTTGCGAAAGCTTCCATAACTTGTATAAATGGAGGTGGATAAAGGTGGCTAATCAATGCATGAAGGTTCTTTTGAGGACGAACAACATTACCAAATAACTCTTCATATGCTTGATCAATGTAAGAAAAGACTTGCTTGGCCATGAAAGATGTACCAGTCTTCTCGAATACTAAGATAGTGGGAATGTTCAAAGGATAGAAGAGAATTTAATGCAAATGTTTCATTGATGAATGACGGTTGCATTTCTGAACAGTGCAAAGCCCATGCACATTCTAAGACATGGATAAAATACCTTAATTCACTAATATCACTAGGTATTGGGGATACTAGTGCGGGGGGTAATGTTGGCTGCATATTTTGTACAGGCCAATCACAGTTCAACACGTGGCCGGATGAGGGCAATACGGGAAGACAATTCAAATCTTCAATTGTAATCATACACGTGGCAGTTAGTATTGGTTATTGTGGATCTACATAGCACTGGATCAGCAAAGAGATGCAAGATGGCATGGCTTTAGAAGTTACTCATATATTTAAATTCAAAATCAGGAGGGAAGTCTAACTGCAGACATAGCGTAGTGGAGCTAACTGTGAGGAAACATGATTAGCAATCATGAAGGGATGATTCGACGGTTAGAAGCTCATTTCGATGGTTATCATTAAGAAGTATAAATAGCAGAGAAGGCCCCAGAAAGTCCCCCCAGACTTAGATCCAAAAAACCAGTTTTATTCTATTTTATTTTCCTTCCAGTTTTTACATTTCTTGTTCTTTACATTTCTGTACTTCAAATTCCTGCACTGCACTTCGTTCATAGGAGTAGTTTCAAGTAGTTTGTTGCTATAAACCTCTACGAGGCTGATTTGGATCATTGTAAGTCTTCCATTTTACTTAATGAAATGTTACAATTGTTCTTCATTTAATCATTGTTTGCTTAATTCTCCTAAACAAAGCCACCAGTAAAAGTCTTCTTCATTGAGGCTGAAAGAACTAAAACACAATCGTCTAATAATTGGTTGGCAATTAATCTTCTGTAAGGACTGATTGATCCTTGGTGGCACGCTTAAAATTACAATAATAACCTTCGAAAACCAAAAAGCCAACAGCTATGTACGATCTAAGCGTTTGTTTCAGTATATGTATCTGTCATGTTTATGTAGGTCACGCGCCCTGAGCTGTTGATCCATTGGTTTGCTATCAAGCTATTTGTGAAGCTATCTGTGAGTAATAACTTAGTAAAGCTATGTTCGATATGAAATACTTTCAGAACATTAGGTTATGATATGAACTGTTTTTGAATGATAGAAAAGAATGTGTTGTGATTACATGAATGATGATCCACTTCTTTGAAATGTTTACGTGGCATCCATAGCAAAGGCCCTCGCCCAGGGGAAATAATACTATGGCTTCTGGTCATGAGGCCCACGCTTGGGGAAAACAATACCGTGGCCCATGTATGAGATGTATTACCCGGTACCGAAGGTTCCAACATGGAACTTAATATGCTTGACCAAAGAGATGTTTAATGCTAACGGGTACACCATGCATGATATGAATATGCTTATAACTCTATTTCTGATATGAATATGCTTATACTTCTGTTCAACAAGAGATTTGAAAGTCATATCTGTGATGGATATCATTCCTTAAACCTATTTACTCTATTATTATTCACTGGGCTCTAACTCACTGTATTATATATGTATGTAGGTGACCAGGCGCCTGACCAGACTCAGAGTTAAGGACCTGGATTCTCAGTCGTGTCAGCCAGTTGTTGTGCCTCCCAAGGAGGTTCCTTTTTGTAGCTCACACATGTTTGAGACTTCGTTTTTTTTTTTTTGAAAGTTAAACAAGTTTTATGTTTATGTGTATATCTGTAATGAATGTGGCATGGACTACAGTATGTTTGGCGTCACGCTTATGTATATAAAGTTTTTGGAATTACTGTCTCATATATGTTAACACAGCTCAGTGGACTATATATTTTCAATATTTTCTTCTGCAGCCCCTTTCATTTTATGATATTCAAGCCAGAGGCCTTTGGTAATCCAAGGATTACTGGCCGGTTACAATGCTAAACCTATAGGGGCGGGTTTAGATCGTGACAATTTGACAATGTAAGGTCCTTACCACTTAGCTGCTAACTTGCCCTTGATCAGGTTTTTTGTGGCGAGAGTTGCTTCTTATAGGACCAAGTCTCTTACTGCGAACCCCTTCGGTCTAACTCTGTGGTTATAATGTCTTCGCATCTTCTGCTGATAGGAGGCCAGCCTGACAACGGTCGACTCTCGTAGTTCTTCAATTAGGTCTAGCTCAACCTGTTGCAATTCTTCGTTTAGTTCTGAGTTCGAGTGTGCTACGTGGGGGGTCAGTAGATCAATCTCCACGGGAATGACCGCCTCAGCACCGTATGTTAGGCAGAAAAGGGTTTCCCCAGTGGGAGTTCTTGCTGTCGTCCAATAGGCCCAGAGTACATTTGGTAGTTCGTCTGCCCAGAGTCCCTTAGTGGCTTCTAATTTGGTCTTGATGATCTTTAACAGAGACCGGTTGGTGATCTCGACTTGCCCATTAGCTTGGGGATAGCCCGGAGAGGAAAAACATGTCCTAATGTCGAACCTTTTGCCATTATCTAACATAATGGCTTGAGGGATCCGGAAGCGGTAGACTATGGACTGCCAAATAAAATTGGTGGTATTCCGTTCAATGATCTTAGCAAGAGGCTCTGCTTCCATCCATTTTGTGAAGTAGTCAATGGCAACCATAGCGAACTTGACTTGGCCTTTGCCAAGGGGCAAGGGACCGATTAGGTCAATTTCCTACTTGGCGAAGGGATACGGGCTACTGAGTGTGATCAACTCTATTGGAGGGATATGAGGTATGTTGGTGAAGCGTTGGCAGTTGTCACATTTTAGCACAAAATCATTGGCGTCTTGACTGAGCGTGGGCCAGAAGTAACCTATGTGGAGAATTTTATAGGCCAAAGACTAGCCCCTTGAATGGTTTACACAAACTCCTTCATGTATCTCTCTCATTGCATAGGTAGCTTGATTATTATTTAGATACCTGAGGTATGGCCGTGAGAATCCCCGTTTATACAAGATGTCGTTAGTGATGACATAATTGGACGACTGAGCTCTGACCTTATCGGCCTCCTGCTTATTTTTTGGTAGCACCCCCTGCTCTAGGAACGTGATAATGTCTTTGACCCGTGGAACAGGCTCGTTTTGGAGCAAGCAGACCTTTTGTTGATTTGGCGAAATTGTTGGGTGGGTTAGGTATTCAATTCGAACGATGTGACTGAGGTTTGACTGGTTCATTGAGGCTAACTGGGCCATTTCATCTGCTTGGGAGTTCTCTGACCTAGGGACATACTTGATGTGAAAACTATTAAAGAGGCGAGTGAGGAAAAGGGCGATGTCCCTGTATAAGCACATTGTTTCCTCTTTTGCATCGAACTCGCTAGTTGTCTATCCGAAAACCAATTGGAAATCACTAGACACTCGGAGATAGTCTACTTCAATGTCTTTGGCCAATCGAAGACCTACTATCAGAGCCTCATACTCGGTCTCGTTGTTACTTGCGACAAACAAGAATCGGGGGGCGCACTTGAAGTACTCACCCTCTGGGGTGGTGAGGATAAAGCCAGCTCTACTACCATCTTTTCTGGATGAACCGTCAACGCTAAAAGTTGAGGAATAGGGGTCATCTGCATAGAGAATGACATGTGCGGGTGGAGGAGGTATGTCCGGAGTGATATTGGTGAACTCCAGGATAAAGTCTACAACAGCGTGGCCTTTGATAGTTGTTCAAGGTCAGTAAAAGATCTCGTACTGGCTTAATTTAATAAACCACTACATAAGCCTGCCTGACGACTCTAGTTATTGCATAACTTTTTTCAAAGGCTGGTCAGTGAGGACCACTATAGAGTGGGCTTAAAAGTAGGGTCAAAGGCGTCTAAAGGCGATGACCAGAGCTAGAGCTATCTTCTCTAATAAGGGATAACTCTGTTCTGCCCCTCGAAGTGCGTTGATGTAGTCAACCGGGCGCTAGACTGAGTCTTTCTCTCTAATTAGGGCAGCACTGACCACAGTATTGGAAACAACTAAGTAGAGGAAGAGGGTCTCTCCTGGAATTGCTTGAGAGAGGAGAGGGAGGTTGGCCATGCATTGTTTCAGTTGCTGGAATGCCTTCTTGGATTTGGTGTTCCAATCAAAGGCTTTCCTAAGCACCTTAAAGAATGGAAGACATTTGTTAGTTGCCCGTGAGATAAAGCGATTGAGGGCGACTACTCTGCTAGTGAGCCATTGAACCTCTTTTATGGTTCTGGGAGATTGCATTTCTATTAAGGCCTTGATCTTTTTTGGATTGGCCTCGATGCCCCTATGACTGACCATGAATCCCAAGAATTTACCAGACCCAATGCCGAAGGCACACTTCTTTGGATTTAGCTTCATTTTATACTTGTGCAAGGCCAGGAAGGTTTTCCGTAGGTTTGTTAAGTGATCTGAGGAGAGTTTGCTTTTGACGAGCATGTTATCAATGTAAACCTCCATGTTTCTACCTATCTGGTTTTTGTAAACGGCATTAACCAGTTGTTGGTAAGTGGCTCCTGCATTTTTCAGACCAAAAGGCATCACACGATAATGATAAGTCCCCCTGCCAGTAATGAAAAATGTGTGCTCTTCATCAGCTACATGCATTAAGATCTGGTTATAACCCGAAAATGCATCCATGAAACTAAGCACCTGATGTCCTGTTGTTGCATCAACTAATAGATCTATCTTAGGTAGTGGATAGCTATCTTTGGGGCAAGTTCGGTTGAGGTCAGAGTAATTGATGCAAAGTCTCCATTTGCCGTTACTTTTGCGAATCAAGACCACGTTGGATAACCACTTGGGATAGTCTATGTTTTTTATGAATTGGGCCTTCAACAGCTTGTCCACCTCTACAGCGATAGGATTATTGCACTCTGGATGGAAAATGCGCTGCTTCTGCCGAAACGACCAAAGTTGGGGCTCAATGCTGAGGCGATGAGTGATAAAGGAAGGATCAATACCTGGCATGTCCGAATGAGTCCAAGCGAAGACATTGTTATGCTCAACTAAGAGAGCTGTGAGGTCGGCCTTGGCTTAAGAGGACAGCTTGCTGCCAATCTTAGCTGTCTTTGTTGGGTAGGCAGAATTGATGGGTACTTCGATTAGTTCTTCCACTGGTTCCCCCCTGATTAGTTCCTTATCATCCCGGACGTCAAGGTTTTCGATGATCATAGCCTCCTTCATTTGACGTCCTTCAATGAGGTTACGTAGCATTCTCTGGCTATTGTCTGCTCACATCTCACAATGCCGACCCCCTGATCAGTCGGAAACTTTATGGCCACATGATAAGTGGATGTTATAGCTTGAAGGGTGTTGAGAGCCATGCGTCCAAGGATAATATTACAAGCAGAAGGATAGTCGACAACGAGAAAAGTGAGGAGTTTGGTGGACTGTCGTGAATATTCTCCGATGGTGATTGGAAGGTCTACAGAGCCTATGGAAATCACATGATCCCCAGTGAATCCGACCAGAGGGTTTTACAGGGTGATAACTTTCTTCGCCGACCTTAAGTTGTCAAAAGGCATTAAGGAAGATGATGTCTGATGAACTGCCATTATCGACAAGTACTCGATTGACCTTGTAGTTCGACAGGAAAGTAGAAATGACCAAGGGGTCGTCATGGGGATAGTGGGCTCTTGTGCAATCTGCGTCCATGAAGGTGATCGATTCTGACCATTGTTTGGGTTGCTTGTAGGATCGGTCCACTATCACCACTTCCTTATCTGAGCCTTGTCTAATCTTTTTAAGCTCGACTCGCTATGCCGACCGAGATGGTCCGCCGTATGCGAGTCCTCCCGTGATGACCCTGATCTCGCCCAAAGGGAGTGCAGGCGCAACCTGTGCTCGAGGTTGTTGTTAAGCCTTGTCATCATTTCGCCTGGGTTGTTTGGGCTGCTTGGGAGGAGTACGTCTATCGTTGTATCGTGGAGGGTCGACCCTGGCTCTTTGGTGGGGACAAGTTGTGGTGAATCGATTGAGGCGTCCCTAACGGATCAAATCCTCGACCTCGTCTTTAAGGTTAACACATTCTTCAGTGTTATGGCTGTGGTCAAGATAGAAATGGCAATACTTGGATTGGTCCTACCGGCTAAAGGGAGATTTTGATGGTTGGGGCCATTTAAGGTTATAGTTATGTTGAATTTGGTTCAAGACTTGCTCCAGAGGTGAGTTAAAAGGTGTGTATCGTTCGAACCGACTAAGTGGACGGGTAGGAGCCGATTAGTCAGAGCGTGAGGGTTGGTCTGTATGTTAAGGAGGTCGGTGAGTATATTGTGAGTGCCTGGGCTCAGGTTCTTTTCTCTTTTCCCTGGATTGTGGGGTTTTAGATATGGAGTTTTGGCGGGCTGCTAGAGTCTTCGTTATTAATGTATTTTTGGGCTTTGGCAAGGAGGATGGCCATAGTGGTCGGAGGGTTTTTGGAAAGGGAAAAGAAGAAATCCGACGGGCGTAAGCCGGCCATGAAGGCTGTGAGAATGACATTATCATCATTTTCCTCGACCTGTAAGGCCTCTGTATTGAAACGGGTGACAAAGTTGCGCAGCGATTCCCCTTCCGTTTGCCAGATATTTAGCAGTTAAATCGTCGGATGCCACTGCAGCTGGGCACCGATGAAATGGCTCAAGAAAGATTCATTGAGCTGGTGAAAGGAAGTGACTGAGTCTAGTGAAAGGTGAATGAACTAGAGTCGCGTTGACCCTTCAACGTGGCGGGGAAAGCACGACACATGATTTCGTTTGGAAAGGCATGCTTCCACGTGGTCGACTAGATTGGTGGTACCATCAAAGGTGTCAATGGATGGCATTTTGAACTTAGGGGGCAGAGCTTTGTCTCCGATAGAAGCGATAAAGGAAGAGTTGACGGTAGAAGAGGGTTTGTTCTGCAAGTTCTGCATGACCCCTCAGAGCTGGAGCTTATGAGCCTATAGTTCTTCATCCCAAATGGGAGCATTGTCACCTCTGGCATGAATCGGGGGTTGAATGCTGCTAGCTTCTTCTTCATGGATACCAGCGTAGTGCTATGGAGGGTGATTGTGAAAGAGCAGTGGTCCCTCTTGGTGGAGCTGCAAGCCTGGAGAAGGGGCGCGTAGATCTTCAAGATTTGACTATTGAGGTTGCGGGATGAATGGCGGAAACATTCCTTGGGACACATGTAGTGGGAAGGAGTGATGATGATGGGTTTGTTCTGGGTTTGGAGGGGTTGCTTGTGGTAGTGGAGGAGGGATGGGCAAGTCACGCTGGAGCAAAGCGTGAATCAGGGCTTGGTTTTGTTTGGTTAGTCAGTTAATGTTGTTAGTGAGTACTGTGAAATACGGAGGTGGGTTATTTGGGTTGGAGGACTCAGCTTCGGGGTTACTAGCATTGTGTTGTGAAGCCATGGATCTCGTCATAACCATCCACCCTGACGTAGAAGATGGGTGATAGCGAAACTGCCTCCGGTGACAATGAACACAACTGTCAACCAAGGGTGATTCCCACATACGACACCAACTGATAATGCAATATAGTTGATGGAGGATGGGTCGGACTGATCCACGCGCCTGATGGGTCCGCTAGTCTTCGTGCCTTTAATGTGTGCCTGCAAAAAGGCCGGCGGGGAGGTACCAATATTAGAGTAGGTTCTTCCCATAGACACTTCGACGATCAAGTTAGATTGGAGGCGATGGATGAAGTAAAGAGAGAAAAAGTGAGAGAGAGTTACTTGTTGGCCTTTACGTTCTTCACAAGCTTTCTTATATCTTTTTCTTATCATTTCCTTGTCTATTCAAACTATCTTATTAGCCGAAATTCTACGATCTACTCACCGTTAGCCATGGTAGATTTGCCATACCCGAGGGCGAGAGGTCTTGTTTCATTTAATGTCATGACAGCCTCATTTAATGATTTGACGCATGGGCTCAATAACTTTGTAGGATCTTTGTCTGCCACGTGGCTAACTCCCTACATAACAAGTGTCTAAATGTCACAGGGTCTGGATCGATGTGGGTCCTTCGGTGGGCCTATTGTTTGAATTTCATCTACTAGGCTGTACCTAAATGTTGTTTAGGCCATCCAAGGCAATCGTGGGTTGGGCTGTCCTGGGCCTGTGAACCATGCCCATGATCAATGGTTTTGAATGATTCTTCAATTTCATTTCTCCAATTTAAAAAATTATCCTATTATTATTATTATTATTATTATTATTATTATTATTATTATTCAACTAAGAGTGTTTATAAAATTTATCACATTTTTTTATTTGAGTTTTTATAGCATGATAATGCTAAAATTATTCTCCTATATTACAGAGGTTGTAACATACCTTTTAAATTAATTGCACATATATACACACATAACCAAAAACTTAAATAAACCAACGGGTTTAATCTGATTGGTCAGAACTCTTGAACCTCACTAAGAGGTCAGTAATTCGAATGAATAAAGTTATACACACTAATTGGTATACCAATTAGTGTACTAACAGATGATATGACATAATCTTAGATACTTAGAGTCTTTATAGTTTGTACAATGGGTAAGGTCCGTAATTTTAAAGTGATAATATTATAACATATATCGGTACACTAATTGATATATGAATTGGTGCATGTAACATCACTGAATTCGAATCTCCCCACCTGCATATGGGTCTTATTTCCCCTGTATCAATTGGGTTTTCTCTCCCGCTTTGAAAGTTTCTTTATAAAAATTTATATTGTATTTAATTTTCATTATTATTTTTTGTAAAAGTTTGTATTGTATTTAATTTTATTTACTATGATTGTAATTCATTGAGTTTCATTGTAATATCTTATATGAATTAAATCTATAAAAATAAAAAATAAAAAAACCCTTAAATAATTTAATTAAAATTTATTAAACATTAAAAAAAAAAAAAAAAACCTTTTGTTCCTGTGTATGGTACGAGCCAATGCACCAGCCAATGCACGGGTCAATTTATAGTATCCATTAAAATCAATCGGCATCCCTTCAATAAAGAATGATTTGAATAAAGCCATTCAAAGCGTGAGATTAGTACTACACATTAAAAGCAATCTATATCATTGGAGGAAAATTATATGGCGTGCATTTTTTTTTTTTTTTTGGGTGTATATCTATTTTAGAGAAAATTACATGTAGGTGGAAGAAAGAGAAAAAAAAAAATTATCAATATATGGAGAGGTGCAAGTAATACTCACGGTCTTGCATTTACATCCCACTACAGACATACTAGTACCTCCATATATTTGTAAATTTTTTTCTCATTCTCTCATCTGTAAGTAGTTCTCCTACATCTTATTATAAATTAATATAATTTTTATTATAAAATTTTGTAATATTAATTATAAAATGTGTAATCTCACAATAAATTGACAAATAAAAAAGGTCGTAACCAAATCACAATCATTAGTTGCATGAATCACAAAATTTTAAACATTCTATTATATGAATTTGGGACGAGATTATACATTCTATGAACGATAAAATTATATTAATTTGTGATAAGATGCATATGATATGTATCCCTAAACGAACATACACAATACACTTTCACTCATATCAGTTCGATTACGTCATGTACGGCATATCACTATTTCGCCCAGAATAATAGTAGGCATCATGAAATGTATCATGAAATTTTTTTTATTATTTGATTAGTGTGTATTGTTTTATTCTAAATGTGATCCAAAGATGAAAAATCTTTTACGATCATATTTGTGATTTCTTTTCATAATTTCTAATATTACTTTTTAGCCCATGCTAAACGGGAGAAGAAAAACAGGACGAGGGTTTCAATCGTCACTTCCATGTACCAAGGAAAATGACCCTCAATGAGTTATATACTAGGGCGGGGGGACTCGAGGTGGATATTTCTATTGGAATAGTTTATCATTGGATTAAATTTCTCTAAAGTTTAAATTTTGAACTTTATCTTTAGTGTTCTATTTTAATAATTTAAATAATTTATTTTATAGTTTTTTTGATATATATTATTTATAATAAAAATTATATCTATTTAATTGTTATAACATTTTTATTTTATTACATTATCTTTAAAAAATAAACAAGAAGTGCGTTTTTTAAAAGAGTGATGTTATTTTAACCCAAAAGTTAAACTCAATTTCAAACTTAATAATATGACAATTTATCAAAATATTTAAAGCAATGTTTTAAAAATCGGACAAGTGAGTCAATCAGAAAAATGATCGGACAAACGGGTCATTGATTCAACTGCGAGTGAATCAGAATTGAACTATGACATCATAATTATGTCATAATCATATTAAATTTTATAAGTATAAAAAATATAGATATTAAAATTACAAAAAAAAAAAAAACAATAAACAATTACAATAAATAAATAAATATATATTTTGTAAAATTTATTTTATGTTTTTTATACATTGTTTTTAAGTAAAAATAATTAAGATAATATTGACTATATAGAATATATACTTATTACATTGTCAACAATTGTGTTGATGGCTTAGCGATTTGAGTGCTTACTTTTATGCACTTGGTTCTATATTCAAACCCTCTCTACAACATATATTTGGAAGAAACTTCAATTCTTCAAACTTGGTTGGTTCACTGGTTATTTCAGTTGAACCGGCGGTTCTTCAGATTTTCAAATTCTAAGTCAGTTTTTTAGCATAGTCCGGGTTTGGAGGGTCATCCGGATCAGAACTAGGTTCGGTCACATCATTGATTTAAAGCAACTCTGTCTCGCATGTCTTATCTAACCATCAGCCAATTATTTTTTTTTCACATCATTAAATCTTAAAAATGAATCTACAAAGTAAGTTAAATTTCTATATTGTTTTTCTTTTTAAAATCAACCCCCCCTTTTTTTTTGAGACAAACATGATAAAATAAAAATATTATAATTATTGAATTAACCTAATTTTTTCTAATGATGATATACACGGAGAACCTTACAAAATGAACAGTTTAAATTATCAAAACATCCCACAGGCCCTAACATGACAATGAAATTCAGATTTTAACTTAAGAAATTTACATCCTATATATATATATATTGGGCATAAGATAGGATGTTAGGAGGTTAATAAATTAAATTACAGCGAAATAGTCGCAGTCGCTCCATCAAATAAAAGCATAAACGTTTAACATTCTCACTGTCTCAAAGGATAGCTACATGGATAGTGGCACCCACATGGAGACCAAAGGGTCACGTGCCTCCCCGAGTTTTGGATTTACAATTTTTTTTTAAATTTAAATTTTTTTTTTACATATGTATATAAGTAAAATTTTAAACCAAAAAAAAAATATTTAGAATAAAATGTCAATAGCATTTTTAAATTTATGAGAATAATAGTAATTGTTTTATTGAAAATAAAATGACTACAACAAATTATATTTTTATGAATGAAAATTTTGTGAAAAAATCTGAATATAAAGGTAATATTCATCATTATTGATATACAAATATAATTAATCTCACTATATATATCACTATTATATGAAATTTTTACTTAAATTTTGAAAAAAATTAATTTATCTTAACATTATATAATTTATTTTAAAACTTAAATATACGATTTTTTACATTGTTCATGATACACTAGTTACACGGAATACTTTTTTTTTGATTTTACTCTAAATTAATTGTAAAATTTTATGTGAAATACTTTTTACTTAATAATTAATTGTAAAATTAAAGTTGTAATTAATAAGTGTCCCTTCTGATTTAGTTTCTTGACTCCATTACTGTACATGAACCACTGTGCCAACTGCCATGTCCTTACATCCTATATTATTGGGTTCATTTTTTAACAATTTAAACTTTTGAGATAATTGATCTAGTATAAAAATTTTAAAATTGAGATTATTGGGTTCAAATCTCACCTTTGACATTTGGTATTTGGTATTCAGTCTATGTTCAGAAAACTCATCACTTTAGGGGGTGTTTATTGGGAAGGATTAGAAAGGGAGGATTGGACTCCATGTTCATTTCATGGAAGAATCTATTGTTTGATTGAAAATTTATAAGTCGGATTAAGAGTCCAATTGGACTCCGAGGCTATTTGTTGTAGCTTCTATAAACTGATTATTGCTTATTTTAATTTGGGAGTCCATGCCAAACTGTTTGGTGTAGCTTCTTCTTATATCTTATTAGGTAAAAATAATTTAAATAAGTTGAAAAAAAAAATTGATTTTTTAGAAATTGGGGGAGGGGTACTTTTAGCTTCTGATTTTTTATTATCAGTTTTTAACTTTAAAAAAAAAAAAAAAAAGCTATACCAAACAGAGCCTCTATGTCCTTTATATGTGGGATTGTTGTGTCTTAGGTAGGAGGTGGGATACAAATAATGGGATAACAATCCCAAGGAGATTGACTTGTAAAAATACACTTTTGCCCCCGAGTACATGTATCTTTATTTTTTTATTTTTTACTTTTCTAAATGATGGGATAAAAATTCAAATTTTTTCAAAGTAGTGGGATAAAGATTTAATTTAATTTTTTTTTTACTATCATATCGACAAATTGTTTAGTTTCGTTATATATTGTACTCAGTAAAATAAAATTTAAAAGTCTCAATTAAAAAATAAAATAAATTCATTTAATTTTTATTGATATTTTATTTATTTAATTTTTTAAAATTTTTAGCAAAAAAAATATTAAAGATAAATCTATTATTGATATTACTCAATAAACCATTGAAAAAATATCTTTTGTTCCGTGTATTGTACGAGAATGTACTGGTCAATCACTAGTATCTATTAAAATCAATCGACATCACTTCCATAAAAAATGGTTTGGATGAAGCCATTCAAAGCGAGAGATTACTTTGTCAACTCATTGTTTAAGTTTATCAATCTTACTTCTAAGTTTGTTGCAAAATCTAATGGATCAAAAATCCCTTGGAAAAGGGCTGCATGAACTTAATTTATGTGCATCAATATTTATGTTCTTCCAATTTCTTTGGTTTGACTGGTTTTAACTTATGAAACATATATACTTTAAAATTGGTGATGTGTTCGTATTCAATATGTATCGAACTTTGACAAATTGATCATATATGTGTTCATATGTTAGACATGTTACATGACTTGTAAATTTTTTGGACACGCCTACATTTGTAAGTTTTTTTTTTTTTTTTTTTAAAAGTTAATTTGGGGTCAAAATAAAATACATAAAAACAAAAAAGAAGAAAAGTAAGGGAAAAAAAAATATACACCAACATATCTATTGATGCTTCCTACATCTTTGTACCTTAAATTTATATCTATAACAAATAAAAATGTGGAACTTATTTATATTTATCATGTTCCTCCCCTATTTGTATCCTAATTTTTTAAAAATTGTTAAATTCAATATTCATATTCGTCCCTTTCTTATTCACAAGAGTAGAAAAAAGAGGATGGACAAATTACTATCAATTTAAACCATTTGTAGCCAATCATCTTCTTTGCATAATTCCAAAATAACAACAAAAAAGTCACCCGATGCCAATCGCCTAGCCCAGTCGACACAGGAGACTTGAGAAATGATGAAAACATTACTTTCTATTAGGAAATGTTATGATGAAAAGTGGACTTTATTCACAAATCTTATAAAATCTTGTTGAATTCTTATTTGTTCTTTATTTGATTTTATGATTAGTTTTTATGTCGGCAAAAAAAAAAAAATAAATAAAACAAAACAAAAAACAAAAAACAAAACAAAACAAGGGGCACTTAGAAAGAAAAATCAATTTCATTTTGTGTGATTCCTCCCTAATTTTGATTGGTTCTTATGGTGTAGAAAGTGAGTTAGAAACTAAGGTCAATTTTAGATCACAATAATCTTCATATGGTGCCATGGCTTCCACTTACGATTTCTATAGTACTAGATAGGCCATATGATTTTATATTTTGCGTAACAGGTCTCTTGGAGTGAGCAATATTGTGTTGTGTTGGTCTTATTCGTGCCTTGTCATTTTAGTATTTGTGTTGCAGATTCGTGTTAAAATTATCTCAATATTAATTTAATTAATTTATATTTTGGTATAATCATGTTGTGGCATGTGTTTGGCTTGTGTCGTATTAACATGTCATATTAAAAAAAATTCATCCTTTATTAAAAATACCAAGTGTGTGATGAAATTTTTTTTTCCCCACAATTTAAATTTTGTGAAACTAATTTCTACTAGATGAAATTATGTATAAAATATTTGACTTTGACTCAATTCCATTTCTCCAATTTAAAATACTCTACCGTATTATTATATATATTTTTTAATAGATTGACTCTATAATAGGTGACAAAAAATACGTTATCTTAAATAAAAAACAAAAAAATTACATTAGCCTTAAAATTATGTTTTACATACTTTTTATTCAGCTAGATGGAATAACATAAGGTATTAAAAAATATAATGGAACTCCTTAATAGAAATAACATTAAAATATATAACTATTATATGTGTTATCCATGTTAATTTTGTGTTATATGCTTGTTGTGTTAGAAAAGGGTTTAACCCTAACTTGCTAATTTGGTGTATGATTCGAGTTGTGTCGAAAATTTCCATCTAGACATCTTACATGGATGCAAAAAAAAAGGAATACACGGCACTAGGGTACCCTTTATACAACACCATCTCGGACCATACAGTCATTGAAATTCAATAATATCAGAGTATCAATTAATACTAACATGGTATGGGAAATAAGATCAGCTCCGTTCATCTCGTTTTATAGTCTCTTTAGTCGAAAGTATTAATACACATATTATGATAATACTCCAAAACTACTGAATAATTGCTTGATAAACTATCGTTCCACTTTTTTTAGTGTTCTATAAATAACATGTCCTAGCACCATCTCAAGTTCATGCCACGCATAAAAGTTGTGTTTACCAAATATATTAGAAATTGCAACCCATCCAAGCCTTTGATCCTTGTATCTTACTTTCAATAGCTAATTGAAGTAAGCATGACTAAGTGGAGTACCTCCCTTCTGGCAGTTCTTCTGTTTTTTCTTTTGTTTTCCAAACTTGTTTCTCTCAAAGCCAATGCATTCAATGCCAATAATGCTAGTGGTAGCACACAATGCATTGAATTTGAGAGAACAGCCCTCATCAAACTCAAAGAAGGCCTCATAGATCCATCAATGAAGCTTTTTTCTTGGGTTGGCGATGATTGCTGCTCGTGGAAAGGCATAAGCTGCAACAAACAGACTAGCAACGTTGAAATGCTCGACCTCAAAAACAATGGAGATGTTTATGGCTCATCATGCTTGGGTGGTGAGATAAGTTCATCTTTGCTCGACTTAAAACATTTGAGTTATTTGGATCTAAGCATGAACAATTTTTGCAAAATTCCAATCCCAACATTTTTAGGCTCTCTTAAGAAACTAAATTACCTCAATCTTTCTCAAGCATCTTTTAGTGGAATGGTACCACCCCATCTTGGAAACTTGTCAAATTTGCATTATCTTGATCTCTCTACATACTTAAATCCTGGTAGCAATTGGGTTTCAGAATTGAGCTGGCTCTCCGGTCTCACTTCTTTGAAGTATCTCAATCTAGAGGGTGTGAACCTCAGTGAAGCAACTACTTGGTTGCAAGCTGTTAACACAATTCCTTCTCTATCTGAGTTGCATTTGGCCGATTCTGAACTTCACAAATTTCCTCCCTTTGTACCAAATTTGAATCTCACTTCCCTTTTAGTCCTCGATCTCTCCTTCAACAAATTCAACTCCACATTGCCTCAGTGGTTGTTTAATATCAGCACCCTTGTGAACATTGATCTGAGCGCAAATTTTTTTGGAGTTCCAATAGGCCATTTCAAGTTTGGCGACCATTGCAACTTGCAAATTTTGGATCTGTCTGTGAATAAAATTAGCGGTGAGGTAAGTGATCTCATAGAGGGATTGTCCAGATGCAATAACAGTAGTTTGAAGGAACTTAGGTTGCGAAACAATGAATTAAGTGGGCAACTGCCTAATTCACTTGGGCGCCTTAAGCGTTTAAGGTCCCTTGTCCTTAAGGGGAACTTAATCTCAGGACCGGTTCCTAAAGCTGTCGAAAAATTATTTCTCCTGAAGGAATTGGATTTGTCTTACAATAAAATGAATGGGTCTATCCCGGCAAGTTTGGGGAAACTCATGGAACTAACTCACCTTGAACTCTACCAAAATTCTTGGGAAGGGGTCTTATCACAAAATCATTTGGAGGGTCTTAAGAAATTAAAATATTTCTCTGTCTCATCTTCATTTAAAACTCTTGTTTTTTATCTCAAACATGAATGGATTCCTCTTTTTAGTCTAAAATCCATTTACATCAGTGATTGTCCACTGGGTCCTAAGTTTCCGTTATGGCTAAGAACTCAGAGAGAGCTTTCTTTCATAAGCCTCATAAATGTTTCGATTGCAGACACAATGCCTGATTGGCTTTGGAAATTGTCTCCACAGCTTGATTGGTTCGATCTTTCTCATAATCAAGTCCATGGTTTAATTCCCAACACGTTGGAATTTAGCCCATTTGCTTTGGTGGATTTGAGTTTCAACCGGTTAGAGGGCCAATTCCCATTATGGCATAATTTATCAGTTCTTCATTTGGGGAACAATTCACTTTCAGGACCAATCCCTGAAAAAATCAACACTGAGATGCCAAACTTGAGAGTTCTTTATCTTTTTGAGAACTTTCTTAGTGGTAACATCTTATCATCCATTGTTGAAATGAAGAATTTGGAAGCTATAGATCTATCAAACAATCTTTTTTCTGGGGAACTTCCTAGAAATTGGACCAATATGCAACAAATTGGCATCATAGATCTATCGAACAACAATCTAGTTGGCAAATTTCCAAGCTCGATATGTTCATTGCCATCTCTTTACAGCCTAAAATTGAGCACCAACCGTCTCCATGGCAAAATCTTTTCATTCTTGGTGAACTGCACAAGCTTGCAAGCACTTGACCTTGGAGACAACAAATTTTCTGGGGAAATACCAAATTCCATTGGAGAAAGCCATTCATTGCTGCATGAGCTACGCATACATGGCAACATGTTCAGTGGAAACATTCCAAAACAACTTTGTCGTCTTCCTTATCTCCATATCTTGGACCTCGCTCATAATAATTTATCAGGACCCCTCCCACCATGTCTAGGCAATTTGGTTCGTTTGAGTACTTTCACACCTTATAACGGACTACCACCTTCTACAAAAGGAACGCATGCCAACCAAATGGAATTGGTTGTGAAGGGGCGAAATATGAAAATTATCAATATTCTCGGCATTGTAAATATTATTGACTTTTCGAGCAACAAACTATGGGGAGAGATCCCGGATGAAATAACAAATCTTTCGTCCTTAGGGGCCTTAAATTTATCGAGGAACGAATTGACAGGGAAGATACCAAAGAATATTGGAAGGTTACAACAATTAGAAGCTCTTGACCTCTCATGGAACCATCTTTCAGGTCCAATTCCTCCAAGCATGGCTTCTATAACTTCACTGAGCTATTTGAACTTATCGCATAACAACTTGTCTGGACCAATTCCCTCGACCAACCAGTTCCAAACCTTCAATGATCCATCCATTTACGTTGAAAATCTTGAGCTTTGTGGGCTACCATTGACGACAAAGTGCCCAACCCCAAATCATGGTGGTGTAGAAGACAAAGACGGTAAAAAGAAGGATAAAGATGAAGATGAAGAGAAGTTTGATAGGCTATGGTTCTACACTAGCATCGCAGTCGGATTTGTTGTGGGATTTTGGGCTGTTTGTGGCAGTTTGGTTTTGAAAAGTTCATGGAGACATGCGTATTTTCAATTCTTAGATAAGGTGATAGATTGGGTATTTGATAGTTGTTGTCTGTGTTTTTAATTTTGTTGTTTCAGGCATGGCAGTGGAAGTGGCTCATTTGTTAAATATAAATATGATGCTTGAAATGCCTTTGTTTCCATTTTTATGCTTTTGTTTTTGTTGTTGCGGTTTTTTACATGAAATTGATTTTGTATTAACTTGTATTGTTACGCAATGTTTTGGATTACAAAGATACATAGCTTCATTGATGAGAATCTCCTCAAAACTCTAGTCCAAAATTTGGCATGCAATGTTTTTTTGAAAGTTATGGAATCGGGTTTGGATATCCGAAATTAGCTAATATCAATCTGATTAACGAGCTGATGTCAGATATGACAGTGGAGGATTCATATAGGATTCAGACTATGCCTTAATTAGATTGGATTTGGATTTTGCCAAATCCAATTCCAATCCGGCTCGTGTATAGGCCTAATTCAAAATCCATGAACAGCTATATTGCGTGAGCAATACTACCTATAAATTTTATTCAGAAATATCAATCCATTGTTCATATTCATTATATACATAAATCTCACACTATACCCATTCAATATTCACCACACAATCAACAAGTTAAATAAAAATCAGGGACTGGATTCTAAATTGAAAACAACCCTTAAGAGAATTGTTCACTCCGAAAGTGAGCCACCACCTGACTTGTCTCGGAAGTTTTTGATCAGCAGTGATGGGTGCACAGAAAATAAAAAAAAAAATACATTAAGATTGTGTTTTGATCATAAATTTGAGCAAAGATTTAGAAACCAAAAAAAAAAAAAAAAGTGAATAAAATATACCTTCTTCTCTTTTTTTTTTTTTTCTCTAAATTTTTATTTAAATTTATAATCCAAAAACAATCTAAAATGATTGAAATTCAATTGTAAATTGTGAGCACTTAACTTTTCTGAGTCAAAAATAATAAAATCATGGAAAGAGTTATTCTTTCCATCCTCTCCCATTCCAACGAATATGTACAGATACGAGCATCTCCAACTATGCATTAAATTTTTTATTAAATTTGAGTAAAATATCCATTTGATATCAAATGCTCCAATGAAGGTTTTTAAAGCTTCATTAGAACATTGGTCGACTGGACGGATGCCTGGCCGGTTGATCGGCCGGTGTAAATTTTGTACAAATTTTTGCCTTGAGGTAGTCATCTGGAGAGTTGACCGGGAGGACAATTGGCTAGTGTAAATTTTTTACAAATTTTTTCTTTGAGGTGGTCATCCGGGGACATCCGGTGGACATCCGATAGTAAAAGTCCTACGGTTATTAACAATAATTTGATAAAAGATATATCCATTCTTAATTTGATGAAAGATTTAAAAAATTCTAAATTTGATGAAAGATTTAGTGAGTTACTGGAGTAATAAAAAATAATTTTTTTTATTAAATTTAAATTTAATAAAATATTTAATGAATTATTGGAGATGGTCTAACAAGATTGAAAAGGACGGCAAACTAAAGCTCTGTTGGGAGAAAAGTTTGTCACCCCTGCTGTGTTAATGTTGAGCACTTCTCTCTCAATATGACTCAGTCAAGACTCTCAAAGTCCTGGGTCTAAGGTCAGGAAATTTAGATACACATTCCTAGAATGTCAGTATGTGTGGCCCATTTTCTCAATTGTTTATAAATTTAAAATCAAATTCTATAATCTATATCTATACTATATATATATATAGGTAAATGTAGTGTGTTCTTAAAATTTTCTGGTTGATCGGCCAGTGTTTAAAGCTTCAACGGAAGTTTTTGAAGTTTTATTAGAACACCGGTCGACTGGACGGATTTCCGACCATTTGATCGGCCAGTGTAAATTTTGCACAAATTTTTATCATGAGATAGTCATCTGGGAGATTGACCGGGAGGACGACCAGTCAGTGTAAATCTTTTACAAATTTTTATCTTGAGGTGGTCATCTAGGAACATCCGGTAGACATTCAGAGGTGAAAATCTAACGATTATGAACAGTAATTTGATAAAAGATACATCCATTCTTAATTTGAAGAAAGATTTGAGAAATTCTAAATTTGATGAAAGATTTAGTGAGTCATTGGAGCAATAAAAAATAACTTTTTTTTTTTATCAAATTTAAATTTAATAAAATATTTAATAAATCATTGGAGATGGTCTAACAAAGATTGAAAATGACTGCAAACTAAAGCTCTGTTGGGAGAAAAGTCTGTCACCCCTGCCATGTTAACGTTGAGCACTTCTCTCTCAATATGACTTAGTCAAGACTCTCAAAGTCCTGGGTCTAAGGTCAGGAAATTTAGAGTCTTGGTCAATAATCTGCATATGGTGCTTGGCTTGCACTTAAAATTTTTACATTACCGGACATGTCTTAGCTGGATCAGAGTTGACCACATGATTTTGAATTTTGAGTGACGGGTCTATTGGAGTGAATATTGTCTGCCTATGTGTGATTCTATCATAATTTTGTTTGGTTCCTTTTAACGTGTGGAATTGGGGTCGAAAGGAAGTGAGCTAGGACCATAACTTAAATTCCAAACATATGTAGAAACTATAAGGTCCATAATTCCAATTTTAGATCGCAATAATCTGCATATGTTGCTTGGCTTACATTTAAAATTTCTACATTACTAGACACACCTTAGTGGGATTAGAGTTGACCGTATGATTTTGAATTTTGAGTGATGGGTCTATCAGGGTGAACATTGTCTAGACTAGGGGTGGACTTGGGATGGATATTTCTGCCAGATAATTTGATATATATTGGCCTCGTTTGAGAAGTTAGCTATTTTAGTTTTTGACTATTTTAATAGGTTAAACTTTTTGTATTTGGGAAGATGGTCGGATTTTTTTATAGTTAGCTGTGATATTTGTGAGAGAAAAAGTAAAATGATTGATGTGACATTTTGTCTTATTAATTATTTTTACCTATATTGTATTTTTATAAATTTTAGCCAAACAAAAAAAGAGTCAAAAACTCACTTGCCAAACAGGGCCATTATTAGAATAAACTTCTTTAAAATTTAATTTTGAAAATTTTAACTTAAGAGAATTTACATCCTATATATATATATATTGGGCATAAGATGGGATGTTAGGAGGTTAATAAGTTAAATTACAACGAAATAATCGCAGTCGCTCCATCAAATAAAAGCATAAACCTTTAACATTCTCGCTATCTCAAAAGATAGCTACATGGACAGTGGCAGACCCACATGAAGACCGGAGGGTCACGTGCCTCCCCGAATTTTGGATTTACAATTTTTTTTTTAATTTTTAAATTTTTTTTTACATATGTATATAAGTAAAATTTTAAACCAAAAAAACAAATATTTAGAATAAAATGTCAATAGCATTTTTAAATTTATGAGAATAATAGTAATTGTTTTATTGAAAATAAAGTGACTACAACAAATTATATTTTTATGAATGAAAATTTTGTGAAAAAATCTGAATATAAAGGTAATATCCATCATTATTGATATGCAAATATAATTAATCTCACTATATATATCACTATTATATGAAACTTTTACTTAAATTTTGAAAAAATTTAATTTATCTTAACATTATATAATCTATTTTAAAACTTAAATATTCAATTTTTTACATTGTTCATGATACACTAGTTACACACAATACTTTCTTTTTTATTTTACTTTAAATTAATTGTAAAATTTTATGTGAAATACTTTTGTAATAATTTATTTAAGTTTTTTTACTTAATATCAATTCAAAAATTGTTATTATCTTCTTATTGTTGTTTATGGGAAAAAAAATTAAAGTTGTAATTAATAAGTGTCCCTTCTGATTTAGTTTCTTGACTCCATCACTGTACATGAACCACTGTGCCAACTGCCATGTCCTCACATCCTATACTGTTGGGTTCATTTTTTAACAATTTAAACTTTTGAGATAATTGATCTAGTATAAAAATTTAAAAATTGAGATTATTGGGTTCAAATCTCACCTTTGACATTTGGTATTTGGTATTCAGTCTATGTTAAGAACACCCATCACTTTAGGGGGTGTTTGTTGGGAAGGATTAGAAGGGGAGGATTGGACTCCATGTTCATTTCATGGAAGAATCTATTGTTTGGTTGAAAATTTATAAGCCGGATTAAGAGTCCAATTGGACTCCGAGGCTATTTGTTGCAGCTTCTATAAACTGATTATTGCTTATTTTAATTTGGGAGTCCATACCAAACTGTTTGGTGTAGGTTCTTCTCATATCTTATTAGGTAAAAATAATCTAAATAAGTTGAAAAAAAAATTGATTATTTAGAAATTGGGGGAGGAGTACTTTTAGCTTCTGATTTTTTATTATCAGCTTTTAACTTTAAAAAAAAAAAAATGCTATACCAAATAGAGCCTCTATGTCATTCATATGTGGGATTGTTGTGTCTTAGGGAGGAGGTGGGATACAAATAATGGGATAACAATCCCATGGGGATTAACTTGTAAAAATACACTTTTGCCCCCGAGTACATGTATCTTTATTTTTTTATTTTTTATTTTTCTAAATGATGAGATAAAAATTCAAATTTTTTCAAATAGTGGGATAAAGATTT
This sequence comes from Camellia granthamiana, assembly GCA_036172215.1. Classification (NCBI taxonomy): domain Eukaryota; kingdom Viridiplantae; phylum Streptophyta; class Magnoliopsida; order Ericales; family Theaceae; genus Camellia; species Camellia granthamiana. The sequence continues at coordinate 456,423 of JAXFYN010000107.1, read as the reverse complement.
AAATTTTTTTTTTTTTACTACCATATAGACAAATTGTTTAGTTTCGTTATATATTGTACTCAGTAAAATAAAATTTAAAAGTCTCAATTAAAAAATAAAATAAATTCATTTAATTTTTACTGATATTTTATTTATTTAATTTTTTAAAATTTTTAGCAAAAAAAATATTAAAGATAAATCTATTATTAATATTACTCAATAAACAATTGAAAAAATATCTTTTGTTCCGTGTATTGTACGAGCCAATGTACTGGTCAATCACTAGTATCTATTAAAATCAATCGATATCGCTTCCATAAAGAATGGTTTGAATGAAGCCATTCAAAGTGAGAGATTACTTTGTTTTAATGGAAGGAATTGATAGTGAATGGATTAATAATGGGGAGATTGTTAGTGAGGAGATTGATAGTTAGGGAATTAAGTAAAATCGTATTTATTTTGATGATAATTCTTAGTTTGAGGATTGTTAAATTATTTTTATATAAAAGAAAAATAAAATAAATAAAATAATGATTTTTACTTAATGAAAAATACAAAACCATTAAACATTAACGTTCAAAAAAAATGCCCAACATGTAACCCAAAAAAAAAAAGAAAAAAAAAAGGCTAAGTCGAAAGGATTAATTTTCTAATACCAAGTCTTTGGCTTCCATCTCAATTCCAATATTCAAGGCTCATCTTAATCCGGAAGGCTTATAAATCTCATCTCCATCTCTCAAAACAAACATAATATTAATGAATCCTACCTCCATCTCAATCCCATTACTCACTCCATCTCTCGAAATAAACGGACCCTTAAAATCAATCGATATCACTTCAATTAAAGAATGGTTTGAATGAAGCGAGAGATTTTACTATGAGAAATTATTTCATGTAACAGGCACTTCACATACTCTTCCACTTATACTTTGTTTGTTTGAATGGAATGCATTTTTTAAAAAATATTTTTTGCTTTTTCTGTTGTTTGATACAACGGAAAACAAAAGTCAACTGAAAACATTTTCTATGGTCAATGAAAAACAAGTCTATTTTGACAAAAAAAATATTTTCTATTTTTAAAAGACGGAAAACGTTTTTAAAATCAAAGTTTTGTTAGTGCCACTAGGGACGGAACCAGGAGAAGACTATGGAGAGCCATGGTCCCCTGTTTATAGCAATTCTGGTTTTGACCCAATCCTTGTTGTATTTTAGACACGAGTTTCTTGGTTTCGTACTGTTGATTATACCTTGCTTCCCTTGTTTTTCCCTTAATTTTGGCTATTGTGTTGTTGTGGTTGTGTTTGGGACAGGTTGGTTGCTCGGTTTTCCAACTCTTGTCGGCTAGAATTTTGCTCTTCTGCTCGAGTGGCATTTCTTGCGCTCGAGCAGGCTTTGCAAACTCTTAGTACTTTTGCAGGTCTACAAAACTATTGGGAGAGTATATTTTACGCTCGAGCGATTCTTTCTACGCTCGAGCGGGCTCAGCTCGAGCTATTATTTCTTGCGCTTGAGCGTTGGTCTATTCTCTACAAAAGTACTAGGAGTGTGTATTTTGTGCTCAAACGTCACTTCTTACGCTCAAGTGGACTGTGCGTATATCAGTTCGTAAAAAGGTCATTTTACATCACTTTTTCATATCTATTTCTCTCTAAACCCTAATGTTGAGACTTTCTCTCTCTCTCTCTCTCTCTCTCTCTCTCAAACTTACCTTCTCACTACTTTTCCTCTAGATCTTGTGATTTCTCCACCCTTGTGCTTTTGTTAAAAAGGTGGAGCACATCGTAGGCTCTCTTCTTATCCGAACAAAAGTGGGTTTCGGTGTTTTTGAAGTTTCCACTTTTCTTTGTTCGTCTTATAACTTTGAGATAGGGACTTTCTACACTTTTTTATGGGTTTTAACTTAGCTATTTAATGATGTGTAAACTAGATTGACATTTGGAAAGATTTTGAACAAACCTAGGGTTTTGGTTTAAAATCAAAAGAGTGGGGTTTTCAAATAAAGGTGTTGAACATGGTTATGGGTATAAATATGAAGATGTATTGTGTTAAATTGGTGGGTTTTTTCATTTGGAATGGAGTTTGGAAAAAGTGGAGTTTTGCCCTAAAATGGCTCAAATGGTTGTTTTGTATAAATAAATGAAATTGGTAACGAAAATATGAAATTGAATGAATGTTTATATAAATGGTGGAGTTGGATATGCATCACCTCTTATCTATGGAAATTTAGATAATTTATCTATCTTGGAGATTGTATATATGTTTAGAAATATCTATTTTTGGCTATCGGTGGAGGATAGCTATGATTGTTATAGAAATTGTATGAGGATTGGGTGAATTGAAACTAATCTCTTATTGATTGTCATTGAACATGACTGTGTTTTAATATATTGCATATGCATAATGTTTGGGAGGAGAAAGGGGATGTACTCCATATTTGGGAGGAGGAAGGGAATGGACTCCAGCAAATTAAGTTAGCCTGTGTGTCCAGGGTGAAACTCCTGAAAATTGTTGTATACATGGGTGCCGATCCCGCGGACGAAATTTTCGTAAAATGACAAATGGTTGAGCTTGTATGACAATGAGTTGTATCCTTAGTATTGGTTGATTAAACGAAGTGAATGTGAACGATGAAATGAGACATAAACCTTGGCTTATTATGATCTTGTAAATTATGAAAGATTTTATCACGGGCATCATACACGCATATCATATTTATAACTTCATTAAGATTCATAGATTGTGTTAGATTGTTTCTACTGAGTTTTGGCTCACCCTACTTGGGAAAAATCATTTTTAGGTATTGGAGATATGCCTTCGCCAAGACAGTAGTTGGAGAGATCTTTGGAGCAAGAGCTTCCTTTTGGTTGTATTTATTTTGTATAGCCAAGGGCTTAATTATATTGAGCTAGACTCATTTTGTTGTAACCAAGTAGTGACTTGGAAAGATGTAAGTCTTTAGGGCATATGAATATTTGTTTAGCTTTCATTACGTGTAATTGTTTGTAACACATGCATTAGATTAAAGATGAACGATTTATGAATGTATATTGCATATGTCACCTTTTGTATATTAACTCAAATGAATGAAAGCATTTTGTTTCAACTTTATTTCCTTTTATGAGGCGAGTTTATAATATTTATTTTGGGGCATTACACTATTTTTGTGAACATTATTGTTTGCCATAGAATTTAAAATTATATATATATATCATTTTATATATAAAATGACACACAATATAAAAAATATATATGTCATTCTTCTTCTATCTTGAATTCTCTTTTTATTTTACATCAAAAAAAAACTTATTCATCCCATTAGAAATTACTTCTATGGTATTTAATTTAATTTTTTTATGTATATATAATTTATATATCATATATACATACATGTGTGTTTTGTGTATATGGTGAAAAAAATTATTTTTCTTTTGTCCCTTCCGATCATAAAATCCTAATTCCGTTCTATTTGAAATGAATGCAATTGAAGTTTTACTTTGTTGTTGTGTTTGTTGTTCAAATTAAAGAATTAGAGCTGGAAAAGCTTTAGTTTTCAAGTATTGCCCACTTGTGATATTTACACAAAATGACTTAACTCAAGTAGAGATGGAGGGAGGCAAAATTGGAGGAAATTAAAATGATAAAGTCAAAAAAATAAATCAACTTTAAAAGTTAAAAAATAAATAAATTTATTAATAAATATGTTAGTGTCAACTTATTGTTTAAGTTTATCAATCTTACTTCTAAGTTTGTTGCAAAATCTAATGGATCAAAAATCCCTTGGAAAAGTGCTGCATGAACTTAATTTATGTACATCAATATTTATGTTCTTCCAATTTCTTTGGTTTGATTGGTTTTAACTTATGAAACATATATACTTTAAAATACACTACAAAAAAAAACACCTTTGGCGACTAAATTTTTAGTCGCCAAAGGTCCCATTTTAGTCGCCAAATGTCAAAATTTTACTTTTCCCGACTAAAAATTTTAGTCGCCCGTCTTGTCGCCAAAACATGGTCGCGGATGCCTTTGGCGACTAAAAAACTGTTAGTCGCCAATATATGTGTCTTCAGCGACGAAAATATTTGTCGCCAAATGCAATTTGATTTTTGGAAACTTTACATTTAGCGACTAAAATTTTAGTCGCCAATAATGATTTTTTTTTTTATTATTTACACCTTTCCGCGACTAAACCTTTCGTCGCCAAACGCGTACCTTTCCGCGACTAAAGAGCTTAGTCGCGAAAACTGTTTTTCCAAAAAAAAAAAAAAAAACAATTGCCTCTGCTCCCAAGTATTGAACCCACAACGTCCCAGCCCAACACTTCGACCCCCACTACGCCACTATTGCAACATATATTATTTATATACTATTTTCACTGGTATTAATAGAAAATTATATATATAAAAATAATTATTTTTATTTAATATTATTTATGTAAAAAATAAATTATTTACTAAAAAAAATATGAAAGTACTTTCGGCGACTAAATGTGAATTTTAGTCGCCAATTCTTCATTTTTTGGCTACTAATTTGTTTTCTGTCGCTAAAAGAATTCAATTCCGCCTAAGGATAGCACCTTTGGCGACTAAACTAAATTTTAGTCGCCAAAACCTCTACTTTGGGCGACGAAACTAAATTTTAGTCGCCAATTCTTGGTCTTTAGCTACTAATTTTTTTTTTGTAGCCAAAAAGCTTCGCTTTCAGCGACCAAATAGTTTTTAGTCGGCAAAACTCCTGTAATCGGCGACGAAATTCAGATTTAGTCGCTAAATCCGTCACATTTGGCTACTAAATCATTTTAGTCGCCAAAAACTGTGAGTTTTGGCTACTAAACAATCTTTAGTCGCTAAAAAGCCTACATTCGGCGACTAAATTGCCTTTTAGTCGCTAAAACCCTTACATTTGGCGACTAAACTGTTTTAGTCGGGAAAAGTTATCAATTTTGGCGACCAATTCGATTTTAGTCGCCATTTCTAGGAGTTTCAGCGACGAAAATTGAAGTTTTAGTCGCGAAAAGCGCTTTTTGTTGTAGTGATAGGTGATGTGTTCGTATTCAATATGTATCGAACTTTGACAAATTGATCATATATGTGTTCATATGTTGGACACGTTACATGACTTGTAAATTTTTTGGACACGCCTACATTTGTAAGTTTTTTTTTTTTTTTTTTAAAAGTTAATTTGGGGTCAAAATAAAATACATAAAAACAAAAAAAGAAGAAAAGTAAGGAAAAAAAAATATACACCAACATATCTATTGATGCTTCCTATATCTTTGTACCTTAAATTTATATCTATAACAAATAAAAATGTGGAACTTATTTATATTTATCATGTTCCTCCCCTATTTGTATCCTAATTTTTTAAAAATTGTTAAATTCAATATTCATATTCGTCCCTTTCTTATTCACAAGAGTAGAAAAAAGAGGATGGACAAATTACTATCAATTTAAACCATTTGTAGCCCATCATCTTCTTTGCATAATTCCAAAATAACAACAAAAAAGTCACCCGATGCCAATCGCCTAGCCCAGTCGACACGGGAGACTTGAGAAATGATGAAAACATTACTTTCGATTAGGAAATGTTACGATGAAAAGTGGACTTTATTCACAAATCTTATAAAATCTTGTTGAATTCTTATTTGTTCTTTATTTGATTTTATGATTAGTTTTTATGTCGGCCAAAAAAAAAAAAAAAAAAAAACAGGGGGCACCTAGAAAGAAAAATCAATTTCATTTTGTGTGATTTCTCCCTAATTGTGATTGGTTCTTATAGTGTAGAATGGGTGTAGAAAGTGAGCTAGAGAGAATCTCATACCATAGATTAAATTCCAAACATTTGTAGAAACTAAGGTCAATTTTAGATCACAATAATCTTCATATGGTGCCAAGGCTTCCACTTACGATTTCTATACTACTAGATAGGCCATATGATTTTGTATTTTGCGTAACAGGTCCCTTGGAGTGAGCAATATTGTGTTGTGTTGGTCTTATTCGTGTCTTGTCATTTTAGTATTTGTGTTGCAGATTCGTGTTAAAATTATCTCAATATTAATTTAATTAATTTATATTTTGGTATAATCATGTTGTGTCATGTGTTTGGCTTGTGTCGTATTAACATGTCATATTAAAAAAAATTCATCCTTTATTAAAAATACCAAGTGTGTGATGAAATTTTTTTTTCCCCACAATTTAAATTTTGTGAAACTAATTTCTACTAGATGAAATTATGTATAAAATATTTGACTTTGACTCAATTCCATTTCTCCAATTTAAAATACTCTACCGTATTATTATATATATTTTTTAATAGATTGACTCTATAATAGGTGACAAAAAATACGTTATCTTAAATAAAAAACAAAAAAATTACATTAGCCTTAAAATTATGTTTTACATACTTTTTATTCAGCTAGATGGAATAACATAAGGTATTAAAAAATATAATGGAACTCCTTAATAGAAATAACATTAAAATATATAACTATTATATGTGTTATCCATGTTAATTTTGTGTTATATGCTTGTTGTGTAAGAAAAGGGTTTAACCCTAACTTGCTAGTTTGGTGTATGATTCGAGTTGTGTCGAAAATTTCCATCTGGACATCTTACATTGATGCAAAAAAAAAGAAAAGGAATACACGACACTAGTGTACCTTTATACAACACCATCTCGGACCATACAGTCATTGAAATTCAATAATATTAGAGTATCAACTAACACTAACATGGTATGGGAAATAAGATCAGCTCCATTCATCTCCTTTTATAGCCTCTTTAGTCGAAAGTATTACATACACATATTATGATAATACTCCAAAACTACTGAATAATTGCTTGATAAACTATCGTTCCACTTTTTTTAGTGTTCTATAAATAACATGTCCTAGCACCATCTCAAGTTCATGCCACGCATAAAAGTTGTGTTTACCAAATATATTAGAAATTGCAACCCATCCAAGCCTTTGATCCTTGTATCTTACTTTCAATAGCTAATTGAAGTAAGCATGACTAAGTGGAGTACCTCCCTTCTGGCAGTTCTTCTGTTTTTTCTTTTGTTTTCCAAACTTGTTTCTCTCAAAGCCAATGCATTCAATGCCAATAATGCCAGTGGTAGCACACAATGCATTGAATTTGAGAGAACAGCCCTCATCAAACTCAAAGAAGGCCTCATAGATCCATCAATGAAGCTTTTTTCTTGGGTTGGCGACGACTGCTGCTCGTCGAAAGGCATAAGCTGCAACAAACAGACTAGCAATGTTAAAATGCTCGACCTCAAAAACAATGGAGATGTTTATGGCTCATCATGCTTGGGTGGTGAGATAAGTTCATCTTTGCTCGACTTAAAACATTTGAGTTATTTGGATCTAAGCATGAACAATTTTAGCAAAATTCCAATCCCAACATTTTTAGGCTCTCTTAAGAAACTAAATTACCTCAATCTTTCTCAAGCATCTTTTAGTGGAATGGTACCGCCCCATCTTGGAAACTTGTCAAACTTGCATTATCTTGATCTCTCTACATACTTAAATCCCGGTAGCAATTGGGTTTCAGAATTGAGCTGGCTCTCCGGTCTCACTTCTTTGAAGTATCTCAATCTAGAGGGTGTGAACCTCAGTGAAGCAACTACTTGGTTGCAAGCTGTTAACACAATTCCTTCTCTATCTGAGTTGCATTTGGCCGATTCTGAACTTCACAAATTTCCTCCCTTTGTACCAAATTTGAATCTCACTTCCCTTTTAGTCCTCGATCTCTCCTTCAACAAATTCAACTCCACATTGCCTCAGTGGTTGTTTAATATCAGCACCCTTGTGAACATTGATCTGAGCGCAAAGTTTTTTGGAGTTCCAATAGGCCATTTCAAGTTTGGCAACCATTGCAACTTGCAAATTTTGGATCTGTCTGTGAATAAAATTAGCGGTGAGGTAAGTGATCTCATAGAGGGATTGTCCAGATACAATAACAGTAGTTTGAAGGAACTTAGGTTGCGAAACAATGAATTAAGTGGGCAACTGCCTAATTCACTTGGGCACCTTAAGCGTTTAAGGTCCGTTGTCCTTAAAGGGAACTTAATCTCAGGACCGGTTCCTAAAACTGTCGAAAACTTGTCTGTGCTAAAGGAATTGGACCTCTCTTACAATAAAATGAATGGATCTATCCCGGAAAGTTTGGGGAAACTCATGGAACTAACTCACCTTCGACTTTACGAAAATTCTTGGGAAGGGGCTTTATCACAACATCTTTTAGAGGGTCTAAAGAAACTAGAAGATTTCTCCGTCTCATCTTCATTTAAAACTGTTGTTTTCGATGTCAAACATGATAATTGGATTCCTCTTTTTAGCCTAAAATCCATTATTATCAGTGATTGTTCATTGGGTCCCAAGTTCCCATTATGGCTAAGAACTCAGAGAGAGCTTTCTTTCATAAGCCTCACAAATGTTTCGATTTCAGACACAATGCCTGATTGGCTTTGGAAATTGTCTCCACAGCTTGATTGGCTTGATCTTTCTCATAATCAAGTCAATGGTTTACTTCCCAACACGTTGCAATTTCGAGCATTTGCTTTGGTGGATTTGAGTTTCAACCGGTTAATGGGCCAATTCCCGCTTTGGCATAATTTGTCAATTCTTCATTTGGGGAACAATTCACTTTCAGGACCAATCCCCGAAAAAATCAACACTGTGATGCCACACTTGAGAGTTCTTGATCTTTTTGAGAACTTTCTTAGTGGTAACATCTCACCATCCATTGTTGAAATGAAGAACTTGGAATCTATTGATCTATCAAACAATCTTTTTTCTGGGGAAATTCCTAGAAATTGGAACAATATGCAACAAATTGGCGTCATAGATCTATCGAACAACAATCTAGTTGGCAAATTTCCAAGCTCAATATGTTCATTGCCATATCTTTACAGCATAAAATTGAGCACCAACCGTCTCCATGGCAAAATATTTTCCTCCTTGGTGAGCTGCACAAGCTTGCAAACACTGGACATTGGAGACAACAAATTTTCCGGGGAAATACCAAATTCCATTGGAGAAAGCCATTCATCGCTGCTTGAGCTACGCATTCGCGGCAACATGTTCAGTGGAAACATTCCAAAACAACTCTGTCATCTTCCTTACCTCCATATCTTGGACCTCGCTCATAATAATTTATCAGGACCCCTCCCACCATGTCTAGGCAATTTGATTCGTTTGAGTACTTTCACGCCTTATGACCGACTACCACCGTCTGCAAGAGCGACGCACGCGAACCAAATGGAATTGGTTGTGAAGGGACGAAATATGAAAATTATCAATATTCTCAGCATTGTAAATATTATTGACTTTTCGAGCAACAAACTATGGGGAGAGATCCCGGATGAATTAACAAATCTTTCATCCTTAGGGGCCTTAAATTTATCGAGGAACAAATTGACAGGGAAGATACCGGAGAATATTGGAAGGTTACAACAATTAGAAGCTCTTGACCTCTCATGGAACCATCTTTCAGGTTCAATTCCTCCAAGCATGGCTTCCATAACTGCACTGGACTATTTGAACCTATCGCATAACAACTTGTCTGGACCAATTCCCTCGACCAACCAGTTCCAAACCTTCGATGATCCATCCATTTACGTTGAAAATCTTGAACTTTGCGGGTCACCATTGACGACCAAATGCCCAACCCCAAATCAGGGTGATGTAGAAGACAAAGACGCTAAAACGAATGATGAAGAGGAGTTTGATAGGCTATGGTTCTACATTAGCATTGGAGTAGGATTTGCTGTGGGATTTTGGGCTGTTTGTGGCGGTTTGGTTGTGAAAAGTTCATGGAGGCATGCTTTCTGCCAATTCATAGATAAGGTGATAGATTGGGTCTTCGATAGTTGTTGTCTGTGTTTTTAATTTTGTTGTTTCATCATTGGCATGGCAGTTGAAGCGGCTCATTTGTTAAATATCAATATGATGCCTGACGTGCTTTTGTTTCCACTTTTATGCTTTTGTTTTTGTTTTTGTTGCTGTTGTACCAAGACATGGCTTCATTGATGAGAAGCTCCTCAGTTATCAAAGTCCAGAGTCATGGGTCAGAAAATTTATAAATTTAAGGTTCATGACTTCTATAATTTTTTTTCCCTACTAGATGCAACAGTTATCTATAATCTTTGACTTTGAATCATTGCCCTTGTTGTGAAAATTAAAAATACCTTCTTTTTATATTTTTTATTTAGCAGAATTAATAAAAAAAAATTCCTAATTACCGTCCTATGAAATAATAAAATTATCAAACTTATTCTAACATCATTAAAAACTATTAATTAATTTAATAATTTATTAATAAAAATAATCGGATGTAATTTCCAAAACTAGACAATTCATATTTTAAACAAATTTTAAGAAACATATTTGTAATTTTTTTTTCCGAAAAATGATGTCATAATAATTTGACCTACAAAACATTATTTTAGAGACAAATTTTAAAAATATGAGAAAAACCAATAGGAAGTTTAAACCTTGACTAAATAATATTTTATAATTATGAAAATACTTCTAGGTTAATAATAGTAATCATCTAATTATATAATCGTTTTATCCCACCGTATATCTCAATTAAAAAACAAACAAACCCTATATCAATTAATTCACAATCAAATTTTAAAATTTCTTGTCACATTTGCTAAGCTGTGGGCCGCAACTTCAACGTAAGAGACCCCATCATTAGGGTTGCGTAATTCTACCTACACTAAAAAAATCATTCAATATGTCTTATTCTTAGTACTCTTTATTAAATTATTTAGAATTATAATTTATTCTCAATATATTCTCTTTTTTTTTTCACAAAATACCCTTCCACATAAAATCATAATTTGTGATACTCCCAAATAATCAACAAATTAATTCAAAAAAAATTCTTCCATCTCTTCTCAACGATGGGTCTCTCTCTCTCTCTCTCTCTCTCTCTCTCTCTCTCTCTCTCTCTCTCTCTCCATATATATATATATATATCATATATAGATTTCATTTAGATCTCTTGAACTTTGTTGAGTATGGCTGCAAACGAGCCGAGCTGAGCCAAACTTTTGAATCTTCAAGCTCATTTATTAAGAATTAGTCAAACTTGAGCTCGAACCGACCTCTAGTCGAGCTTCAAAAATCGAGCTTGAGTTCAGCTTGTCAAATATTTGTTGAATTCAAGCTCGGCTCAAGCTTGCTTGATTACATAAATGAGCCGAGTTCGAGTTCGAGCTCGAGCTTGAAAAAAAATTAAATTTAAATTAATTTACTCATTAAGAGAAAAAAAAATACAAAATTATAAATAAAATATATAATAATACTTCTATTAATAATAAATTTCATCAATCAAACGAGCTTAAAAATCGAGTTTGAACTCGTTCATTTAGTAAACTAGTTGCACTCAAACGAGTTTTAAACGAGCCGAGCTCAAGTTATTCATGAACAATTCAATTCGTTTGTAGCCTTATTATTGAGTAAGGTTTGTTTTTCAACAGCGACTGTGCTCTCTCTCTCCATAGTTGGTTACTTTTTTCTATTTAGTGGGTTTTCTTGGTTTTTATTTTTTTAATTTTATGACGATTCTAATGCTTTCTATGGCTTCATCATTTTTAGATTGATGTTTTGTGAAGTGGGTTTTCCATTGAGAGATCAACACGTTTTCGCTCTTTTTTTGAAAATCTCATCACAAAGATCAGAGAATGACCAATGAGATTGTTCTAGGGTTTCCTTTTTTGTTCGATGATAATGTGAGTTTTGATGGGGGGTGAATTGAAATTTTGGTGAGAAAAAGAAAATGAAGTGAAAATAATTAAAATTTGAGAAAAAAAAATGACGAGACTTGAATATAGAGTGTACCGTGAGAGCATCTCTAACAGTAATAGACATTTTATCTATCTAAACATTACTATAAAGTATACATTTTATTTTACTTATCAACTGCTTCATGTTTCTATTCCAACCATACTCTTTATTTTAGTTATTTATCTAAATACTATTAACTTTATAGAATGTCATATCAGCAACAAAGATAGGAGAAAATGATCTTAATGATTAAATACAATTTGCCTAACCTTGGAGGCTAGCTGCATGTAGTTAGTGAATGTGAGTTAAACTAAAATACCTAATCATGCTTAGTGCATAGGAGTTGAAAAAAGTGAATCATACTAAATATTTTAACTAACAAGCATTATATGCCTAATGAGTTGGAAATGCTCTGAAAAAAAAAATTATTTTATTTTAGAGTTTAATGTAGATTATACTTACTAGTAAATTTATATTAAAATATAATAAGAACTAAAATCTCAAAATTTTAATTGGGTACTAAGTCACTATCTGAGTGTAAAACCCCATTAGGGCTTCACAAAATTTAAAGCCCCATTTGGGTTTTAAAACATCCGAGCCCATTTCCTAATTGGGCTACGCAAAATTTGAGGACATTTGGGCCTGCAGGTACTCAGATATTAAACTCGCAGATCTTACCCAAAAACCCATTTGGACCTTTAAATGGTTTGAGCCCAATTCTTAATTGGGCTCCTCAAAATTTTAAGGCCCACATATTAGATATTAAACTCATGAAAACATATACTACACTTCATCTTGATCTTGGTCAAAAGGTCCGAGCCCAATTCTTCATTGGGCTTCTCAAAATTTTAAGGCCCACATATTAAACTCTTGAGAACAGATACTACACTTGATCCTAACCAAAAGACCCAGAAAGGTATGCTTTAAAAGTCATTGGGCTCGCCCTTTGAAAGCCCACTAACACTTGTCTCTTTCTCCATGTGGGACTACATGGTAAGTAATGCTTCACCCTCTCTCTACGACTTTTGAACTTGAATCATAGCACTTTCTAGACCGTCACTGTTACTGTTTTTATTACATTCCATTGAAGGTATATCGGACAGTTTATGGGCATATTGATTAATTTTAGGGTCTTAAAATTAATAATTGAACCAACTTTCAATATTTTTTACCGTGATTCGAATTTAAGATCTTAAATTTTATTTAAATTTTAACCGTTTAGCCAACTTTTGAATATAAAATTTAAATTAGTAATTTTTGCATCTCAAATAGTGAAAAAACAAAAAGAATTTTAAATAAATGATTATAATTTTTTTAAAGGGCCTCACTTAAATTATTTGTTTATTTTTGTCTTAGGTCTCAAAGAGGCTTTGGCCACCTCTGTTTGCATCAATGCCATCACTGCAACACCAATAACTCATGATATGTGTGTGTATAATCCAGTGTTGTTGGTGTGAATACTATCACAATTTTTTTCTAATTACTACACATTTGAAATGAACATGGTTTTGAAAATCGGACCAGACCGATCGGTTGAACCGCCGACCGATCAAGGTTCCGGTCCGGGTACACCCACTAAACCGGCCATAGTGGAAAACCGACCTATTTTCGAAGAACTAGAAAAACCGACGGTCGAACCGCCAAACCAGTCAACGCGGTTCCGGTTCACCGAGTTGAGAAAACGGATTTTTTGTATTTTTTTCTTTTTTATTCTTTCTTTCTTTCTTATTTTATATATATATATTATATATAATAAAATTTTAATTGGAAACTCTCTTTTAAGGATATCCTCTTGTGAGGAATCCCATTGAGAGCTTGAAATTATTGTGAAAGTTTCTATCTATTTATAAGAAAAAAATTCTTTCAAAAAAACTCAAAAAATCTATGTGAGATTCAATCAAATTTATTGGAGGGAAACTTAAAATTTTGATATCCCTCCAAAATTTTTGCTTTTCTTTCAATCAAATTATTTGAATTAAAATCATATGGAGGGAATATTGAATATTTGATTTCTTCTTCCAAAATTAAAATTAATAATATTTTTAAATATATTTTTATATTTTTTAATAAAAAAAGTATTAAGAGAAATATTTAAGATTATCAAATTTTTAATTTTTAATTTTATTACTTATATTTTTATTTAAATATAATTTTAATATATTTATGACGTCACGGTTCGATGCTGGTTCAACCCGACGGTTGAACCGGTGACCCATCCACCCGATCATTTTTCCAGTTCACTCACCGATCCAATTTTTAAAACATTGGAAATGAATGCAATCGTAGTTTTACTTTGTTTTTGTGTTGTTGTTCAAATTAAATAATAAGAGCTGGAAGAGCTTTTAGTTTTCGAGTATTGCGAACTTGTGATATTTACACAAAAGGACTTAACCCAAGTAGAGATGGAGAGAGGTAAAATTGGAGGAAATTAAAATGATAAAGTCAAAACAATAAATCAACTTTAAAAGTTAAAAATAAATAAATTTATTAATAAAAATGTTAGTGTCAACTTATTGTCTAAGTTTATCAATCTTACTTCTAAGTTCTTTGCAAAATCTAATGGATCAAAAATCCCTTGGAAAAGTGACGTATGAACTTAATTTATGTACATCAATATTTATGTTCTTCCAATTTCCTTGGTTTGATTGGTTTAGCTTACGAAATATATGCACTTCAAAATAGGTGATGTGTTTGTATTCAATACGTATTGAATTTTAACAAATTGACCACATATGTGTTCATATGTTAGACACGTCACATGACTTGTAAATTTTTTGGACCTACCTACGTTTTTTTTTTTTTTTCAAAGTTAATTTGGGGGCCAAAATAAAATACATAAAAACAAAAAAGAAGAAAAGTAAGGGGAAAAAAAAACACCAACATATCTATTGATACTTCTTATATCTTTGTACCTTAAATTTATATCTATAACAAATAAAAATGTGGAACTTATTTATATTTGTCATGTCCCTTCTGTGATTATATGGGCATGGGGTTTAATTTCAAAGATATTGATTGGGTTTACGGGTTCCTAGGAGTCCTGTTAGAAGAGCATTTGATCACTGCTGTTTTTAATTGGAACTCTAGCAACTACCGCGGGACGGTCATTATCTAGAAAGGAAATTCGTATGTATTTATATGACTATGTACTTATGTGGAGTGAATTACTATTGTCCTTTGTATTAGGACGTGAGTGAGTTAGCTTCGGCACATGTGTAAATGTGCTAATCTCTTTTGTTACCCTTATTAGGATGTCAGGACGTAGACGTCGTGGTGGTAGGCGTGGTAAGCCTAGAAGGCACGAGGTGCCTTTACCGGATGAGATTCTGGCATAAGAAGAAGGGGTTGGTTAGGCCAATGTGGCCGAACTAGTTGGTCAACAGGCCATAGATGCCTTAGCTCGCGAAATGGCCAGAGCGTTACGGAAATCCATGGACATTCTCAGGGCTGAGAATCAAGTCCAGGCCCAAGTAGCTAAGACAGAGCCATCTTTCTTGAAACGGGAGTTTTTCCGGTCGAATCTGGATGAGTTTTTGGGTGATCCCAATGAGCCACTGAAGGTGGATAAGTGGCTAGAGCAAATAGTGAAAACGTTCGAGATGCTTGGCATCGAGGACGACTAGCTAAGAGTGACCTTGGTATCCTTCCAGTTGAAGGGAGATGCGGGTCAGTGGTTGAAGTTTGTGCGTGGGTCCATTAGGGTGACTTGGGAGGCTTTTGTCAGTGCCTTCCAAGACAAGTTTTTGCCTTCCACTGTCAGGGAGAAGTTGAGAGATCAGTTCTCTAAGTTTGTACAGTTGAACACTCCGGTAGCTGAGTTTGAAGCCATATTTACTAGCTTGTTAAGGTTTTCACCAGAACTCGTGGTGAATGAGGAACGCCGTTGTTTAGAGTTCGAGAAGAGGTTGAGGACTAGGCTAATGTTTAAAGTGGCCGGGTCGATGATTAGAGATTACGGACACCTTGTGGAGGCAGCGGCAGCTCATTTTGAGACCGTGATGCAGATAGAGGAGGAGAGGATGAGGGGCTCTAGGAGGAGTCAGGATATTCAAGGGGACAGTAAAATGTAGAGGGGTTCTAACCCACAACAGTCCTATGAAGCTCAGTCGAGGTCCATTTTTCCAGTATCAAGTTCGGATTCTGGCAGAGGTGGTCAGGGAGATTTCACTTGTTACAAGTGTGGCCAGTTGGGCCACAAGTCTCCAGCTTGCTTGCAGAGAGGAGAAGGGCAACGGTTTGTATCGTCTTGGCTCATTCTCAAAGCCAAAGTTAGGGGAGAGGCAGCCACTTATCAATGTGGGTAGGTGGGGCACATGAATAGGTTTTGCCCACAGTTGGGTGGCACACCTAGTGCGTCTGGTTCAAGGCAGACACAGAGCCACGAATCGGCACAGTCAGTATAGACCTCGAGGGCTAATTAGGGAGCCTCTTCAGATCAGTCAATGTATCAGCTTATGCTCCGAGAGGTGAGCAGGTTATGTGAAAACTCATATTTAAATTATTCTTAAAAGAAAATAAATAAATTAATAAATTAACTAATTTTATTCAGAATCTACCTAAAATATATAATAGTGTGAAAAAAAAAAAATTTTAAATTAGCCCAATTCAATCACTAACAAAGACCTTATTAAGAATAAAAAAATGTTGTGGATGTTCAATAATTATTGTTAAAAAAAAAAAAAATAAGAGATTTTCGTGGCAGCCACCTGCTTGTTTGCATGGTGGTATGGGAACCATAGCCCACAATCTTTCTTAGAATTTAGGGAAAACCATAGAACTTGGAGAAAGTGAGCAAAGAATTTAGAGAAAGCCACATTTCTTAGAACTTGGAGAAAGTGGATGGATTTATTAATGAAAAGAATGTGTGAGAGAGAGGGAGAGAGAGCTAGCCTCGGAGAAGATCTATAAAATGCACCTAGTGGTCATGCACAGGAGGCTCATATTTTGAAGGCTAAGCATAAACCATATACATCCAAATAGAGGGAATTCTTATGGAAGAAGAGGAGGAGGTTGAGGTTGCATATTTTCCTACCATTTCATTATTCCATTTCAACCCTACAACTAAGTAAGAAAACCCTCTCAACCCTCTCATTTCTTTTTATTAGTGAAGTTTTCAGATTATGTCCTTGTCATTAAAATGACTACTCATAAATAGAAATTATATATATATGTGTAGGAATTTTGTGATGTGGATATCAAGTGTTTGAAGATGTTGATAGTCTTAAAATCATCTTATTATTGTAAAGAAATAAGCCTGCATGTGTAGTTTATACATTTAAAAAGAAGATTGAAAATAATTAATCTGTTTGAATCTGCCAGGATGTTGCCCGAATTTTTAGACAATTTTATACTCAAAATTTCGAGATGATTTCTTTTACAAAGTTGTTGATAATAATGTCTAGTTCATCCAGGAATTTTGGCAACAATTTTTGAGCTTTCTACGAATTTATACAAATTTTTAATTAAACCTGAAGTTGTGTTGAAAATAATCTGTTTTGAATCTGCCATAATGTTTGCCCGAATTTTTAGACAATTTTATACTCAAAATTTCGAGATGATGTCTTCTACAAAGTTGTTGATAATGATGTCTAGTTCATCCAGGAATTTTGGTAACAATTTTTGAACTTCCTACGAATTTATACAGATTTTTAATTAAATCTGAAGCTGTGTTGGAAATAATCTGTTTTGAATCTGCCATAATGTTTGCCCAAATTTTTAGACAATTTTAAACTCAAAATTTCGAGATTATTTATTCTAAAAAGTTGTTGAGAATGGTGTTTAGTTCATCCAGGAATTTTGGCAACAATTTTTGAGCTTGCTAAGAATTTATACAAATTTTTAACTAATCTGAAACTGTGAGACAAATTTCACAATGTATTTGAAAATTTATTTAAAATTCTATACTAAGCCAAATCTAGTCATTTCTAACTAAAAGATGAAATTTGAGAAGTCTAGTTTCATGATAAATTTTTATATTATGGGTTTGATCTATAAATTTAAGCATGGAATTAATGTAAGGAAATGTGACAAATCTGTGTCATAAATAACCTTGGAATTTTTTTAGAATTATTTATAATTTATTTTTGGAAAATATTTTCTGAAAAATGACCATAACATGTTTATTGAGTATCATGTAGATTGATATGAATTTTAGAGTTGTATAAGTAATGTATTTATAATTTCATCTACAAGATATATATTCTGAAAATTTTTCTGGACAGGATAAAATCACCACTTTAATATTGTGTTAGTCTAATTTTGTAAATCAAAAATTTGTGCATGTGTGTGTTTATGGTTTATTTCTTGTATCCAAGTTATTATGTTCATAACATGATTTAAATTAATTGTTTGTTAAATTTTGGACATTGAATAATTTGTGTTTAATATATAAAGTTACTGATAAAGGATTAATACCGGGTATTCAGGGTGAGCCCTGGTTTTTAATAACTTTTAAGTAAATTGTGTCGCGAAACCCTAAGATGGCACGGGGATTATTTGAATCCTTATTGGTATTTGGTTTTGGAATAAGGGTGGATGTGTAGGTGGCATGCAGGGAAGTTATGTACCCCTGGCAAACCGTTTCCTTGGGGCAGACCACGGATGTCACGGCTTGGGTATATAACTCCGGGCGTGGGTATGTTTGGTAGTTCTTGAATATTTGACCAAGGGGAGGTTTCCAAATTAACCGTGGCCATGACTTAGTAGTTAGTAAGTTAAATCTCTTTGGTGAGATTTCAATGGTCAATTAAGATATTAAAATTATTTGAATTATTTTAATGATTGTAATTTATATTTACAGTTATATTATTACCTCGTGTTTATAATCTCATTATTCTTTTTGAAAAAGAATGGTAGGTTGGTTATGTTTTCTTACTGTGTTGCAAAACTCATGGCATATATTTTGTTGCCCTGGTGTTTCATGCCAGATTATGTAGAAGAAGGGACTGAGGCTGAAATTGGAGCAGCTGCTAACATCGAACCTTGGCTAACTTAGAGTCAAGATTTTATCGAAATAAAATCCTGTCATTTCTTGCATTAGTGTTTAACTATGTTGTAACTCTGTGTGTGAACTTGTAGTTTTATTTTGTTGTTGGACTTTGACTATGTAAAAATTTAAAAATTCCTAATTAGTAGTTAAAATTTTATCTAGCAAGTTATTGTTATTTAAATGTTATGACGTTTCAAAAAAAAAAAAATTGGGGCGTCACAGGTTAAGCAGAGACCTACAGGGTGTGTGTATGCTGTTATCGTGCTAGAACTTGTACCAACTCTTTCAGTAGTGAAAGGTATTTTTTTGTTTTGCAATTCAGTTGCTAATTTGTTAATTGATACGGGGTACATCCCATTCATTTATTGTGATAACCCAACCCGTACTATGCTTAATTATATATGTGATTATGTGTTTGATATGCATTTACAAGTTTGAGTATGAGAAATATGTGAATTTGAAAAAATATCTGTTGAAATTAGGATTACCTGTTGCAATTAAAACTTTGAACCGAAATTAAAGGCCATAGAAGTGCGACAAACAAAAACCGACTTTATAGCTATGATTAGCATGATTTTTAGAGCCTTTGGTGAGATTTTGAAAAATTATGATTCGTAATGAATAAATTAAGATTTTTGAGTTAAGTGTATATGTTTAGCCTTTTTGTTATTCATTTTGATGGAAGAGAGCTCAAAGTGTGAGTTAGAGAGAGAGGAAGAGGAAAAAGCTAGGGATTTGAAGGGAATCAAGGGGCAAACCATAGGTTTGAGTTAAGGCATGGAAATTTACTTACAAACTTTGTTTCTAACTCATCTTTGTCTTGAAATCATGAAGAAATTAGGAATTTTGAGCTAGGGTTTTGAGTTGTATGGTAGCTTGAGCTAAAGGCATGAAATTGAACCCTAATTTCTCCATCTTTTTTTGATTTAGGTTGACTCTTGTGATTGAACCATGAAACAAATCCTAGATAATTCATGAAAACAAGATTTGTTGAAAGATTGCTCATGGATCATGTATTTTGAATTTGTTTATGAAATGTATGAATACGGGAAAGAGATGAGTCCATGAATTTGTTGTTGATGCAAGATTGATATGTTTAATGTGGAATTACACTTGTATCATACTCATATATCATGTTTTTGAGTTGTTTTTACATGAATTTGGGCTTGGAAATGAATTTAGGGAGTTTGCATCTTTGAACCATTTTCAGACTGTTTGATTTTGCCCAGACCGCATAAGCGGCCACGGGCAGCGCATGAACAGAACATGAAAAAAATAGAGGTTTTCATTATGCTCCTTGGGTGCTCGAGCGGCCGGTGTTTCTGCTCGAGCGGATTTGGGCCACACGAGCGGGTGAAGACTTTCGTACGTGCGGAACCCCTGTTTTAGCCCAACTTCAAAAAGGCATATCTCTTTCATTCGGACTCTGTTTTAAATGATTCTTGAGCCTAAATTCAAGCCCTCGAAGTCTAGTTTCTAATGGTGATGGTCTCACATCCAAATTTTTAGTACAAAAATAGATATGCTTGAAGGTTGTTTATTTTCTTTTAATCATTTCATGCCATTTCTTACCCTAACTTAGTTTCCTTTCGCTTTTTACTATTTCCTTAAATCTTAAATAAGTAAACATGATATGTTCAATGAAAAACATATGAACTTATTGTAGGAAACATTAATTTAAGTCATGAACATTTATGGCCGTTTAAAGTACATCTTTGGAACATGCTTTGCACGTGATTCACATGTAGAGAAGATTAGTATTGAACAATTGAGAGAAATTAAAGAAAAGTGTACAAATTGAAAAAAATGATTTATCAAATGTGTATGTGACATGTTTGGTGTAGGTCATGTACCGGAGGCAACGCCGCAAGACCAAACGCACTGTGAGTTGTTATATAGCATACTTATACTTTTTGTTGCGTATCTTGAACCATGAACGGTGATTGGTGTCAACATTATGAATTGATTGGAAAAGATGAAACTTCATTGATATTATATGACATGTGCTAAATGATTGGGCCTGAGGCCGCTTGTTAAATGATTTGGCCCGAGGCCGCTTGTTAAATGATTGGGCCCAAGGCCGCTTGTTATATGATTGGGCCCGAGGTCGCTTGTTATATGCTTGGGCCTAAGACCGCTTGGTTTATATGATTATGGATATTGTGAGAATCTTATGATCATCTACTTACACTGCTTTATTGTATTATTACTCATTGAGCTTCGCTCACACCAATTTCATGTATGCGCATGTAGGTGATTAGCAGCATGGAGCACACCCCTAGAGTCAGCTTCAGGAGCCTTTTGTGACCCAATCAAGTCATGCCTCCGAGATGAAGTTTTGTCTTGACTCACACCACACTTTGACCTTATTATGTTTTGGGTTTCATAGTCTTGGGTTGTAAACATTATGTACAATTTTCCTCTGGCTCTTATATTTTTGATGAGTATGTTTATGTATTATTGTGTTATGTGGTTAACTCTATGATTTTGCTCATGATTGGCACAGCTCAATGGACTTCTCTTTAATATATGCTTTTGTTTACGGCTCCATTAACATGAATATTCTGCATAATCGTTTGAGGCCTTCGGTAATCTACGGATTACTGGCAGGTTATGACCCAAACTTTTATGGACGGGTTCGAGTCATGACAGAGTGGTATCAGAGCACGAGTTAATATCTCACACACGAGTCCATACGAGCAACAAGAAATCTAGAAAAGGTTTAAGTTGCATCCATAATGCATTCACATCAGGTATGACATGGAAATGTACATTTGTATATGTGACTTATATGCATAT
Organism: Camellia granthamiana; assembly: GCA_036172215.1. Lineage (NCBI taxonomy): Eukaryota > Viridiplantae > Streptophyta > Magnoliopsida > Ericales > Theaceae > Camellia > Camellia granthamiana. The sequence continues at coordinate 434,854 of JAXFYN010000107.1, read as the reverse complement.
TATCTTTGAAAGTTATAATGCATGTTCCTCAGATCATGGTGAGAACAAGGGTAGAAAATGGGGAGGATTCAACCTCCGTACGACTTGATAGGATGGAAGCAATGATGATGGAAATGGCTGAGGCTTTTAGACAATAATAACAATAACAACAGTAACAACAACCACCACCGCCACCAATGCCCGTGCCCTCGCCTGTAGTGCAAGACCATCAAGCTGACGACCAAACCATTGCTCTCACAAAGGAATTTAAGAAGGTGAAACCGTCATCGTTCAAAGGAGGAATTAATCCACTAAAGGCGGAGGCGTGGGTGCTTGGAATCAAGAAATTGTTTGAAATCTTTCCATGCACAGAGGCACAGAAAGTCTTGCTAGCTGCCTTTATATTAGAAGATGAGGCACGCCGTTGGTGGATGCTTATTCGAAGAAAACATCAATAGATGAATTGTGCTCAATTCTTGGAGATTTTCTATGAGAAGTACTTCCCACAGAGTATCCATGATAGGAAGGTGTCGGAGTTTGAAAACTTGAAGCAAGGGAGCAAAACTGTAGCGGAGTATGAGGCACAATTTACCAAACTAGCCCGTTTCGCACCATACATGGTCGATATAGACTACAATAAGGCAAGGAAATTTGAGGGAGGTCTGCCAGACTCCATTCTTGAGAAGATTACTGTATTGCAGGTACAGAAATTTGTGGATGTATTGGATAAGGCCATCATAATGGAAGGTAACCAAGCCAGCCGCAACTGGTACTCAGATTGGAAAGGCAAAAGGCAGGGTTCCAATATGCACAAAAGGTCAGCGTCCTCACAAAATAAGAAGCAAAATTTGGGAACTTCCAACACTGCGGGGTTTAACCGGGATTCACCATCAACTTGCCTGGAGTGTGGAAAAAGCATCGAGGGGTTTGCCATCGAGCATCAAGAGCTTGCTTTAAGTGTAGGAAGACGGGACATATGATGAGAGATTGGCCTATATTTGGGCAACAAAAAGGGAATAGGCCAACTGCTAGTTCAGCCGGTTCCACTCCTGCAACAAAGACCCCAGTAAGGCCTACTACTTCTCAAGAAAATGTTAGACAAGGAAGAGTCTTTGCTCTTGTTCCAGGTGACGTCCAAAATTTAGATGCTGTGGTTTCAAGTACGCTTTCCATCAATGGCCAACCTGCTCTTGTGCTACTTGATTCGAGTTCCACTCATTCATTTGTTTCAAAAACCTTTGCTCCTAATTTGAATAGATCTATAGAACCCTTGAATTATGTGTTGTGTGTCTCTCTCCTATCTGGGGATTATATGTTTTGTGCTTCTATGTATTCGGTATGTGAGCTTTTACTTTTCATTATGTGCTAATTTGATGCCTTTTGACATGGTACACTTTGATATAATTTTAGGAATGGATTGGTTAGCTAAGTATCATGCAACCATCGACTGTGTGTCCAAACAACTTGTTTTCCACCCACCGGGTCAAGAAGAATTTACTTTTGTGGGACATGGAGTGGTCCCTTCACCTTATTTGATATCGGCTATGAAAGCTTGTAAACTACTTCAGAAAGGTTGTAGGGGTTATTTGTGTAGTATTTTGCAGGCAGAGACAACTGAGGTGGGTGTTGAAAATATTCAGATTATTAGTGAGTTTCCGGATGTATTTCCAGAAGAATTGCCAAGGGACTTGATAGACCGCGAGATTGAATTTGTTATTGATATTGTACCAGGTACTCAACCTATTTCCAAGGCTTTGTACAGGCTGTCTCCGGTAGAAATGAAGGAATTGAAAATACAGTTGCAAAAATTACTTGACAAAGGGTTCATCCGATCGAGTACATCGCCATGGAGCGCACCCCGTTTTGTTTGTGAAAAAGAAGGATGGGACCCTTCGGTTGTGTATTGATTACTGAGAACTTAATAAGGTAACGGTGAAGAATAAGTATCCTTTACCATGGATTGATGATTTGTTTGACCAATTACAGGGGCCACAAGTGTTTTCAAAGATCAACTTGAGATCCGAGTACCATCAGTTGAAAGTCAAAACAGAGGATGTTGAGAAGACCACCTTTCAAACCAGGTAAGGCCATTGCAAATTTTTAGTTATGCCATTTGGGGTTACAAATGCACCGGCAGCTTTTATGGATTTAATGAATCGGGTTTTCAAATCGTTCTTAGATGAGTTTGTGGTGGTATTCATTGATGACTTCTTAATTATTCGAAGAATAGTGAGAATCATGAAAGGCATTTGAGATTAATTCTTCAAACACTTAGGGACAAGAAGTTATATGCTAAATTGAAGAAGTGTGAATTTTGATTGAATGAAGTTGTGTTTTTGGGACATGTAATTAGCAAGGATGGTGTGTCTATCGATCTGCAAAAGATAGAAACTATTGTGAATTGGCCTACTTCTACCAATGTTACAGAAGTATGCAGTTTTATGGGTTTAGCGGGTTACTATCGAAGATTTGTTAAAGATTTCTCTAAGATTGCAGTGCCGCTCACCCAGTTAACCCGAAAAGGTGTTCCATTCGAGTGGACAGAACAAAGGGAGTCCGCCTTCCAAGAATTAAAGACAAGACTCAAAACAGCACCGGTTCTTGCCTTACCATCAGGTACAGAAGGGTTTGTGATCTATAGTAATGCTTTTCATAAGGGTTTGGGGTTTGTACTTATGCAGAATGGAAGAGTGATTGCGTATGTATCTCAACAATTGAAGTCACATGAAAAGAATTACCGTACGTATGATTTGGAATTAGCTGCTGTGGTGTTTGCGTTGAAGATTTGGTGGCATTATCTTTATGGAGCAACACATGAAGTCTACACTGACCACAAGAGCCTCAAGTATTTTTTTACCCAAAAGGAGCTTAATATGCGTCAAAGGCGGTGGTTAGAACTCATCAAGGATTATGACTTGCAGATTCATTATCATTCCAGCAAAGCCAACACGGTAGCGGATGCTCTTAGTAGCAAGTCAACGAGAAACTTAGCATGTGTACTTACAGAGCAGAATGAACAATTACTTGACTTGGAAAGAATGGAGATGGAAATTGTGCTACATTAACGAGATAGAATGTTAGCCGCGATGGCCGCACAACCAGCTATTATTAAGGAAATCAAACGAAGGCAATTAGAGGATGAATTTCTCAAGAAAGTACATGATGAGATAGAAGCAAAGCTGAGACCGGGATTTTCCTTGGAAGCTCAAGTGTTGAAATTCAAGGGAAGATTGTGTGATCCTAACATCCCCGAAATTAAAGGAAGGGTTTTGGAAGAAGCTCACAAATCTAGATTTGTTATGCATCCCGGAAATGCCAAAATGTACCAAGATCTCAAGCAAGCTTTTTGGTGGCCCAACATAAAAAGAGAAATTGCAGAGTTCATTTTGAGGTGCCTTCAATGTCAATAAATGAAAGCAGAGAACCAAAGACCGGCGGGGTTACTTCGACCTCTCCCTATTCCGGAATGGAAGTAGGAACATATAACTATGGATTTTATTGTGGGCTTATCCCGAACACCCCGAGGTATGGATTCTATATGGGTTATTATGGATAGATTGACTAATTCTGCTTATTTTCTGTCTGTGGAAACTGTCTATAGTGCTGATAGACTTGCTACGGTGTACATTGTGGAGATTATTCGATTGCATGGTGTTCCGGTTTCCATTGTGTCGGATAGAGATTCTAAGTTTGTGTCAAGATTTTGGCAAAGCTTACAAAAAGCATTAGGGACAGAGTTGAGGTTCAGTACCGCATTTCATCCACAAATCGATGGAAAATCTGAAAGAACTATACAAACGTTGGAGGACATGCTCCGAATGTGTGTTTTGGATTTCTGTGAAAGTTGGGAGGCTCATTTACGTTTGGCGGAATTTGCCTATAACAACAGTTTCCACTCCAGTATTGGAATGGCACCATATGAAGCCTTGTAAGGGAGAAGATGCCGAACTCCAGTTTGTTGGACCAAGGTTGGAAATAGGTCGTTGATTGGGCCTGAAATTATGCAAGTTACTACGGAAAACATTCAAGTCATCCAACAGAGATTAAAAACTGCTCAAAGCCGACAAAAGAGCTATGCGGATCAAAGCAAGAGAGACTTAGAGTTTGAAGTTGCGGATTATGTTTTTGTCAAAGTCACTCCAACGAAAAGGCACACAAGATTTGGAAAGAAAGGGAAATTATCACCACGGTACATAGGGCCGTTTCAGATTCTGGAAAGATTGGGTCCGGTTGCTTATCGGATTACTTTACACACTGGGCATCGAGCAAGTGCACAATGTGTTTCACGTATCAATGTTACAAGGCTACATTCGGGACCCTTCTCATGTTATTAACTATTATCAAATTGTGTTAGATGACGACATGGTTTATGAAGAGAAACCCTTTCGCATCCTTGATTGACAAGTTAAGCAACTACGGAACAAGATTATCCCAATGGTAAAAATGGAATGGAGGGAACATCATGAGAACAAAGCCATTTGGGAATGGGAAGAAGAAATACGGCAACAATACCCGGAATTGTTTTCAACTTGAGGTAAACAAGTTTGGAGGACTAAACTTTCTAAAGAAGGAAAGACTGTGATAACCCAACCCGTACTATACTTAATTATATATGCGATTATGTGTTTGATATGAATTTGCAAGTTTGAGTATGGGAAATATGTGAATTTGAAAAAATATCTGTTGAAAGTAGGATTACTTGTTGTAATTGAAACTTTGAACTGAAATTCAAGGCCATAGAGGCACGATAAACGAAAACCGACTTCATAGCTATGATTAGCATGATTTTTAGAGCCTTTGGTGAGATTTTGAAAAATTATGATTCGTAATGAATAAATTAAGATTTTTGAGTTAAGTGTATATGTTTAGCCTTTTTGTTCTTCATTTTGTTGGAAGAGAGCTCAAAGTGTGAGTTAGAGAGAGAAGAAGAGAAGAAAGCTAGGGATTTGAAGGGAATCAAGGGGCAAACCATAGAGTTGAGTTAAGGTATGGAAATTTACTTACAAATTTTGTTTCTCACTCATCTTTGTTTTGAAATCATGAAGAAATTAGGAATTTTAAGCTAGGGTTTTGAGTTGTGTGGTGGCTTGAGCTAAAGGCATGAAATTGAATCCTAATCTCTCCATCTTTGTTTGATTTAAGTTCACTCTTGTGATTGACCTATGAAACAAACCCTAGATAATTCATGAAAACAAGATTTGTTGAAAGATTGCTCATGGATCATGTATTTTGAATTTGTTTATGAAATGTATGAATACGGGAAAGAGATGAGTCCATGAATTTGTTGTTGATGCAAGGTTGATATGTTTAATGTGGAATTATAGTTGTATCATACTTATATATATATATATCATGTTTTTGAGTTGTTTTTACATGAATTTGGGCTTGGAAATGAATTTAGGAAGTTTGCATCTTTGAAGCATTTTCGGATTGTCTGATTTTGCCTAGACCGCACGAGCGGCCACGGGCAGCGCACGAGTAGAACATGAAGAAAAAAAAGATTTTCATTCTGCTCCCTGGGCGCTCGAGCGGCCGGTGTTTCTGCTCGAGCGGATTTGGGCCGCACGATTGGTGAAGAATTCCGTATGTGCGGAACCCCTGTTTTAGCCCAACTTCAAAAAGGCATATCTCTTTCATCCGGACTCCATTTTAAGTGATTCTTGAGCCTAAATTTAAGCCCTCGAAGCCTAGTTTCTAATGGTGATGGTCTCACATCCAAATTCTAAGTACAAAAATAGATATGCTTGAATGTTGTTTATTTTCTTTTAACTATTTCATGCCATTTCCTACCCTAACTTAGTTTCCTTTCGCTTCTTGCTATTTCCTTAAATCTTAAACAATTAAACATGATATGTTCAATGAAAAACATATGAAATTATTGTAGGAAACATTAATTTAAGTCATGAACATTTAGGGTCGTTTAAAGTACATCTTTGGAACATGCTCTATACGTGGTTCACATGTAGAGAAGATTAGCATTGAACACTTGAGAGAAATTAAAGAAAAGTGTATGAATTGAAACAAATGATTTGTCGAATGTGTATGTGACATGTTTGGTGTAGGTCATGTGCCGGAGGCAACGCCACAAAACCAAATGCACCGTGAGTAGTAATATAGTACACTTATACTCTTTGTTGCGTATCTTGAACAATGAACGGTGATTGGTGCCAACATTATGAATTGATTGGAAAAGATGAAACTTCATTGATATTATATGACATGTGCTAAATGATTGGGCCTGAGGCCGTTTATTAAATAATTGGGCTAGAGGCCGTTTGTTAAATAATTAGGCCCGAGGCTGCTTCTTAAATAATTAGGCTCGAGACTGCTTGTCAAATAATTAGGTTTGAGGTTGCTTGATAAATGATTGGGCCTGAGGCCGCTTGTTATATGCTTGGGCCTAAGGCCGCTTGGTTTATATGATTACGGATATTGTGAGAATCTTATGATCATGTACTTACACTTCTTTACTGTATTATTACTCATTGAGTTTCGCTCACCCAATTTCATGTATGCACATGTAGGTGATCAGTAGTATGGAGTGCACCTCTAGAGTTAGCTTCAGGAGCCTTTTGTGACCTAATCAAGTCATGCCTCTGTGACAACCCTTACCTCTGATTAGTGCTAAACTATGGTTAAGCACAATAAGTAACTGATTTGACTGAAATTTTGAACTGATTGATTGAGTGTATTAGTTTAAATGCATTTCTATCTGTTTGACTGCTAAATGATCTGTTCGTGTTTTTATTTCGAACTATAAATTGAAGGCCTTATCGGCGGCCGAATCTGGAATTGATTTGTGTTACATGTTAATTAGAATTTATATGATTTTATGGTAGATTTAATTTGAAATTGATTTGGAATGATTAAATTAGATTAAATAATGTTCAATCACATTAGTTGCTTTAATTACCCGTTTGCCATTAGTAGGCCACTGCCTACAACATTGTTTTGGAGCCTTTGATATATCATTCTTGTTCATCTTTAGAGATAAAACCGAGGGAAAGAGTGAGAAAGGAGAAAACTTAGCTTCAATTGAGAATTGGCTTGGGGACTTAGGTGATGTGAAGGTTGATTGCATAATTGAGCTTCTATACCTAAAATTGAAAACCTAAGGTAGGATATTTACCTTCTTGTTTATGAATTCAAGTCATTTCTTGCATGAGTCATGGAGGAATAGGAGCTTAAGGTCAAGAATTAAATTAAAGTGTTGAATTAAGAGTGATTCCATGCATGCATGTTCATATTATGACATTTCGAAGTTGTTTTTCATGAAATCTTACATGCAAGTTCATGTTTTGATTGTAGTCCATGAACTTACCATGATTTTGAGCTTAAACTTGCATTTGATTGTAGTTTGGAGCATTGGAATTCAAAGGAACACATGCATGTTATATGTATGCCTTGCTCTTGAAGTTTTGTTTGAAATTGTGTTCAATTGACTTACTTTTGGGCTTTGATTTCACAAATTGACCTTCAAGACATGTTGTATTATGGGTTTTAAAGTGTTTTTTAGAAAATTAGCCCAAAAGGATCGGATTTGATGCTTTAAAAGTTGAGTTTGTGCTTGGAGGTTCAATCTGGAAATCCCAGATTTTAGACCCACGCTCGAGCGTAGGATTTCATGCTCGAGCGTACATTCGGATTCTTGCACTTCCGCTCGAGCGTGAAATGCGTATGCCCAGAATTTCATTTGTTTTGCAGTCCACTCGAGCGAGGGACTTCACGCTCAAGCGTGGACCTGAGTCTTACGCTCGAGCGTGGATCGAGCGCCCATCGAGCGTGATTTTTGTGCATCCAGTACTTTTTGCATGAGTTTGCAGTCCGCTCGAGCGGGGGAAGTCACACTCGAGCGGAGCACCTTTTTCTGCATGTTCGCTCGAGCGTAGAAAGCCACGCTCGAGCGAGACCCCTGTTTTTTGAAAATTTTGAAAAGTGTTTTAAAGTGCATCTTTGCATCCTCATTCCATCCTAGGCATTCCTAGGCCTTGTTTAAGGCATCTTAATGAGGATATTGATGTAGAACCATACCGAGTCAAGTTAGGGACTAAGTTGTTAATTCCCAAGTGTGTAACTTAGTGTGTGTTCGTTCTGTAACTGTGTAGGGTTGACATCCGAGGACGCGCACTAGCCTATCTGTAGCCCAGTACTCTGTGAGTAACAATGTTGTAAAGATATGTTCAATGATGATTATTTTCTGAACAATCAACTGTATTGTTTTCTGAAGTAATACTGTTTACTGTTTACTGAATGAATGATGTCCTAATTATGAACTGTACTCGTGGCATCCATAACAACTTACTGTTACTGTACTGCTACTGTACTGCTACTGTCATAGAGATCTCTGTTGGTTCCAATACTTGGAACCAATATTGTATACTGTTATGATGGCCATCAACTGACTGTTTGGTCTGTTAAGACCTACTGTACTGTTTTGCTATTGGATATGCCACTTATGACTGCTATGGTTTCTAAATGACTGATTAATTACCGAACGGACATTCATTCTAACCTCTTTACACAACTGTTATTCACTGGGCTTTAGCTCACTGTTTATATTTATATGTAGGTGTTTAGGCACCGGATCGATGCTAGGAGCGTCAGGTTAAGCTCCAGTTTTGTCAAGCCAACCGTCGTGCCTTACTGCGAAGTTCCAAGTCTGTCCAAGCTAAGGCTGTTTTGGGGTGTCCCAGATTCACCCTTATCGTCTCTGTTTTGTAATAGATGTTTTAGACTTGTACTGTACAGTTATGGTGAAGGGATTTGGTCCCTAACCTGAATGTTTGTGTATATGATGTACATGTGTTTTGTTTATCATGTGGCATGTTTATAAAAAGTCTTTTTGCATTCTAATTGTCACAGCTCATTGGACATCTTTTATGTACTGTTTTGGCTTCCGCCAGCCCCTTACTCTGTATTACTGTCATTACTGTTAAGCAGGCCTTCGGTAATCACGGATTACAGGCCGGTTATGGTGCTAAACCCATAGGGGCGGGTTTGGGTCGTGACAGCCTCCGAGACGGAGTTTTGTCTTGACTTACACCACACTTTGACCTTATTATGTTTTTGCTTTCATGGTCTTGGGTTGTAAACATTATGTACAATTTTTCTCTGGTTCTTATATTTTTGATGAGCATGTATATGTATTATTGTGTTACATGGTTAACTTTATGATTTTGCTCATGATTGGCACAACTCAATGGACTTCTTTTTATTATATACTTCCGTTTATGGCCCCATTAGCATAAATATTCTGCATAATCATTTGAGGCCTTCGGTAATTTTCGGATTACTGGCCGGTTATGACCCAAAATTTTAGGGTTGGGTTCGGGTCATGACATTTATCTCGTCTGCATTTGCATCGGTTTTGGGTTAGAGTTGGCTCAGTTAGCCTCTTTTACATGTATAGAGTCACTTATTGGTGGTGAGGTTGTTTTGAAACAGGGGTGTCGGGGTTGTGACATAGAGGTTGCTGATCGCCGACTTCTTTTTGCATTTGTGTTGATTGACATGTCTAGTTTTGATGTTATTTTGGATATGGATTGGTTGTTATCATATCAAGCTATTATAGATTGCTACTGTCAGAGGGTTACTATATGTAGCTTGAACGGTGATTGCTTTTATTTCTTGGGGGACCAGGTTGATAGAGTCGTATCACCGGTGTATGATCTGTGTGGACGAAGTGAACTTAGTTGCCTTCTTGCCAACTTTTTGAATAGGGAGTATGATGAAGTCCGAGGTGAGTTGCCAAGGGTGGTTTGTGAATACCTGGACGTTTTTGCCGAGGATCTTACCAGTTTACCACGTCACCGTGAGATTGAGTTCTCAATTAAGCTAGTGACTGGCATGACACCGATTTCTATGGCACCGTATAGATTTGCACCTGCCGAGTTAAGTGCGTTGAAGATTCAACTCCAAGACCTGTTGGACAAGGGTTTTATCCGTCCTAGTACTTCGCCTTGGGGAGCACTGGCTCTTTTTTCCAAAAAGAAAGATAGTACGTTGTGACTTTGTATAGATTACCGGAAGTTGAACCAGGTATTGATCAATTTCATGATAGGGAGGAGGTTTGTGGGTCTTTCATTTTCATTTATTGAGCTTGTGTCCCTCGATTCATAAGTCGTCAAGCAATGAGTTTGCGTCGATTGATGGCTTGCGAATCAAGCCTACCATTCATTTGATCTGTTTGATGACAAAGAGAGGCAAGGTAGACAAACATCTCCTAAAAATATTTTGTTTGTGCTTTATTTTTTTTCTGTTGCAGTAGAGGAGAACCCAAAACTAGTGGCCGACCGGCCACCTCTCTGTACGGCCGACCACTTTTACTGGCCGGCTGGCCACCTCATTTTAGGCTAGCAGTGCCATTTTCATGGCATAACAGAATAGAGTCTGGGGTAAAAACAATTCAATTTTCTAACTGCACAACAAAACCATTCTAGCAGTAGAACATAGACATTTTCGGGTGGAAATTTGCATTTATGCATGAACCAGTTCAATGTTCTTGGGTAAAAACAGTTCAATTTTTTGACTGCACAACATAACCATTCTAGTAGCAGAACAGAGGCATTTTCGAGTGGAAATTCGTATTTATGCATGAACCATCCCTTGTTTCTCGGGGCCCGTTAAAATTATGTTTAATAATAGTATGCTGTACTTAAAGTAGTGAACTTGTAATAATTAATTAATTCCATATTGTAACTAATCAGTTAGTTCAATTCTAATTTGTAATAATTAGCTAGTGTAGTTAATTCATTTTGTATTGTAATAGTTAGTTAATTCGGTAATTAGTTAGGACATTTATTCGGACCCTCTTGCATGAAGGCAAAAATTGTAATAATGTGTGTATGTCTTCCAACCCCATTTTTTTCTCCCTTTTATTTACCTACTTATAATGGTAGCATCATGTTTTACATATATTTTTCATATCATTACCATGCTTACCTATCCATTTTACATACATTTGGCTCAGTGCATCATTCTAACCTTATGGTTGTTTATTATCAAGAAAATGTGCTTAAACTATATACTATCAAATTGATTCATATGCCATGTTAGTAGCTGAGCCAATTATTTGCATATTGTATGTGTTGCATTAGTCATATTGCATTATTTAGGAGCATGCATTGCTTTTCTAATTAATTTATTTTGTTTGGCTTACCTTGGAGTACTAGGTGAGCATTTATTGCTTTATCATATTGCATGTGTGTGATTGTTGTCATGACAAGCATGTTACCATGAGGCTAAATGCTCAAGTGATATACTTGTTTGAATGCCTGTGGATGAAGGCTAATTGCTTAAATTGAGATAATTTGATGAATGTACATATGAGATCACTTTTTTAAGTGGTACATATTCAAAACGCTTTTCAAAACATACATAAAATCAAAGTATTCTAATTTTTGCAAATTAGTCTATATTTGTGTGCATCACATAGTAAAGATAGCCTATATAATCGGAATAAGAGCATGTAATGTAAGTAAAAATCACATCATGATTAGTAGAGGCTGATCTTTAATCGGGTGAGTGGGATGCTCAATTCATGACCTTCCCTTCTCATACCTAAGTTCCCGAGCCGGGACACTTTGGTGATGACAAGCACGTGGCCTTCGGCACGAGTTTCCTAAATTTCTTAAAAATATTTAGGTGGCGAATTTGAAATATGGCAAAACAGTTCATTTTTGACATTTTTGATTCAAAATTAATTTTTCAAAAGATTTGCCGGATTTGAACTCATTTGTGTTTTATCTATTTCACATTGCACTTGTGAAATTAGATTCAGAACCACGGGAGTCCGAACTGTAAGGCTATCGTATTCGAAAAGAGCACGAAAAGCAAGCTACAGATAGCTTTGATTGTTGTAGAAATTGCATGAAGATTAGGTGAATTGAAACTAACCTTTTATTTGTTGTCATTGAATATGACTTTGTTTTTAATGCATTGTAAATGTATGGTATTTGGAAGAAGGAATGAGATGTACTCCATATTTAGAAGGAGAAAGGGGATGGACTCCATTGAATTAAATTGGCCTGTGTGTCTAGGGTGAAAGTCCCAAAAACTCCACGTATATATGGGTGTCGATTCCAGCGGACAAAATTTCCGTAAAATGACAAATAGATGTGGTTGTACGAGAACTATATTGGTTAGAGGCCCACTGAGTTGTATCCTCAGTTTGATTGATTGTATGAAATGGATATGATTAATGAATTGACATGAAATGGATTGTGGTATAAAGCTTGACATAACATGATTTTTGGAAAAAGAGTTGTAAATGATTTATCACGAGCATTGTATATGCATATCATACTTATATCTCTGTTAAGATTCATATATTTGTTAAATTATTTCTACTGAACTTTGACTGAGCCTACTTGGGAAAACCATTTTCAAGTGCTAGTGATATGCCTCCAACAAGGACTTAGCTGGGAAGGATTGTGGAGCTGAAGGCTTAGTTTTGTTTAGCTTATATTTAACTTTTGTACAAGCCCTAGAGCTTTATTTGTATTGAGCTTGTGGCTCATTTTGATGTACCGAAGCCTTGGCTTGGAAAGACGTAAGCCCTTAGGGCATATGAATATCTGTTTAGCTTTCATCCCTTATCACTACTTGTAACCCATGTTGTAGATTCAGGATGAACTGTTTATGAATGTATATTGCATTTGTCACCTTTTGTATATTAACTCTGATTAATGAAAGGTTCTTATTTCATCTATATCATTTTGTAATAGTGTTTGGAGTTGAATTATTGTACTTATTTTGGAGGCGTGACATAGCCAATGGAGATTTTCTTTATTGTTTAAAATTAAGAAAATTAAGAAATTAGTATGAGATATTGAAACTCTTGCGAGGCTTCTCAGTAAAAACCCCATTTTCCTTATATAATATAATATAAATTGTTTAAAATTAATAAAATCGGTATAAGAAATCGCGAATGGTTCAACCTAATCGGTTAGGTCAAATGACCAACCAACTTATATAAAAATTAATTAATTAAAACTTTTAAATATTAATTTAATTTTAAAATCTAAATTGACTTGAATTAAAGTATGTATAATACTACACTATTAAGATTCATTATATATTACTGAAACAACTCGTTTTTTTTCTTTCTTTCCCGATATGTGATTATAAAATAAAAGTTAACAATTATTTGAACGGAAAATTTATTTTAATCAAGCAATCTCAGTCTTTCCATTTTTAATCAGATCAATCTTTAGTTTATTTCGAATCAAATAAATCTAATCAATATATTTTGATAAAACCGCTAAAATTGCGGTTAAACCAACAAATAAATCAGATAAAAAATGATTTTGCCTAATTGGCTAGGTCATAATTAATTAATTAATTAAAACTTTTAAAATTTAAACTATATTGAATTGAAACATGCACAGCACTACAATATTAAATGGGATGGGAGTATAAGATTCACTTTATATGAGTAAAATAACTCATTTTTTCCTTCTTTCCTGATGTGGGATTATCAAATAAAAGTTAACCAATGGAGATTTTCTTAATTGTTTAAAATTAAGAAAATCAAAAAAATTAGTATCACTACTACAAAAATAGTTAAAGATCACACTTTGACCCAAAAAAAAAAAAAAAATCTCACTTTTATTGAAAGTGTGATAAAAAAATTAGATTGATATTTTAATTACATTATTTCCAGAATTATCTAGATCTCCTTTCTGGTTGTTAATCTCTGCTACTGATCATTGTTTCTTGTTTCAACAGATGTCTCGCCCAAGGCCTCCTTCTAAGGTTTTGGTTCCTTCTAGTCAACCTTTTGTTCCTCCTCCTTTGGAGTTAGTAGGACAATACCCTCAACCCATTCAAATGATCAACCGTTACCAAATCCTTGGTAATATCCCCAGGCCTAATTACTCAACTGTTTTGGCTACTGATCCTTTTGCTCCAAGCCAATCAGTCTCAGTTACTCAATTCCCAGCTAACCCAGTCAGGTCATCTCGATCTGATTATACCAAATCACACACTACTAATCTGTTCTATATAGAACTCAGTCACCCTAAAGGCCAAATAATTCATGAAATTGCTAAATCCCATTTTGGCTCTGGATGCCATTTCATCCTCCCACATCCAGAGAAAACACTCACCTATTACAAAGATATTTTGATCCATCATCAATCAATCTTGATTAAACCCATTTATGATCGAACCTATGCCAGCAAGGTTCTGTATCATTCCATTTACATCCATAGTATTGTTTCCCAAGCTGAATGGGGTCCTCCTTATCAGCTTCGAGATTTACCTGGTCATTCCATCCAGTATAATTACCATGATTATGTTGATGCCTGGTTTAAGATTTTCCTGTACCAAAATGAAACTTTTAGTCACTCCTGGTTCATCTCCTTTGATCAAAAATTCAAATCCGAGTTTCCTACCTGGTTTCTGAGATGGTGGACTCATTATGGTGCCATTTCAGACATCCTCCCTGGTGATCTCATTGAACTAGTCAACTATTTCTCCTCTGTTTACCCATTCACCACTCATCAGAGACAATTTCCATCTTTGTTAATTTTTATATCCAAATATAAACTCCCATGGATATTTAAATGGCATTATGGAATTGATGGTAACATAATCACCCGTCAACATTCAGTTAAATGGTGGGCTAAATTCAATGTGCCCAGAATTTTTGAAATTGTTCAAGAAGAATTCCCCATTGATCAATGTGCTCCAACTCCTTCTATGTCCAAAGCCCAGTAGAACCCAACTGCTGCAATCAGCCAAGGAAGCCAGCCCAGTCTTCCTCCAGTCAACCTTGGAAGCCCCTCATCTAGTGGTTCCAAGCCCAAATCCTCCAAATCCAAATCAGTTCAACCAGCCCAATCAAAATCCAAAGTGAAGTGCAAAGCTCTTGCAATTCCAGACCAGCCCAAGGAACATTCACGGCCCAAATCAAAATCCAAAGCTAAGGCTAAGCCCATTTCACCTCCTGCTCAGCCCAAAGCTAAATCAAAGGTCAAGCCCAAGTTATCCCGAGATGAACTGCTCCAGTTAGCCCGTTAATTAACAGAGCAAGCTGAAGAAGCTCAATCACCCAGTTCAAAAAATTCAGAAGACAGTTCAAACCAGTCACAATCTTCTGAAGGATCAACTACTCAACCCATCTCATATGGCAGATCCGAGTTCCAAGATGCTCAGGACCCATATGCCTGATCAACATAGGATTCCCTATAAATATAAATTAGCTTCAATCAATACTCTTTTGAGAAAAGCTGCTAATTTGTATCTATATTGATTCCTATATTCACATATTCCACCAAAAGTGATGAATAGTAAAAGTTACTATTTACTTTTACTGTTCACCGTCACTATTCACCCAATCAACTTTTGTTAAAGCTGCATATTCGTGCAATCACTCTACTGAAAGCAACCGACAACATTTGCTTTGCCTTACGCGCTGCTAGCTGCTTTCATCAATCAAAGAAATCACATGATTACTGAGATAACTAAACCATGACTTTTAATTGTATAAAAGAATGCAGTTAAATGTTTCCAATGTTCATTAATGGATTTGGAAAATATTAAGATGTCATCAATATAAACAATAGAAAAATGACTAAATGGATTAAAAATATCATTCATTATATTTTGAAATTCACTAGGAGCATTTTTTAAACCAAATGGCATTACATTCCATTCATATTGACCAAAGGGTGTGTTAAAAGCAGTTTTATATCGATCTTTAGGGTGAATTTGTATTTGCCAAAACCCACTTTTTAAATCAAATTTACTAAAAATAACAGCTTGACTAAGTCTTTTAATCAAATCTTTTTTTATTAGGAATAGGATATCTAATCCATTTTAAAACAGCATTGAGTGGTTTATAATTAATAACTAAGCGAGGGACACCTCGTTCTAATTCAACATTTTTATTAACATAAAAAGCAAGACAAGACCATGGTGATTTACTTGGACTAATGATTCTGTTTTTTAATAATTCATTAATTTCTTTCTTACACATTTCAAGTAATTCATAATTCATTTGAATAGGTCGAGATTTAGTAGGGATGTGTTTTTCATTAAAATTCTTAATATATGGCAAAGTAACTACATGCTTTTTTCTATGCCAAAATGCAGTAGGTAAATGGGAGCAGACAGTGGATTCTAGTTTTAATTTAAAATCATTAATTTGAGAAATAATAACAGGATCATTTAATTGTTGATCAATTCTTTTATAATTAATTTCTTCTTTAAGAAAATTGATTTGCCTAGTTAAGCGATTAATAGTATGGGAAATAGAACAATCTTTTAACAGTTTTAATTCGAACATTTCAGGCGAAAATAAAAATTTAAAAGTAACAGGTTGGCCTAAAACATGAGTGGTAATTCCTTCAGCAGATGTAGTAAATGGATAAAGTAAATGTATAAATGGGGTACCTAATATGATTTTATCAGTAATGTTTTTACTAAAACGAATGAGGTGTTGAAACATACATTATCTTGACAAACATGAACGTTAGGCAATTTATATTTAATACGCATTTTACTACCATTAGCAGAGGTTAATTTCTCATGGCATTTTTCATAGTATTTAGTAGGGAGCAAACCTTCTTGCACACAGTTTAAATCAGCACCAGTATCTATTAGAGCAATTAAGTTTAATTCAAAATCATTAATAACTATCTTAATTCGTGAATACCATTTTTGCATATAGATTTTATTGATTAGATTTAATCTTTTATCGTCAAGAGCATGGGATTGTGATCTATTGTCAAATATTAATTTATCAGGATTAGTGTGATCAGAATCAGGGTCAGAATTATGTTCAGATCCATTAGGAGATTCATGGACTGAGTTGTGGAAATTATCTAAACTTTTATTAAGTTTTAATGTAATAATTTCATCTTCTAATTTTCGATCTTTTTGCCTTAATTCATTAATAGTTTGTTTGATTTGATTGATTTCAGATTGTAAATCTTGAAGTGTAATTTCTTTAGTTTTATTTTTAAATCTTTCTAAAGTCTTAGATAAACTGATAATAGGTTTATCAATCTTAGGTTTATCATCAGAATGAATTAATAAAGATTTTAGTTTATCAATATATTTTTGTTTTAAATTGGGATCATCTAATTTGCTAATTAATTGAGTGTGATTATATACATTTTTTTAATCACACATTATAATTAAAATGTGATTATATATACTATTACTTTTTAATCACTTTTTAAATAAGTGTGATTATATATATATATATTTTAATCACACATTCTAATTAAAGTGTGATTATTTATATATTTTTTAATCACACCTTCTAATTAAAGTGTGATTATATATACACTACTACTACTTTTTAATCACACTTTTTAAATGAGTGTGATTGTATATATATATTTTAATCACACATTCTAATTAAAGTGTGATTATTTATATATATTTTTAATCACACATTGTAATTAAAGTGTGATTATATATACACTATTACTTTTTAATCACACTTTTTAAATAAGTGTGATTATATATATATATATTTTAATCACACATTCTGATGAAAGTGTGATTATTTATATATTTTTTAATCAAACGTTCTATTTAAAATGTGATTATATATACACTACTACTTTTTAATCACACTTTTTAAATGAGTGTGATTATATATATATTTTTTTAATCACACATTCTAATTAAAGTGTGATTATTTATATATTTTTTAATCACACCTTCTAATTGAAATGTGATTATATATACATTACTGTGGGGAAGTGATTCTGGAAATACTCTTCAGATCTTGGGAGACGCTCTTGATCCTCAGCTAGTCACCTGCAAAGACTAACACTCCGGTCGGGGGTGCCGGGGTTAGCACTCTGACGGGCAAGTCCGTTCTTATACTCAAGAAAGCTTGTTTACTAAGTTTGGTGAAGTGATTCTTACATACCTTTCTAAATCTGAAGCTCTTGTATTTATACTCATTCTCTGGACCTCGGGTCCAAAGCCCACTTTTTACTTATTATCCTTTTGTTTATTCCCACATACATCTCCCCGTCTATTTGGCGATCTCAATATATTGGGCATCTTAGTTGATTAGCACGGAGCCGAACAGTCTCTGACTTCTGGAATACATCCCTTCTAACTCTTCTATTTATTTGGCTCCCACAATTGCCCCCCAAGCATTTTCCCAACGTATGTTGGCTGGAGTGCTTGGTTCTGAATTTTGAATACTTAGAACCAAAATTTTGGTGGTTGGGCCTACGAAGCACACGTCTAAGTACGCCCCCTTTTGGTTGTCGTACCGACTTCCCGCCTCTTCGTACATACCTATTCATTGCGATTTTAAAGATTGGCGTCCCTTCGGATTCGCATTCCGTGATACTGGTCGCTGGGTTGCCTTTTGGATCGTTCTTGCAATTTTATCTCCTCCAATATCTTCTTCATCCTCTGTAAGTTATCCACTTCTTTTCTTCGAGAACTATTCTCAGTTTATTCTTTGGCACATCTGTGTCAACTGTAGGGTATGGCGAAACATTTGAAAGACCTCCTCTTATCAGATCGAATTGCTGGTTTTAGACGCCATTTCTCTATTCCTGATAACGTCCGTCTATCACTTTTGGCAGACGGCACCCTTGACATGGAGAGGGAGGACGAAACCATGATCGTCTTTCCTCTCTTGTCAATCGCAGAGGGCAGAGTCCGCTTCCCTCTACACCCATTCCTAAGGGCTGTGCTTCGCCATTGGGATTTAATCCCTTCTCAACCTAACATGAATTTCTTTAGAATTATAATGGGGATTGTAGCGTTGAATCTTCATCTTGGAATTAACCTTGGCATTCCAGCTATCCGGCACTGCTATGCCTTGGCTAAGTCTTCCGGTCGGCAAGGGCGTTATTTCCTTAGAGCTAAGGACACCGATCATCAACTAATCACTATGCTTTCCAGCTCTGGGAAAAGAGTCGATGATGTTATGGTCGTTGTCCAGGGTAACTGGGAATTTGGCGAAGGGGAGGATCGTGTTGACCCTATTCCCAGACGGAGGGGCGAGCCAGGTCGCCGAGTATTTCCTTGTTTTTGGTTATGTGTTCATTTTTATTGTGAAACCTATTCCATTGAAATCTTGCGGCTTCGTCTTGTGCAGGGAGGGGTTTGAAAAAAGTACTATCTTCAACCCACGACGCCGTTCTTTCAGATATTAGGGTTGCTCTCAGGTATTTCGGCCGTTGAAGCCTTCAGAAACAGGGGAGGGCGGCTCACATTCTGCTTTGTTACGAGCCGACATACACAACCTTCTCGGCGGCGGAAAACATACCGATTCCGAAGGGCGAAGATTCCCTTACCGCTCTTATTCTGTCTGACTTCAAAAACTTGAGGCAGATAGGCTTTGAAGGGTCCGATTCGGAGCGAAATGAGGCAGCTGATATTGCCGAATCAGATCAATCCGAGACCCACTCTGAGGTATTGGATTCCGCCGATCCTCCGTTTACATCGGGACCAGGGGATCTTCCTTCTGCTGACGTTCTTCACGCTTAGAGGATCTTCCCGTCATAGACTCCGCGGGTATGGCCGGATTGAGTCTGACAAAGCTTGCCAAAAAGGCGAATGCGGAGAGGTTAGCCGCACGGCGAAGAGCGGAGGGCCTTTCGTCTGAAATACCGCCCGCCACCGAATCTCGACTCCCCCTCCCTGTTGTTGAATCAGAGTCCTTGGGGGTTGTAGAGGAGAAGGAAAAAGGTCAGAATGCCAAATCTCCGTTGGCCGGGGAAGTCGGCCAAAAAGTTGGGGAAAAGGCAGAGAAACGCTCTGCTGACCTCAAGGCCAGTTCAGACGAACAAGGTGGTAAGCGTCCTCGATTGGAAGGATCTAATGAGGTTGTTCCTTTTGTCATTCGTCCAATGGTAAAGGATATGCCGGTTCCCTCTAACGCTTCGGCGCTTAAAGATCCAGAAGTCGCATTCGGTGTGGCTACGTCCGTGTCGTTGCCGTTATATGGAGGCTTTCCGGGTTGAACCAGATCTGAATGCGATAGCACTAGCCGCGCAATCGGCACTTCTGGTACGTATTCTGACTTTTCTTCACTTTATCCGAGTACTGTTGAGGTTATGTTTTTGGGTTCTTCTTTGCAGACCGTTGGAAGGATAGCCGATATGGGACGTCGGCATCTCGACGCCGTGAAACAGATTGGCCGTTTACGAAAGCAAGTGGAGGGCCAGAGGAAGAGGGCCGAGGATGCAGTTTTGAGAGCGAACAAGGAAGCTTCTCGGGCCGAGGCCGAGGTAGAGAAGGCCCGCATTGCAGATCAATCCCGAGCGGACGCCAAGAAGAAGGCGGACGCGAGCGAAGCGGCGCTGAGATTGTCCCAGAAGGCGGTTGCCAGCCTGGAGGCTGAGTTGGCTGAAATGAAGGCGGCTGCTTCCAAAGTATTCGAAGCTGGGAAAGATGCTGGGCTCGCCGAATATGTGGACCAAGTCCCTCGGTTCGAAAACAGGGGGTTCAAACATGGCTGGCGCAAAGCCCTTGCTGCAGCTGGAGTTTCACTGACTATGCCAGTGCCGTATGAGCAAGTGGATGTCGAGCCGTTGGAGACTGATTCCAAAGGCTGAGCTGGGCATTTGACTGTTAGGATTTCACAAATGTATTAGGATTTCACAGATGTATTGTTACAATTGTTTTGTCAGACATTTTTGTCCGGGCTTGTAGCTCATTTATTTTGCATATATAAAATGTCATGAGTTGTGCTCAATTTTGCTGGTGAAGAATGATATTACTTAATTTTAAGCCCGGACGATCGGATTAAGGAATCTGCCCTTGCCTTAGGCAAGGCACGAGCCCGCGAAGCCGAATGAGCCGATGGCTCTGAATCGTGGCTTGGCTGAGGCATAAATTACTCGGCGATATCGCTTTGAAAATATAGCCGGCTAGATTAATGAATCTGCCCTTGCCCCAGCGATCTTAGGTTAACCGGCAATAGCGCTTGAAATATAGCCGACTAGATTAATGAATCTGCCCTTACCTTAATCAGGGCGCGAGCCTGAGGAACCGAATGAGCCGATGGCTTTGAGTCGTGGGCTGGCTGAGGCATAAATTACTCGGCGATATCGCTTGAAAACATAGCCGGCTAGATTAATGAATCTGCCCTTGCCCCAGCGATCTTAGGTTAACCGGCAATAGCGCTTGAAATATAGCTGACTAGATTAATGAATCTGCCCTTGCCTTAGTCAGG
Organism: Camellia granthamiana; assembly: GCA_036172215.1. Classification (NCBI taxonomy): domain Eukaryota; kingdom Viridiplantae; phylum Streptophyta; class Magnoliopsida; order Ericales; family Theaceae; genus Camellia; species Camellia granthamiana. The sequence continues at coordinate 413,706 of JAXFYN010000107.1, read as the reverse complement.
GCGCGAGCCTGAGGAACCGAATAAGCCGATGGCTCTGAGTCGTGGGCTGGCTGAGGCATAAATTACTCGGCAATATCGCTTGAAAACATAGCCGGCTAGATTAATGAATCTGCTCTTGCCCCAGCAATCTTAGGTTAACCGGCAATAGCGCTCGAAATATAGCTGACTAGATTAATGAATCTGCCCTTGCCTTAGTCAGGGCGCGAGCCTGCGAGCCTGAGGAACTGAATGAGCCGATGGCTCTAAGTCGTGGGCTGGCTGAGGGGCATCCGACGTTTGGCGCTCAGTCTCTCTGACGTTTCCTCGGGGGAGCTGCATGTACCCCAGAATAAATGGGTGAGTTCATGCCAACAACTCGACTCACTTCTATTCAGGCTTGATCCAAACCTGGCAGGGGCCAACATTGGCTGGGTTTAGAGGTCAAAATGAAACGCAGAAGCGAGCCTATTCACAAGGGAAAAAGAGCATCCATGGATCGGGAAAAACAGCGTCCCCCTAGTCGTCGAAGCAAATCACCCCGAAAGGACGGACAACGGGGAGATTCCCCGTGCCCACGACCGCAAGTTGAGCCTGACGCGGCGCCACGACCGTTGAGTTTTGCGGTTCTCGTGAAGAATAGACCAATGACAGAGGCGGATTCTATAATTAAAGACCCAGATGTGGCAGTCGAGTTCGCTCGGCAGATTTTTCCGCCGGAGGTCCAACAGTCGATGGTCGGACGTCGAGATTTCGAAGTATTTTGGGATGGCATACATGGGGCTGTCAAGGGACTGTACAGCGCTTATGAAGTCGGGATGCGTCTGCGCAAAGCCCGACGTGAGAGTGAGAAAAACAACGAAAGGATTCGTAGTCTGAAGGCTCGCACGAAAAAGGCTGAGAGTGAGCTTCGGGAGCTGAAGAGTGTTCGAGCGGCCGAGTCGGTGGTGGCCGGTCAAGCGAAAAGCGTGGGGGAGAGAGCGAAGCGAGAGGCCTCGGGTTATGAAAGAGGATATTAGGACGACTTGAAGGCCGGGATCAAGAAGACCAAACCAGACCTAGCTGAGGAAGTCTGCCGATGCGAAAATCGTGGTTTTAAGCATGGCTGGATCAAGGCCCTTCAAACCGTGGAAGCTCTTAGGCAAGTGGGCATAAATTCGGCTTCGCCCCTATATCATCGGCATTACCTGCCGTATCCCGAGTTCGAAATTGAGAGAAGCGACGACGAAGACGCCGACTTAGTGGGCCATAATGTTGAAACAGACTTAGCTGTGAATAAATAGAATTACTTTACCAAATGCTTGAAATGTTTGGCGGCTTTTGAATAAATAGAATTTCTTTATTAGCAGCTTTTGAAATGTTTTGCGCGTAATTAAACGCCTTATCTCAATTTATTGTCAGCTTTTGTATGGCGTGATGTAAACGTTCGAATATGCATTGATCGGCTCCAATTAGGAACCATATAGTTGGTCAGTTAAATCGTGATCCCCACGAAGGGCGCTCCGAATCCGGAGACTTATTCGGCCAATCGTGGTATCTACGAAGGGTGCTCCGAATCCGGAGACTTATTCGGCCCTTAGATGTCATTTACCCAAAAGGCACTCTGAATCCGGAGACTTGTTTGGCCAATCGTGGTATCCACGAAGGGCGCTCCGAATCCGGAGACTTATTTGGCCCTTAGATGTCATTCACCCAAAGGGCGCTCCAAATTCGGAGACTTATTTGGCCCTTAGATGTCATTCACCCAAAGGGCGCTCCGAATCGGAAGACTTGTTTGGCCAATCGTGGTATCCACGAAGGGCGCTCCGAATCTAGAGACTTATTCGGCCCTTAGATGTCATTCACCCAAAGGGCGCTCCGAATTCGGAGACTTGTTTGGCCAATCGTGGTATCCACGAAGGGCGCTCCGAATCCGGAGACTTATTCGGCCCTTAGATGTCATTCACCCAAAGGGCGCTCCGAATCCGGAGACTTATTCGGCCCTTAGATGTCATTCACCCAAAGGGCGCTCCGAATTCGGAGACTTGTTTGGCCAATCGTGGTATCCACGAAGGGCGCTCCGAATCCGGAGACTTATTCGGTCCTTAGATGTCATTCACCCAAAGGGCGCTCCGAATCCGGAGACTTGTTTGGCCAATCGTGGTATCCACGAAGGGCGCTCTGAATCCGGAGACTTATTCGGCCTTTAAGAAGCGTATGAGCTGAGGCATAAAAACGAGAAACTTTTGCATTTCAACAGAGTATGTACAAGTACCAAGCCCACAAATCGGGTCATTGGTAAAATTTTCGTAGATGCGTTGAATTCCAAGGCCGTGGCAGGGCTTCTTCCTGACATGTCCGAGAGCCGATATGCCCTTGTTCCTGCAATGGAGTCTACTTGATAGGGGCCGTCCCAGTTCGGACCCAGCTTTCCGTCGGCCGGTCTTCGGTTGGCTGGAAGTACTTTCTTCAGGACCAGCTCTCCTGGAGTGTAACAGCGCAACTGAACTCGTTGATTGTATGACTTAGCGAGCTGCTGCTGATACCGTGCCATGGAGGCCAGGGCGCGGTCTCTTCGTTCCTCAATTAGATCCAGGTCCAGGGCGAGCATCATGTCATTTTGACCCATGTCAAAGGCTTGCGATTTCAAAGTCGGGAGGCCGATTTCCAGGGGTAAGATTGCTTGGGTTCCGAAGCATAGAGCAAACGGTGTTTCTTCGGTGGACCTCCTCGGTGTTGTGCGATGCGCCCACAATACACTCGGCAATTCTTCGACCCATTTGCCTTTAGCTCTTTCCAGCCTCTTTTTGATGCCATCCAAGATGGTTTTGTTGGAGGCTTCGGCTTGACCGTTACTCTGGGGGTACGTGGGCGTAAAGAAGGCACGATACCGTATTTGCTGCACAGTTCTCGGTATACGCCACAATCAAACTGGGTGCCATTGTCTGAGATGAGAGCTCTTGGAATGCCGAATCGCGTAATGATGTTTCTCCATACAAAGCGCTTTATGTCGGCATCTCGTATATGTGTTAAAGCCTCCGCTTCGACCCATTTTGTGAAGTAATCTGTTGTTGCGATTAAGAATCGCTTGTTTCCTGGGGCCTTTGGCAACGGTCCTACGATATCAAGTTCCCATTGAGCAAACGGCCAGGGACTGGTGACAGAGTTCAATCCTTCGGCGGGCAAATGGGTTAGTGGGGAGAACTTTTGGCATTGTTCGCATCTTTTAACATAATTTTCTGCGTCGGCTCTCATTGTCAGCCAATAATACCCCTGTGTTATAGCTCGATGGGCGAGGGAGCGTCCGCCAGAGTGGGCACCACAACTGCCCTCATGTATCTCAGTTAGAAGCTCCTCCACTTTATCCGGGTGTACGCATTCCAAGTAGGGACCGGAGAGGGGCTTTTTATAAAGCCCTCCTTGTGGATCCAGATAGTATCGCAAGGCCTTATTGTGCAGCTTGTGTGCTTCTTTTTTGTCCTCTGGGAGTTGTTCAGAAGAGAGGAATCCGGCAATGGGGTCCATCCAGCTTGATGCGGATTCTATAACGTTGACGTGGGCTTCCTCCGAAGGGCCAATACTCGGCTCCGGGATGAAACCTACTTCAATGGTCCGTTTGAGCTCAGAATTGATGGCGGAGGCTAGGCATGCCAAGGCATCTGCGTGTGTGTTCTGATCACGTGTTATTTGGTTCAGTTCATGATGGTCAAACTTCGTTAGCAAAGAGTTGGCCGTTTTCATATAGGCCGCCATACGGTCGTTTTTTGCGGCGTACTCCCCCTTTAGCTGGTTGATTACCAATTTTGAGTCACAAAACACTAGCAATCGCTGAGCGCCGAGAATATGTTCATTTCGTAGACCGGCTAAGAGGGCTTCATACTCGGCCTCGTTATTTGAAGCTTCGAAGCCAAGCTTGACGGCCTGCTCTATTACTGCGCCGTCGGGAGACATGATTACTACGCCTGCGCCGCAGCCCCGTTGGTTAGACGATCCATCACAGTATAGCTGCCAAATATCCCCGACATAAATTCTCCAGTTCGGCTTTGATCGAACTTCAGCCTTTGGAAGAATGTCGGCGGGTTTAAGGTTGGAAAGCCTGCCTGTGAATTCGGCAACAAAGTCGGCCAGCACCTGTCCCTTGATTGCAGTTTTGGGTAAAAACGGAATTTCATATTGGCCGAGTTCAAGAGCCCATTTTGAAACACGTCCTGATGCTTCTGCACTCCGTAGTACTGATCGGAGGGGATAATCTGTTATCACCCCAATGCTATGTCCCTGGAAGTAGTGCATCAGTTTTCTTGCTGCCATGACCAAGGCTAGGATGAGTTTTTCCAGAGGAAGATAACGTGTCTCGGCATCGACCATTGCCTTGCTCACGTAATACACTAGCCGTTGCTGCCCTTCTTCTTCTTTTAATAGTACGGCGCTGATGGCCCTATCGGAGACTGCCAGATACAGAATGAGGGGATCACCGGCAGCGGGTGTTGTCAAGAGAGGTACTGACCGGAGGTAAGTCTTGAGCCCGGTGAAAGCTGCTTCGCACTCGGCGGACCATTCAAAAGCTTTGCCTTGACGTAGCGTCTGGAAGAATTGTCTGCAGCGGTCTGTTGATCGACTGATGAATCTATTGAGTACAGCGGCCATCCCCATCAACTTTTGGACTTCTTTCACTGATCGGGGGAAACCGAGTTCCAAGATCGCTGTGACTTGCCTCGGGTTGGCTTCGATTCCACGGTGGTTGACGATATATCCTAGGAATTTGCCAGAGCCGATTCCAAACGCGCACTTGGAGGCGTTCAGTTTCATTCTGTATTTGCGCAAGATGCCGAATGTCTTCTCTAGATTGGCTATGTGATCCTGTTCTTCTTTGGACTTGACCACCATATCGTCGATGTAGACTTCCATAGTGTGGCCGAGGTGTTCTTTGAACATAGCGGTGACCAGTCTTTGGTAAGTTGCCCTTGCATTCTTCAGTCCAAAAGGCATAACTTTGTAGCAGTAGGTTCCTCTTGGGGTGAGGAATGCAGTTTTGTCCTGGTCATCTGGATGCAGGGTGATCTGATGGTAGCCTCTGTAAGCATCGAGGAAACTCATGCGTTGGTGGCGCGCCGTTGCATCGACGAGTTGGTCAATTCTGGGTAAGGGAAAACAGTCCTTGGGGCAAGCTTTGTTCAGATCCGTGAAGTCAACGCACACTCGCCAAGTTCCATTTTTCTTCTTCACAACCACTGTGTTGGAGAGCCACGTGGGGTAGGTGACTTCTCTAATTGCCCCGGCGTCAAGCAGTCTGTCGACTTCTTCTATAACGGCAGCAGTGTGTTCTACGGCAGACCGACGGCCTTTCTAAATGATTGGCTTACATGTGGGGTCGACGTTCGGGTGGTGTTGTGAAACTGATGGGTCTATACCCGACATCTCGTACGGAGACCACGCAAAGACGTTGAGGTTGGCGAGTAGAAAGGAGATCAGCTGCTGTCTATCGGCTTGATTTAAAGAGGTGTCGATCATGAAGAACTTTTCTGGGCTTCCATCGATGTCAACTCGGTCTAAACCTTCTGTGGCCTTTTCGCTTGGCTACCGCCCGACGTCATCTAGGATTTCCCGATTGGGTACCTCAATGGAGCTTACCTGCAATTCCTTTGGCATTTTGGCGGCCAGGAGGTAACATGCCTGTGCCGATTTTTGGGAGCCGCGGATCTGCTCAATGCCGTGTTCCGTTGGGAAACGTAACAATTGATGGTAGGTGCTTGGGACGGCCTGTAAGGTATGCAACCACAATCGCCCCATGATGAGATTGTACGGCGATGGCAGCCGGACGACCAGGAATTCTACATCCACCGTTCTGGAACCCGCCCGAACGGGCAGGCTGATCTTTCCCAGTGGGTATTCGGGATTGGCATTGAAGCCGAACAGTGGATAGGGGGCCGGAGTCAGGTCCGATTCGTTGAACCCGAGTTTGATGAAGGTTTTATAATACATAACCTCCGAAGTGCTGCCTTGGTCTATAAGAACGTGTTCGACAGTGAACCGGTTTACGCGTAGCGCGACAACCAATGGATCGATGTGAGGGAGTGTTACGCCGATCAAATCAGAGTCGTCGAAGGTGATGCTTGGCGATTCTCGGGGTCGCTTTCCTGGCGTGAGTTGCTGCTGGGGGCCTGGGAGGGACTGGATTGCATGTACGGCCAGGGCTTTCGGCAGGCTGTATATCATATGGATGTTATCATGCGGAACACTCTGCTGGAGACGTTCGTCTTTTGTCAACTCCTCAAAGTAATCGGCTGAAGCACAACGAGCGTCGGTGTTTTGCTGTCGGGCCCGAGACCATAGATCGCCTGCCCTTGGGGGTCGCTCAGGAACCTGGCGTGCTGTTTGTTTGGACTTTGTTATTTCCAAGGCCAGATCGCGGCGAAGGCGCTCGTTCTCAGCGATGATGTTGTCTAAACTGCGTTTGGTCTGTTTGGCTCGTTCCATGATGGCGAGCATCGTCTTCTATGCTGAAGCTGTTGGTGAATCGACATTCAAGGCACGCCTTGTAGCAATGATTTCCTTCTCGAGCGTATTTTCCGGAGTGAGGTCGATTCTCTGTGTGATCGCGTCAGTGGCTATTGGAGGATTTTGAGTCACGTCTTCCATGGATGTACTCGAGTATTCCCACAGAAGGCGCCAATTGTGGGGAAGTGATTCTGGAAATACTCTTCAGATCCTAGGAGACGCTCTTGATCCTCAGCTAGTCACCTACAAAGACTAACACTCCGGTCGGGGGTGCCGGGGTTAGCACTCCGACGGGCAAGTCCGTTCTTATACTCAAGAAAGCTTGTTTACTAAGTTTGGTGAAGTGATTCTTACATACCTTTCTAAATCTGAAGCTCTTGTATTTATACTCATTCTCTGGACCTCGGGTCCAGAGCCCACTTTTTACTTATTATCCTTTTGTTTATTCCCACATACATCTCCCCGTCTATTCAGCGATCTCAATGTATTGGGCATCTTGGTTGATTAGCACGGAGCCGAACAGTCTCTGACTTCTGGAATACATCCCTTCTAACTCTTCTATTTATTCGGCTCCCACAATTACTACTTTTTAATCACACTTCCTAAATAGGTGTGATTGTATAAAATATTTCAAATTGATTTTTATATGAAATATACAATTCCTAAATTTTTAATCACTTAATCTGATTGAGTGTGATAATATTTATTTTTTATGTCACTTTCTAATTAAGTGTGATTATATATATATATATATTTTAATCACACTTCTAATTAAAGTGTGATTATATATACACTACTACAATAATATTTATTTTTATTCACACTTTTTCACACTTTTTAAATAAATATGATTATATATATATATATATTTAATCACACTCCTAAATAGTATGGTTGTATAAAACATTTCAATTTTTATATAAAATATAATATACAATTTGCGCCTTTATTCTACCCATACCCATGAATGAGAGAGACGACTCTTCCATTCCCCAACAAGATTGAATTTCACAAACACACATGCCTCTTCTCCTTCTCCTTGCTTTTTGTTTCTAAAACAAAGCCCTGTTTCGTTAGCTCCGAACCTGTAACAACCCCCACTCCACTTTAGTCATACTTGTATATATATGTTACATTGCATTTCTTGATTTGTTTTGCATAAGTGTTGCTTGAATCCTATATTCCCTCTTGGTGTGTGTGTGTGTGTGTTCAGCCGAGGTCGTCTCGAGCCTAGGTCGCCCCTTTGATACTCTTACACTTAGGACCATCTTGGGATTTCCTTTGGCCAACCTCCATCCGCACCCCGACATATTGGCCGAGATATCATTGTCTAGGCCGAGGTGTTCATCACCAAGGCCGAGATGTGTACTATCTGGGCCGAGATGTTCCCCTTGAACCCAAGTGATCTTGCCCTAGACTGGTACAACCTAGACCGAGGTGTGGCACATCTAGGCCGAGGTGTGGCACAGCTGGGCCAAGTGTTGACCTTTTCTAGCCGAGGTCATTGTCTCCTTGTTTGCCGAAGTCTTGTTGTTAGCCGATGTCATTACTCGCCGGAGTCTCTTGCCGCCTAGCTTGTTGTATACGCTTTGTCAGAGACTTGTCTGATCAATCAGTCACTTCTTTTGAGTTAAACCAACCCGGTAGTGCCACGTGTCCGAGCTGAAGGTTTAGTCAGCCGGCAAGCTTAGAAATGTATCATTTTGTCTCATATCTTGTTCTTGAGGAGAGAGAAGCTCTAGGAGGGAGTCTTAGAGTGAGAGAGTAGATAGCAAGCTTGATCTTTGGAGTTCAAACCGATAGATTCGTGTGTTGAGGTTAGAATCTTAATCTATTCTTGCTATTCCTATTGATCATCTAGCTACATTGCATGATCGAATCTGTTTTGCTTGTCATGCATTGATTTAAAGATTGGTTTTAGAGAGAGGAAGTTAGCGTTCATGAGTTCTTAGAGAGAAGCTTTGTTTGATCCGAAAGTTTGCAACAAGTTACATGTATTTGTGTTTGTTTTCGTAAAATCTTCTCGTATGGGTACTCAGGTCCGTGTTTTTAAACTCATAGCATGAAATCTCAGGTTTTATAATCATAAGTTGTGATTCTTGCATTCATTTCCTTCATGATCTTCATGTTCATGTTCTTTATGTTCTTGAGCTGAGGGAAACCCAGATTTTTCCCGACCTCATTTATCCTCGAATGTGGCCCTCGGGACCACACCTCGGCGAGAAGGTGTGGGACCTCGGCCAAGACCTGGTTGGTGCCCAGCATATTTCCCTGAGATGGGAAACAGTGTTCGTTTTGATTTGACTTAGTTTAGAAGAGTGCCGAGATCATTTGTATGCATGGGAAGCTTGTTTAAAAGAGCATTCAATAGACTTGCCGTGTGTTTGTAGGACTTGGATTCGCCTTGACGCCGACGTCCGAAGAACTATGTGAGTGGTATTTTAATAAAGATATGTTGTAAAGCCTTGATAAAACCTTGTTTTGCTTTGTTCGGAAATTATTTACAAGCATGAATGATTATTCCTACTTGCAATAAGTATTGTATTTTGCTTTGATGACATTCTCGGAAAGTCCGTATGTGCTAGGGGACTATAAGCATTTGTAGCACAAAGTTTGGAAGTCCGTACGTGCTAGGGGACTATAAGCATTTGTAGCACAAGTCCTTAGTGTTCGGGGACTATAATGCAACGACACCCTTGTTAGAGATCTCTCTTGTCTTGTTTTGCCTTGCCACTGACGGTTTTACCGCGTGGGCTTGTTTGTCCGAGATGTCATCTCTTGTATTACATTGATGTTAGTAAGCATCTCTTGGAGCCTTGAAAGATTTGAAATGAGCTTGATTTATTTCATGTATTGTTTGTTAAAAGATCTCGGATATCATTCATGTAAACCCTTTATTATTTATGCCATTCACTGAGTATCCAAGCTCACCCTCTCTATATATATGTAGGTGATGAGCAGGGCGGCGACGACGCCTAGATGTATTTGCTGATGTATTTTTGCCGATGTGTTTCGCTGATATATCTTGCCGATGTATTTTGGATTCGTGTTTTTGCATCATCTTGAAGATCATGCTTCTTGTTTATCTTATTGTATTTTGTATTTGACGGCTGAGAAGCCTTTTGGTCAAGATGTATTTTTGTACTCCATTTGTTGTATTAAAGCTATGTAATGATGTATGACATTTCATTCAACTTATGCACTGCTCTCATGGATTACTTAGTCTTGATTTATTGCTTCCGCATTTGTAAGCCCCATATGTATACTCTGATTTGCGTGTGGATTCTTGTAAGTGGCCTTTGGTAATCTCAGATTACTGGCCATCATGGCACCATTCTACTAGGGGCGGAATGGGGTCGTGACAGATTGGTATCAGAGCACAAGGTCCTCATAGAACGTTATTCACACACTTTGAGTCCTAAAGAGCATAGGATTTCCCTTAGAAAGATGTTAGGATTGCACCATGTTGCTTGCTGCTTGACAATATGTGCATCATCTCGGCATAACTGCTTGTTGCTTGCATACATACTTTATTGCGCATTTTGTTTTAAAGTCACATTTTGCATACTCATAGCCCTATGAGGAGAGGAAGACCACCAGTTGGCCGAGATCAATCAGAAGACAGACTGGACCGATTAGAAAGACTAATGGAAGGGTTAACTCGGGAATTGAGACAAGTGAGACAACAAAATGCTAGTGCTACAACTACCCAGGCCGAACAGACCTAATGGCCGACATGCAGTTCCGCCTCCCACCTCCTCCAGTACCTCAAGTGCCTCCACAGCCAGCCTTGTATGGGGAGGGAACCTTGACTTTGATTAAGGAGTTCAAGAAGATGAACTCGCCGAGATTCCAAGGGGGCATAGAGCCGATGACAAGCCGAAACGTGGGTTTCAGGAATGGAGAAGCTGTTTGAGATTTTTCCCCAGCACCGATGCACAGAAGGTGGCATTGGCCGCATTTACGTTAGACGACGACGCCCGAAGATGGTGGATGATGACCCGAGAAGGAAATCCTGACTTAACTTGGGCCAGATTCTTGGAGCTGTTTTACAACAAGCATTTTCCCCTTAGTGTCTGAGATCGCAAGACCACGGAGTTTCAGACTCTGACACAAGGAAACAAGACAGTGGCAGAATACGACCGTGCTTTCACCGAATTGGCGAGGTACGCGCCTCATATGGTCAGTGATGAATATAGGAAAGCTAGGAAGTTCGAAGTGGACTGCGTGGACCGATACAGGATAGAGTCAACATGCTCAACATGCCGACCTATGCCGGAGTCTTAGACAAGGCTATTCTTGCAGAAGCTAACTTGAACCGATATCAGAATGTCGGAGAGAATCAGAGGAAGAGACAGAACTATGATAACCGTCGAGTTCCGTTTAATGCCAAGAAGAAGGCGAATGTGGGCAGCTCCAGCAACTCGAACTAGGAAGGTAATACTAAGCCGATGTGTACAAGCTGTGGGAAGCTGCATTCCGGGGTTTGCCGTTGGGCGTCAGGTGCCTGTTTTGAATGCGGAGAAATGGGTCATCGCGTGAAGGACTGTCCGAAGTCAAGGACTGATGATGGTAAGAAAAATGGAAGCACCTCGGGCTCTGCACAGGGAAGCAACGTCGGAAGGACACAGACGAGGCAGGGCAGAGTTTTCGCTCTAGTGCCAGAGTGACACCCAAAATGCTGAGACAGTAGTGTCAGGTATACTCCCAATCTGCTCTCAAGATGCATACATATTGATTGATTCCGGGTTCTACACATTCATTTATATCTGCTAAGTTTGCCGAGAAGTTGAATAGAGAACCAGAACCCCTTGATTACGTGTTATGTGTATCTGCTCCATCTGGGAGAACTATGATTGTTGCATCTCTATCTATAGGGCGTGTGTTTGTCGTGGTTGAGGGTGTAGAATTATTAGTTGATTGATGCCATTAAACATGACCCACTTTGACGTCATATTAGGAATGGACTGGTTAGTAATGAATCATGCATCCATTAATTGTGTTTCGAAGAATGTCACGTTGAGACCCCCAAACCAAGCCGAGGTTATTTTCCAGGGTAAAGGAGTAGTGTCCCCACCTTACTTGATTTCGCCCACTAAGGCCTGTAAGCTAATTCAGAAAGGGTGCCATGGATACTTGTGTAGTATACTAAGTGATCAGAACGGAAATGTTAATTTAGCCGATATCCCAGTTGTTAATGAATTCCCCGACGTCTTTCCAAATGAATTGCCTGGCCACTTAGTCGATAGAGAAATAGAGTTTACCGTGGACATTGTGTCGGGAACACAGCCGATCTCCAAGACACCCTATAGGATGGCCCCAGCCGAGCTTAAGGAATTGAAAGTGCAACTACAAGAACTGTTGGACAAGGGTTTTGTTAGGCCGAGCACTTCACCGTGGGGAGCGCCAGTCTTATTTGTTAAGAAAAAGGATGGCACACTTCGTCTTTGCATTGACTACAGAGAACTTAACAAGGTAACTATTAAGAATAAGTACCCGTTGCCTAGGATTGATGATTTGCTAGATCAACTACAAGGAGCACGAGTCTTTTCAAAGATTGACCTTAGGTCGGGCTACCATCAGCTGAAAGTTAAAGCCGAGGATGTTGAGAAGACTGCCTTTCGGACAAGGTATGGCCACTATGAATTTTTGGTAATGCCTTTTGGAGTAACCAATGCGCCTGTAGCATTCATGGATCTGATGAACAGAGTCTTTAAGCCGTATCTAGATGAGTTCGTAGTTGTTTTCATTGACGACATATTGATCTACTCCAAGAGTACAATTGAGCATGAGAGTCATCTGAGACTTGCTTTACAGACCTTGAGGGACAGGAAGTTGTATGCTAAGCTGAGTAAGTGTGAGTTTTGGCTTTCTAGCATTTCGTTTTTGGGGCACGTGATTGATGAAGAGGGTATATCTGTTGATCCCAGTAAGATCGAAGCCGTGGTAAACTGGCCGACGCCGACCAACGTGTCCGAGGTTCGTAGTTTTCTGGGTTTGGCAGGCTATTACAGAAAGTTTGTAAAGGACTTCTCAAGGATTGCAGTACCCTTGACGCAGTTAACTCAGAAAGGAGTGGCATACGAATGGACCGAAGATAGAGAATCAGCCTTCCAGGAGTTGAAGACGAGGTTAGTTACAGCACCAGTTCTTGTACTCCCATCAGGCAAGGAAGAATTTCAGATTTATAGTGATGCTTCACATAAGGGTTTGGGTTGTGTGTTAATGCAAGGAGGTAAGGTCATAGCATATGCATCTCGCCAGTTAAAACCTCACGAGAAGAATTACCCTACCCATGATTTAGAGCTAGCAGCCGTGGTTTTTGCTTTGAAGATTTGGCGCCATTACTTGTACGGAGCTTCTTGCCAAGTTTTCACGGATCACAAGAGTTTGAAGTACTTATTTACCCAGAAGGAACTAAATTTGAGGCAGAGAAGATGGCTGGAGTTATTGAAGGACTACGACATGCAGATTCAGTACCACCCAGGCAAAGCCAACTCCGTAGCCGATGCGTTAAGCAGGAGGTCACTGGAAAGTGTGGCGTGTTTAGCTATAATCTCAGCGGAGCCGACCATCATTGAAGAAGTAAAAGCAAGGCAAATGGAGGATAAATTCCTGAAGAAGGTGGCCGACGAGATTACCACCGGGCTGAGATCAGGTTACACCTTTGAGAACGGAGTGCTTAAGTTTGGAGGAAGGTTATGCGTAGCCGACATCCCTGAGTTGAAAGGGAAGATTTTACAAGAGTCTCATGGTTCCAGAATTGCCATCCATCCAGGAAACACTAAGATGTATCACGATGTAAAGCAGACCTTTTGGTGGCCGAACATGAAGAAGGACATAGCCGAGTTCGTATCCCAGTGCTTGCATTGTCAACAAGTGAAGGCAGAACATCAGAGACCAGCAGGACTCCTCCAACCTTTGTCAATTCCTGAATGGAAATGGGAACATATCTCCGTGGACTTTGTGATTGGTTTGCCGAGGACGCAGAAAGGAATGGATTCGATTTGGGTCATAATCGACAGACTAACTAAGTCAGCACACTTCTTGCCTGTTCAGACTACATTCAATGCCGATCGACTAGCCGTATTGTATATGAATGAGATTGTGAGACTTCATGGAGTGCCGATGTCTATTGTTTCAGACCGAGATCCGAAGTTTGTTTGTAGATTTTGGCAGAGTTTACAAAGAGCCTTGGGAACCGAGTTGAAGTTCAGCACAGCTTTTCACCCCCAGACTGATGGGCAAACGGAGAGAACGATCCAGACGCTTGAGGATATGCTCAGGCTATGTGTACTAGATTTCAAGGGAAGTTGGGGAGCACATTTACCATTAGTAGAATTCGCTTACAACAACAGTTACCAAGCCAGCATTGGCATGGCACCGTATGAAGCTTTGTATGGAAGGAAATGCAGATCGCCGATATGCTGGACTGAAGTGGGAGATAAAGTTTTGATCGGCCCCGAACTGATTCAAGTAACAACCGAGAAGATTAAACTTATTCGACAGAGGATCAGAACTGTCCAAAGTCAGCAGAAGAGCTATGCCGACCAGAGGAGAAGAGAACTGGAATTTGAAGTTGGAGACCATGTATTCTTGAAGATTTCGCCAATGAAAGGAGTTTCCAGATTTGGGAAGAAAGGTAAGTTAGCACCTCGTTACATTGGACCATTTGAAATTCTTGAGAAAATTAACACGACTGCCTACAGACTTGCCCTACCACCAGAATTAAGTCAAGTGCACAATGTGTTCCATATCTCGATGTTGATGAAGTATGTTCGGGATCCCCTGCACGTGATTGGTCGTTTTGGGATTGTGGTTGATGAAGAATTGAGCTATGAAGAGAGGCCAATACGTATTATTGACAGACAGGTGAAACAGTTAAGGAGCAAATCTATAGCAATGGTGAAGGTTGAGAGGAAGGAACACTTCGGCAAGGATGCCACGTGGGAAATGGAAGAAGAGATGAAAGTTCGATACCCCGAGTTGTTTTCAGATCAAGGTAACTCAAGTTTGGGGACCAAACTTCCCTAAGGAGGGTAGGATTTAACAACCCCCACTCCACTTTAGTCATACTTGTATATATATGTTACATTGCATTTTTTGATTTGTTTTGCATAAGGGTTGCTTGAATCCTATATTCCCTCTTGGTGTGTGTGTGTGTGTGTTCAGCCGAGGTCGTCTCGAGCCTAGGTCGCCCCTTTGATACTCTTACACTTAGGACCATCTTGGGATTTCCTTTGGCCAACCTCCATCCGCACCCTGACATATTGGCCGAGATATCATTGTCTAGGCCGAGGTGTTCATCACCAAGGCCAAGATGTGTACTATCTGGGCCGAGATGTTCCCCTTGAACCCAAGTGATCTTGCCCTAGACTGGTACAACCTAGACCGAGGTGTGGCACATCTAGGCCGAGGTGTGGCACAGCTGGGCCAAGTGTTGACCTTTTCTAGCCGAGGTCATTGTCTCCTTGTTTGCCGAAGTCTTGTTGTTAGCCGATGTCATTACTCGCCGGAGTCTCTTGCCGCCTAGCTTGTTGTATACGCTTTGTCAGAGACTTGTCTTATCAATCAGTCACTTCTTTTGAGTTAAACCAACCCGGTAGCGCCACGTGTCCGAGCTGAAGGTTTAGTCAGCCGGCAAGCTTAGAAATGTATCATTTTGTCTCATATCTTGTTCTTGAGGAGAGAGAAGCTCTAGGAGGGAGTCTTAGAGTGAGAGAGTAGATAGCAAGCTTGATCTTTGGAGTTCAAACCGATAGATTCGTGTGTTGAGGTTAGAATCTTAATCTATTCTTGCTATTCCTATTGATCATCTAGCTACATTGCATGATCGAATCTGTTTTGCTTGTCATGCATTGATTTAAAGATTGGTTTTAGAGAGAGGAAGTTAGCGTTCATGAGTTCTTAGAGAGAAGCTTTGTTTGATCCGAAAGTTTGCAACAAGTTACATGTATTTGTGTTTGTTTTCGTAAAATCTTCTCGTATGGGTACTCAGGTCCGTGTTTTTAAACTCATAGCATGAAATCTCAGGTTTTATAATCATAAGTTGTGATTCTTGCATTCATTTCCTTCATGATCTTCATGTTCATGTTCTTTATGTTCTTGAGCTGAGGGAAACCCAGATTTTTCCCGACCTCATTTATCCTCGAATGTGGCCCTCGGGACCACACCTCGGCGAGAAGGTGTGGGACCTCGGCCAAGACCTGGTTGGTGCCCAGCATATTTCCCTGAGATGGGAAACAGTGTTCGTTTTGATTTGACTTAGTTTAGAAGAGTGCCGAGATCATTTGTATGCATGGGAAGCTTGTTTAAAAGAGCATTCAATAGACTTGCCGTGTGTTTGTAGGACTTGGATTCGCCTTGACGCCGACGTCCGAAGAACTATGTGAGTGGTATTTTAATAAAGATATGTTGTAAAGCCTTGATAAAACCTTGTTTTGCTTTGTTCGGAAATTATTTACAAGCATGAATGATTATTCCTACTTGCAATAAGTATTGTATTTTGCTTTGATGACATTCTCGGAAAGTCCGTATGTGCTAGGGGACTATAAGCATTTGTAGCACAAAGTTTGGAAGTCCGTACGTGCTAGGGGACTATAAGCATTTGTAGCACAAGTCCTTAGTGTTCGGGGACTATAATGCAACGACACCCTTGTTAGAGATCTCTCTTGTCTTGTTTTGCCTTGCCATTGACGGTTTTACCGCGTGGGCTTGTTTGTCCGAGATGTCATCTCTTGTATTACATTGATGTTAGTAAGCATCTCTTGGAGCCTTGAAAGATTTGAAATGAGCTTGATTTATTTCATGTATTGTTTGTTAAAAGATCTCGGATATCATTCATGTAAACCCTTTATTATTTATGCCATTCACTGAGTATCCAAGCTCACCCTCTCTATATATATGTAGGTGATGAGCAGGGCGGCGACGACGCCTAGATGTATTTGCTGATGTATTTTTGCCGATGTGTTTCGCTGATATATCTTGCCGATGTATTTTGGATTCGTGTTTTTGCATCATCTTGAAGATCATGCTTCTCGGTTATCTTATTGTATTTTGTATTTGACGGCTGAGAAGCCTTTTGGTCAAGATGTATTTTTATACTCCATTTGTTGTATTAAAGCTATGTAATGATGTAGGACATTTCATTCAACTTATGCACTGCTCTCATGGATTACTTAGTCTTGATTTATTGCTTCCGCATTTGTAAGCCCCATATGTATACTCTGATTTGCGTGTGGATTCTTGTAAGTGGCCTTTGATAATCTCAGATTACTGGCCATCATGGCACCATTCTACTAGGGGCGGAATGGGGTCGTGACAGATTGGTATCAGAGCACAAGTTCCTCATAGAACGTTATTCACACACTTTGAGTCCTAAAGAGCATAGGATTTCCCTTAGAAAGATGTTAGGATTGCACCATGTTGCTTGCTGCTTGACAATATGTGCATCATCTCGGCATAACTGCTTGTTGCTTGCATACATACTTTATTGCGCATTTTGTTTTAAAGTCACATTTTGCATACTCATAGCACTATGAGGAGAGGAAGACCACCAGTTGGCCGAGATCAATCAGAAGACAGACTGGACCGATTAGAAAGACTAATGGAAGGGTTAACTCGGGAATTGAGACAAGTGAGACAACAAAATGCTAGTGCTACAACTACCCAGGCCGAACAGACTAATGGCCGACATGCAGTTCCGCCTCCACCTCCTCCAGTACCTCAAGTGCCTCCACAGCCAGCCTTGTATGGGGAGGGAACCTTGACTTTGATTAAGGAGTTCAAGAAGATGAACCCGCCGAGATTCCAAGGGGGCATAGAGCCGATGAAAGCCGAAGCGTGGGTTTTAGGAATGGAGAAGCTGTTTGAGATTTTCCCCAGCACCGATGCACAGAAGGTGGCATTGGCCGCATTTACGTTAGACGACGACGCCCGAAGATGGTGGATGATGACCCGAGAAGGAAATCCTGACTTAACTTGGGCCAGATTCTTGGAGCTGTTTTACAACAAGCATTTTCCCCTTAGTGTCCGAGATCGCAAGACCACGGAGTTTCAGACTCTGACACAAGGAAACAAGACAGTGGCAGAATACGACCGTGCTTTCACCGAATTGGCGAGGTACGCGCCTCATATGGTCAGTGATGAATATAGGAAAGCTAGGAAGTTCGAAAGTGGACTGCGTGGACCGATACAGGATAGAGTCAACATGCTCAACATGCCGACCTATGCCGGAGTCTTAGACAAGGCTATTCTTGCAGAAGCTAACTTGAACCGATATCAGAATGTCGGAGAGAATCAGAGGAAGAGACAGAACTATGATAACCGTCGAGTTCCGTTTAATGCCAAGAAGAAGGCGAATGTGGGCAGCTCCAGCAACTCGAACCAGGAAGGTAATACTAAGCCGATGTGTACAAGCTGTGGAAAGCTGCATTCCGGGGTTTGCCGTTGGGCGTCAGGTGCCTGTTTTGAATGCGGAGAAATGGGTCATCGCGTGAAGGACTGTCCGAAGTCAAGGACTGATGATGGTAAGAAAAATGGAAGCACCTCGGGCTCTGCACAGGGAAGCAACGTCGGAAGGACACAGACGAGGCAGGGCAGAGTTTTCGCTCTAGTGCCAGGTGACACCCAAAATGCTGAGACAGTAGTGTCAGGTATACTCCCAATCTGCTCTTAAGATGCATACATATTGATTGATTCGGGTTCTACACATTCATTTATATCTGCTAAGTTTGCCGAGAAGTTGAATAGAGAACCAGAACCCCTTGATTACGTGTTATGTGTATCTGCTCCATCTGGGAGAACTATGATTGTTGCATCTATCTATAGGGCGTGTGTTGTCGTGGTTGAGGGTGTAGAATTATTAGTTGATTTGATGCCATTAAACATGACCCACTTTGACGTCATATTAGGAATGGACTGGTTAGTAATGAATCATGCATCCATTAATTGTGTTTCGAAGAATGTCACGTTGAGACCCCCAAACCAAGCCGAGGTTATTTTCCAGGGTAAAGGAGTAGTGTCCCCACCTTACTTGATTTCGCCCACTAAGGCCTGTAAGCTAATTCAGAAAGGGTGCCATGGATACTTGTGTAGTATACTAAGTGATCAGAACGGAAATGTTAATTTAGCCGATATCCCAGCTGTTAATGAATTCCCCGACGTCTTTCCAAATGAATTGCCTGGCCACTTAGTCGATAGAGAAATAGAGTTTACCGTGGACATTGTGTCGGGAACACAGCCGATCTCCAAGACACCCTATAGGATGGCCCCAGCCGAGCTTAAGGAATTGAAAGTGCAACTACAAGAACTGTTGGACAAGGGTTTTGTTAGGCCGAGCACTTCACCGTGGGGAGCGCCAGTCTTATTTGTTAAGAAAAAGGATGGCACACTTCGTCTTTGCATTGACTACAGAGAACTTAACAAGGTAACTATTAAGAATAAGTACCCGTTGCCTAGGATTGATGATTTGCTAGATCAACTACAAGGAGCACGAGTCTTTTCAAAGATTGACCTTAGGTCGGGCTACCATCAGCTGAAAGTTAAAGCCGAGGATGTTGAGAAGACTGCCTTTCGGACAAGGTATGGCCACTATGAATTTTTGGTAATGCCTTTTGGAGTAACCAATGCGCCTGCAGCATTCATGGATCTGATGAACAGAGTCTTTAAGCCGTATCTAGATGAGTTCGTAGTTGTTTTCATTGACGACATATTGATCTACTCCAAGAGTACAATTGAGCATGAGAGTCATCTGAGACTTGCTTTACAGACCTTGAGGGACAGGAAGTTGTATGCTAAGCTGAGTAAGTGTGAGTTTTGGCTTTCTAGCATTTCGTTTTTGGGGCACGTGATTGATGAAGAGGGTATATCTGTTGATCCCAGTAAGATCGAAGCCGTGGTAAACTGGCCGATGCCGACCAACGTGTCCGAGGTTCGTAGTTTTCTGGGTTTGGCAGGCTATTGCAGAAAGTTTGTAAAGGACTTCTCAAGGATTGCAGTACCCTTGGCGCAGTTAACTCAGAAAGGAGTGGCATACGAATGGACCGAAGATAGAGAATCAGCCTTCCAGGAGTTGAAGACGAGGTTAGTTACAGCACCAGTTCTTGTACTCCCATCAGGCAAGGAAGAATTTCAGATTTATAGTGATGCTTCACATAAGGGTTTGGGTTGTGTGTTAATGCAAGGAGGTAAGGTCATAGCATATGCATCTCGCCAGTTAAAACCTCACGAGAAGAATTACCCTACCCATGATTTAGAGCTAGCAGCTGCGGTTTTTGCTTTGAAGATTTGGCGCCATTACTTGTACGGAGCTTCTTGCCAAGTTTTCACGGATCACAAGAGTTTGAAGTACTTATTTACCCAGAAGGAACTAAATTTGAGGCAGAGAAGATGGCTGGAGTTATTGAAGGACTACGACATGCAGATTCAGTACCACCCAGGCAAAGCCAACTCCGTAGCCGATGCGTTAAGCAGAAGGTCACTGGGAAGTGTGGCGTGTTTAGCTATAATCTCAGCGGAGCCGACCATCATTGAAGAAGTAAAAGCAAGGCAAATGGAGGATAAATTCCTGAAGAAGGTGGCCGACGAGATTACCACCGGGCCGAGATCAGGTTACACCTTTGAGAACGGAGTGCTTAAGTTTGGAGGAAGGTTATGCGTAGCCGACATCCCTGAGTTGAAAGGGAAGATTTTACAAGAGTCTCATGGTTCCAGAATTTCCATCCATCCAGGAAACACTAAGATGTATCACGATGTAAAGCAGACCTTTTGGTGGCCGAACATGAAGAAGGACATAGCCGAGTTCGTATCCCAATGCTTGCATTGTCAACAAGTGAAGGCAGAACATCAGAGACCAGCAGGACTCCTCCAACCTTTGTCAATTCCTGAATGGAAATGGGAACATATCTCCATGGACTTTGTGATTGGTTTGCCGAGGACGCAGAAAGGAATGGATTCGATTTGGGTCATAATCGACAGACTAACTAAGTTAGCACACTTCTTGCCTGTTCAGACTACATTCAATGCCGATCGACTAGCCGTATTGTATATGAATGAGATTGTGAGACTTCATGGAGTGCCGATGTCTATTGTTTCAGACCGAGATCCGAAGTTTGTTTGTAGATTTTGGCAGAGTTTACAAAGAGCCTTGGGAACCGAGTTGAAGTTCAGCACAGCTTTTCACCCCCAGACTGATGGGCAAACGGAGAGAACGATCCAGACGCTTGAGGATATGCTCAGGCTATGTGTACTAGATTTCAAGGGAAGTTGGGGAGCACATTTACCATTAGTAGAATTCGCTTACAACAACAGTTACCAAGCCAGCATTGGCATGGCACCGTATGAAGCTTTGTATGGAAGGAAATGCAGATCGCCGATATGCTGGACTGAAGTGGGAGATAAAGTTTTGATCGGCCCCGAACTGATTCAAGTAACAACCGAGAAGATTAAACTTATTCGACAGAGGATCAGAACTGCCCAAAGTCAGCAGAAGAGCTATGTCGACCAGAGGAGAAGAGAACTGGAATTTGAAGTTGGAGACCATGTATTCTTGAAGATTTCGCCAATGAAAGGAGTTTCCAGATTTGGGAAGAAAGGTAAGTTAGCACCTCGTTACATTGGACCATTTGAAATTCTTGAGAAAATTAACACGACTGCCTACAGACTTGCCCTACCACCAGAATTAAGTCAAGTGCACAATGTGTTCCATATCTCGATGTTGAGGAAGTATGTTCGGGATCCCCTGCACGTGATTGGTCGTTTTGGGATTGTGGTTGATGAAGAATTGAGCTATGAAGAGAGGCCAATACGTATTATTGACAGACAGGTGAAACAGTTAAGGAACAAATCTATAGCAATGGTGAAGGTTGAGTGGAAGGAACACTTCGGCAAGGATGCCACATGGGAAATGGAAGAAGAGATGAAAGTTCGATACCCCGAGTTGTTTTCAGATCAAGGTAACTCAAGTTTGGGGACCAAACTTCCCTAAGGAGGGTAGGATGTAACAACCCCCACTCCACTTTAGTCATACTTGTATATATATGTTACATTGCATTTCTTGATTTGTTTTGCATAAGTGTTGCTTGAATCCTATATTCCCTCTTGGTGTGTGTGTGTGTGTGTTCAGCCGAGGTCGTCTCGAGCCTAGGTCGCCCCTTTGATACTCTTACACTTAGGACCATCTTGGGATTTCCTTTGGCCAACCTCCATCCGCACCCCGACATATTGGCCGAGATATCATTGTCTAGGCCGAGGTGTTCATCACCAAGGCCAAGATGTGTACTATCTGGGCCGAGATGTTCCCCTTGAACCCAAGTGATCTTGCCCTAGACTGGTACAACCTAGACCGAGGTGTGGCACAGCTGGGCCAAGTGTTGACCTTTTCTAGCCGAGGTCATTGTCTCCTTGTTTGCCGAAGTCTTGTTGTTAGCCGATGTCATTACTCGCCGGAGTCTCTTGCCGCCTAGCTTGTTGTATACGCTTTGTCAGAGACTTGTCTTATCAATCAGTCACTTCTTTTGAGTTAAACCAACCCGGTAGCGCCACGTGTCCGAGCTGAAGGTTTAGTCAGCCGGCAAGCTTAGAAATGTATCATTTTGTCTCATATCTTGTTCTTGAGGAGAGAGAAGCTCTAGGAGGGAGTCTTAGAGTGAGAGAGTAGATAGCAAGCTTGATCTTTGGAGTTCAAACCGATAGATTCGTGTGTTGAGGTTAGAATCTTAATCTATTCTTGCTATTCCTATTGATCATCTAGCTACATTGCATGATCGAATCTGTTTTGCTTGTCATGCATTGATTTAAAGATTGGTTTTAGAGAGAGGAAGTTAGCGTTCATGAGTTCTTAGAGAGAAGCTTTGTTTGATCCGAAAGTTTGCAACAAGTTACATGTATTTGTGTTTGTTTTCGTAAAATCTTCTCGTATGGGTACTCAGGTCCGTGTTTTTAAACTCATAGCATGAAATCTCAGGTTTTATAATCATAAGTTGTGATTCTTGCATTCATTTCCTTCATGATCTTCATGTTCATGTTCTTTATGTTCTTGAGCTGAGGGAAACCCAGATTTTTCCCGACCTCATTTATCCTCGAATGTGGCCCTCGGGACCACACCTCGGCGAGAAGGTGTGGGACCTCGGCCAAGACCTGGTTGGTGCCCAGCATATTTCCCTGAGATGGGAAACAGTGTTCGTTTTGATTTGACTTAGTTTAGAAGAGTGCCGAGATCATTTGTATGCATGGGAAGCTTGTTTAAAAGAGCATTCAATAGACTTGCCGTGTGTTTGTAGGACTTGGATTCGCCTTGACGCCGACGTCCGAAGAACTATGTGAGTGGTATTTTAATAAAGATATGTTGTAAAGCCTTGATAAAACCTTGTTTTGCTTTGTTCGGAAATTATTTACAAGCATGAATGATTATTCCTACTTGCAATAAGTATTGTATTTTGCTTTGATGACATTCTCGGAAAGTCCGTATGTGCTAGGGGACTATAAGCATTTGTAGCACAAAGTTTGGAAGTCCGTACGTGCTAGGGGACTATAAGCATTTGTAGCACAAGTCCTTAGTGTTCGGGGACTATAATGCAACGACACCCTTGTTAGAGATCTCTCTTGTCTTGTTTTGCCTTGCCACTGACGGTTTTACCGCGTGGGCTTGTTTGTCCGAGATGTCATCTCTTGTATTACATTGATGTTAGTAAGCATCTCTTGGAGCCTTGAAAGATTTGAAATGAGCTTGATTTATTTCATGTATTGTTTGTTAAAAGATCTCGGATATCATTCATGTAAACCCTTTATTATTTATGCCATTCACTGAGTATCCAAGCTCACCCTCTCTATATATATGTAGGTGATGAGCAGGGCGGCGACGACGCCTAGATGTATTTGCTGATGTATTTTTGCCGATGTGTTTCGCTGATATATCTTGCCGATGTATTTTGGATTCGTGTTTTTGCATCATCTTGAAGATCATGCTTCTTGGTTATCTTATTGTATTTTGTATTTGACGGCTGAGAAGCCTTTTGGTCAAGATGTATTTTTGTACTCCATTTGTTGTATTAAAGCTATGTAATGATGTATGACATTTCATTCAACTTATGCACTGCTCTCATGGATTACTTAGTCTTGATTTATTGCTTCCGCATTTGTAAGCCCCATATGTATACTCTGATTTGCGTGTGGATTCTTGT
The DNA here is from genome assembly GCA_036172215.1 of Camellia granthamiana. Lineage (NCBI taxonomy): Eukaryota > Viridiplantae > Streptophyta > Magnoliopsida > Ericales > Theaceae > Camellia > Camellia granthamiana. The sequence goes on along the minus strand of JAXFYN010000107.1, from coordinate 390,076 downwards.
AAGTGGCCTTTGGTAATCTCAGATTACTGGCCATCATGGCACCATTACTGGCCATATGTATACTCCATTTGTAAGCTCGACCCCCGTAATAATCAGCGAAGTGGCAATCTTGAAAGCATTAACATCACAAACTTCTCTGCATGGCTCGATTCGGGTTTGGATTCGCATCTAATAAACTCATAGCCTTACTGAAACAAAAATGCGAATAAAATTACAACTCAAAGGAGTTTTGTCAAACGGGGTTGCCAATAATAAAAACCTAACAGAGAGAGATTGGTTCGGAGAAAGAGTGAAAGTGAGAGGGAGAGTGAGACTGAGAGAGACATTTAGACTTTCAGAGAGAGACAAAGACTTTCGGTAATGGAGGGAGAGAGAGACTTTCGGTGATGGAGGGAGAGGAGACATGATCTCTGAGAGTGAGAGAGAGGGAAAATGAGGCTGAGAGAGAGATGGAGACTTTCAGAGATAGACAGAGACTTTCGGTGATAGAGGGAGAAGAGACATGATCTTTAAGAGTGAGAGAGAGAGACGGAGACTAAGGGGGAGGATAACGAAATGGTGAGAGACACAGTGAGAGGGTGAGGAATAAAAGGTTGGATGATTCTACACAAATCCTCTCAACCGTTGATGACCAACATGTGGACGGTGGTGATGAAACTAAATAGAGCGGTTGTGCTCTGTTTGGCTAAAAATAAAAAATAAAAAACACAAACACAAACAAAAACAAAAACAAAAACAAAAATAAAACAAACACTAGCTTGTGTCAAACGGTCATCTCTTCAAACGGCTATTATATTGAAACGACAATATTTTAAATTTTTATAAATAGAAACCCTTCATCTCAATTTTATTTCACAGCAACCATTGCACATTTCATTTTTCTTTTCTCCTCTCTTCATCTCAATTTGATTTCATAATAAACTTCTGAAATTATATTCTTTTTAGTTTTTTCACACAATCATTATGGAAGGTTCATCAAAAACAAAGAGAGGAAAATCTTTCACTACTGAAGAAGATGTGACAATTTGTAGAGCATGGTGTCACATTACTGAAGACCCAATTGTTGGGAATTCGCAATCTTATGCTCAATTTTTGGGAAGAATTTTTGAAAATTATTGCTCGCTGCAAAATGATCACTCAAGAACACAGTGTCAATCTCATCTCGTAATCATGAAATATTGCAACAAATTTCGTGGGTGTTTGGCACAAGTGGAAAATCTACAACCAAGTGGAATGTCTCAAGTTGACATAATAAGATTTCATATTTATTTATTTATGTTAGTTTATTTATTTTGTCTTATTTAAAAATGAACTAATTAATTAATGTAATAATTTATTGATACAGATGCTTCAAGCAAAACTGTTATACCACCAAGATGAAAACAAACATTTTACTTTTGAACATTGTTGGCCAATCTTACAAAATAATATAAGGTGGCAAGATGTAGCTTCTACAAACACAGTGTCACGACCGAAACCTGCCCCTATCGGTTTAGCGTCGTAACCGGCCAGTAATCCTTAGATTACCAAAGGCCTCTGAACAGGACAACATAAGATAGGGGTTGCGGAAGCAAATATACAAAATTAACATAGTCCATAGAGCTGTGCAGACATACATGAGACAAAAAATTTCAAAACAAACTTATATATATATATAGATGTGACATCAAAAATACATTAGTCTAACGTCACCCAATTACACAGATAGGGTCAAAGGGTACTTAGCCCAAGTACAGATATACAAAACAAGCTCAACAAAAGCCTTGATATAATCCTCTCAAAAGGAACTTCCTTAGGAGGCACGGTAGTTGGCTGACAAAACAGAAACATAGGCCGTCAACTTTGGACCTAGTCACGTGCCTGTGCACCTACATACGTAATATAAATAGTGAGCTGGAGCCCAATGAATAATAACAGAGTAAAGAGGTTTAATGAATGTTGTCCATAACAGTTACCAAAAATAGAATTCAATAGTTGTCAGAAATGAATTCATAATTATGTTAAAAAATCGTAGTACATAACAGATACAGTTTCAAAGTCGTATTCATAATTAGAACTTGTAGTTAATCATACGTGGCACATTCATTAGCACTAGTAGAAACAGTTGACCTATAAAGGGATGGCCATAAAGGCATACAGTTGACTCTCGTGCATGGAGACGGTACAGTTGGCTTATGAGACATATAGTTGGCCCATAAAGGGACGTATACATAAGGATCCATAACAGTTGGCTCATGAGACGTACAGTTGACCCATGATTGGGACGTAATAGAACAGATAACAAATGTCATTTGAAGGTAAGAATGCCACGAATACATTTCAGAAACATTGGACAACCATTCATTCATGCAGAAAAATAATATAAATAAGAACGATCATCTTATATCATTTAGAAAATTCTTATAATTGAACATAGCTTTACAGAGTTATTACTCACAGATAACAGAGGCTTCAAGGTAAACAGACAGAATAAGGAAATCAGATGTCTTGCAGCGCGTGACCTACATAACATAACAGATACATATATTGAAACACACGCTCAAAGTGTACATAACTTATGTCATTTGTTCTTAGTGTGTTTTTAGTCTTTATCCTCATTATGGTGTCTTAATCTTGGCCTAGGAATGTCTAGGATGGAGTGAGGATGCAAAAATATACTTGAAAATATTTTTCAAAATTTGCTGAAAATAGGGTCCACGCTCGAGCGTGGCTTTTCTCACTCGAGCGGACATGCAAAATGTGAGGGGTCACTCGAGGGTAACTTCTTTCGCTCGAGCGGTCTGTAAATTTTGAAAAAGTACTGGTTGCTTGATTTTCATGTTCGACGGACGCTCGATCCTTGCTTGAGCGTGAGACTTAGACTCTCGCTCGAGCATGACTTTTGTCGCTCGAGCGATCTGCAAAAATACATGAACTTCTAGGAGCTTGCATTTCACGCTCGAGCGGAAGTGTGTGCACTCAGAGTGGTCGCTCGAGCGTGGACTCCTACGCTCAAGCGTGGAAGTAGAACTCTGGAATTTCCAGATTTGCTTCCAAAGCTCAAAACTCAATATTTAAGCATTAAAACTTGATTTTTCTGGGCCAAAACTTGAGGAACACTTAGAAATTCATAATACATCATGAATTAAGAATCTTTTCAATAAATCATGGCCAAATAACTTGCCAATTGTGCAAAAATTCAACTTAAAATTTATGAATGATCCATGAACATGACATGGATGAATTTCTTTGAACTTAAGCTTCTCAAAACATGATCAAGTGCTACAAAACAACATGAAACTTGATGATTTCCCAAAATTAAGGTGAATTCAAGATATGCATGAGGGAATTATTGCAAATTAAACTCAAAATGTGAGAAAATATGCATGCATGCATGGTATGAGTTACTATTCTCAAATTTTAGCTTGATTCTCGTGTTTAGTCTTCTAATTCTCTTGAATTCTTACACCAAGCAATTCAGATTCATAATTAAAGAATTGAATTTCCTACCTTAAGCCTCAAGTTAGCAAGTGTTGGAACTCAACTCCCTCAATTCTCTTCAATTTTCCCTATTTCCTTCTTAATTCTCTTCCTGTTTTAATGTTGGCTTCAATCTCTCTCTCTCTCTCTCTCTCTCTCTCCACACGTTGAGCTCAAAAATGAAAAAGGTAAAAGGAAGTATTGGGCTTGGTAGTGGTCTTATATAGGCTAATTAGTGATGGTTCAATAAAGCTAATCAAATGGGCATTAAACTAATCCAATTTAATCGTTTTGAATCGAATTTTAATTAAACCTATCATAAAATTCTAAAAATTCTAATTAACACATAAATCAAGTCAATTTCTGAATCGGATGCCAATAAGGTCTTCAATTCGCAAACTGAAATGAAAGCATGAACATATTTTTCTATGTTAAACAGATATTTGCACACACATAAGGCAACATATGATGCAACATTTCATTTCAATTATTTATTAGGCGTAATTAAGCATGAATAATGTTAATCATGGGTCAGGGTTGTTACACACAGTGAAGTCAAGGATACATACACCGTTTTTCTCTAATTCAGCCTCCAATTCTCCAATTGATAACTGCATTTCTCTTGAAGATGACACCAGCCCCAAGTGTTGGTAACAATCCAACTGTTGGTGAGGGCAGTGTCTCTGCAATGGGTAAAAGGCCTATGGATAAGGAAGCTACAAAAGAATTATCTTGGAGAAATCAAGTTGTTGAAGCTGAAGTCCAAAAAATGAGCATATAATTGGAGACATTTAACCAACACCTTGCTGAGAAGGAAAAGAAAAAAGATGAAAGAGAAGAAAAAAGGATTCAAGCAATGCAAGAGTTGAAAGAACTTGAGATGAAAAAATATGACTTTGAGATCAGAAAACAAGAAGATGAGATGAAAAAGGAAGAACATATAATAATGACTACGAACATTTCTCATTTGGACCATCAGTTAAAAGCGTATTACACAATGCGAAAAATGAAATTTTTGCTAAGTGGTCCTCAAATGTCAGTAGCCCAAATTACTATTTCCCCTGCCTCCTGATGAATAATTATGGGATAATGTATTTTTAAATTCTACAATGTCATTTGTTTTTTAATGTAATTGTTAGGTTTTATTTGCAATGTCATTTTTTTTTATTTTGTTTTGAAATTTCATTTTTTTATTTTATTTTTTATTTTGAGTATTCTCTACAAAAGAATGTAATATTATTTTTGCAATGTATAATGTTGACTATTTTTTAGTATAATTTAAAATTTTCAGTATAATAAAAAGACATTAGCTGACATTAAATGACATTAACTGTCATTAAAAAGATAACATAATGGTGAATTAGATTTAATTTTTTTTTTCCAATTTTTCAATTTTTTTTCATTTTTTATATTTGTCTAATCGGGAATAATATAAATATATAATTTTTTTTTACAAACAGTTAAAAAAAGGTTACAAAAGACAAAATGTAAACAAAAATAAAATCACAAAAAAATCTATATCCTAACAACACCTATAAACTTGGAGTGAAAGTTAGCTGAGATTTGTCAAAATAGCAAATAATCATTGGAGCACAATTGCTATAATTTGGCAAAATAGCACTATTCATTGCCAAATTATAGCAATGGCAATGACATTATAGCAACAACCATTGGAGATGCTCTTAGTGTACTATCAAATGATGTGATATAATTTTAGAGGTTTTAGATATTTGTAATTTGTACAATGAGTGAGGTCAATAATAATATTATATCATATGTTGGTACACTAATTAATATATCAATTAGTATATATAGTACTACTGTTATTTTAAAATCATAAAATATTAGTGTCAATGTTTCATTTTCGAAGAAAATAGTACACACGAAAAATGCGTATATCATAAAGGGACAGTTAGTGCCAATGAAAATTAATTATAAATTAATAAAAAAAATTATAATTATAATTATTAATATTTATAATATTTTTCACTTTTTGTAATTAATTTTTTCGAACATCTTTAAGTTATTTTCCCTATCATAAATGATGAATAAATGAATATGAGCTATCCATAGTAATGAATATGAGCTATCCATAGTAAATAAATTTGAATTGTTGATTATAATTAGCTTAGTTTAGGGTAAATTACACTTACTCTGAGCTTTCTAACAATTACATAGACTTCCTTATAATTTTGATAATTACACTACTATCCTTTACTTTTGAAACTATTATCATTATTTCTCCACTATTAGGTTATTTAACAGAATTTACTGATATCATACCAAAATTGACAAAATTGCCCATGAATTACTTTATCTATTCAAATTAGAAATTTCACTCACCTGCCATGAGGTTTTACATATATATTATCAAAAACCATACATATTTTACCATTATTTAATAAAATTCTTAAATTGCATGCAATATTAAATAAAATCTTTAAATTGTTAAGACATTATTAAATTATTTAAGGCAAAAAAATTTAATTTTTATTGATAAAATACTTAAAAATAAATAATCTCTCTAAAATTAATGTTAGATAGCATCCTAATAATTTAATATAAAACTTATCTCACACCACATATAACTTAAAATTTATTATTTTATGTAATTCATTTATTATTTGAATTATTTTAAAGTTAAAATAAATAGATTTATTTTTTTTCTCGACAATTTACATCACATATTTATTCATATGTAAAAATATTATTATTTTATCTTTTTAATCTTTTTATTTTAACATTTGATGTACTTTTGTGCCCTTAATTCTTTTTTTATTGTAAGAAATGCTCTAAGCCAGAAACTGCCTTTTAACCTTAAAAAATAAAATAGTGGTATGTAAATTGAAACACTCATTTTACCATGTGTTATGTTGGTCAAACCCCACATCAAGTGCTTCCCCACAAATTAATAAGCTTAAAAATAATAATAGTACTATATGTATAAATTAATATATCAACATATGTTATAACATTGTTATTTTAAAATTACGGATTTTGCCTATTATGCAAATTACAAATATTCAAACCCTCTAAAATTAAATTCTCAGCCAGTCAAAATTCTCAGCTATGAAGACAGGAAGTCCATATTTTGTGTGAAATTTTGTGTTATTTATATGTACATATACTTTTTGAATTTTAAAGGATAAACAGTTTGTTGCTGACTGGTAGATTCCATGAAACATCCTATATTTCCTACATTATTGCATATAAATAGGTTTGTGTTGGACAAAACTTGGAGTTGTATCATGGTAAGCATGGCCAACAGTTGTTTTCAACTTCTTCTTTTCCTTCCTTTGTTTTTGATTTCCCTTGAAGCCAGTAGATTCAGTTCCAACTCTAGCAATTCCAAACCCCGTTGCATAGAGATTGAAAGGAAAGCACTTGTTGAATTCAAAAAAGGTCTCACAGATCCTTCTGGTCTACTTTCTTCTTGGGTAGGCAATGATTGTTGTACTTGGATGGGTATAGGTTGCAGCAACCAGACTGGCAATGTTGTAGCGATGGAGCTTGGAAACCTCGGTGACTGTTATGACAAAAAAATTGGTTATGCACCTGCAACCAACTCGTCTTGTTTGGGTGGTGAGGTAAGTTCCTCCTTGCTCAACTTGAAATATTTGAATTACTTGGACCTAAGCATGAATGATTTCCAAGGGATTACAATCCCAAATTTCTTAGGCTCACTTGAAAAGTTGAGCTACCTTGATCTCTCTTATGCATCTTTTGGTGGAATGATTCCTCCTCATCTTGGAAATCTATCAAATTTGCACCATCTTGATCTCTTTGCACTTTCAAGTTGGGTTTCAAATTTAAACTGGCTTGTTGGTCTGTCTTCTCTAAAATATCTTAATCTTGGATATGTGAACCTCACTTTGGCAAGTACTAATTGGCTGCAAGCTTTAAATATGCTTCCTTCTCTATCAGAATTGAGATTGCAAAACTGTGAACTTCACATCTTACCTCACTCTGTACCAAACATCAATTTCACTTCCCTTTCCGTCCTTGATCTCTCTAATAACAATTTCAACTTTTCAATACCTCAATGGTTGTTTAACATAAGTTCCCTTTTGGATCTATATCTTTCTCTTAGTTACATGAGGGCCCCTGTTTCTGATATACAATGGGGAAACCTTTGCAACTTGAGAACTTTAGATTTATTCGGAAATCAAATTAACAGAGACGTAAGTGAACTTATAGGGGGTTTGGTTGAATGTAGCAACAGTAGCTTAGAAGAGTTAAGCTTAGGGAGTAACCAAGTGAGTGGACAGTTGCCAGATTATTCACTAGCACACCTTCAGAACTTAAGAAACCTTCTACTTTCTAATAATTTAATCTCAGGCCCAATCCCAGCATCTATTGGAAGGTTGTCAAAATTGGAGATATTACACCTCTCTTTTAATCAAATGAATGGGTCTATTCTAGATAGTGTCGGAAAACTTGCAAACTTAAACGTCTTGGCACTTTATAACAATTACTGGGAAGGTGCTCTATCCCAAAATCATTTGCAAGGCCTCACGAAACTGCTAAGTTTCACAATATCATCGTCGAACAAAAGTTTAATCTTCAATACGAGTCACGAATGGGTTCCTCCTTTTAGCCTGACAGAAATCGCAATCCGCAACTGTCGATTAGGTCCCATATTTCCAGCATGGCTAAGTAATCAAAAACTACTTGTTGATGTGACGTTGGCAGACGCTGCCATTTCCGACACAATACCTTATTGGCTTTGGGAGTTATCCCCACAGATCTATTGGTTAGATCTTTCTTACAATCGGATACATGGAATGCTTCCCAATTCTTTAGTATTTGTCTCAGCATTTCTAGTGGATTTAAGTTTCAACCGCTTAGAAGGTTCACTCCTATTTTGGCCCAACGCGTCAAATCTCTTGTTGGCAAGCAATTTATTTTCAGGATCAATTCCCATGAACATCAGCCAAATGATGCCATCATTGGAAGTTCTTGATTTATCCGGGAACTTCCTAAATGGTAGCATCCCCTTGTCCATAGGTAAGATGAAACGTTTGGAAATGCTTTATCTATCAAACAACCATTTATCTGGAAGAATCCATGATCAATGGAGGGACTTACCAAATCTTGAAATCATAGATTTGTCAAAAAATAATTTACATGGTGAGATTCCAGGTTCAATTTGCTCACTACCTAGTCTTTCTTGGTTGAAATTGAGCAGCAACAATCTTTCAAGGGAACTATCTTTTGCATTACAAAAGTGCAAAGGCTTGACAATGCTTGATCTTGGAGAGAATCAATTCTACGGAAACATACCCAAATATATTGGACAAAGCTTCTCATCACTATTGGAACTGCGTATACGAGACAACATGTTTAGTGGAAATATTCCTGAACAATTATGCTCTCTTGCTCACCTCCACATCTTGGACCTTGCTCTTAATAATTTATCAGGATCCATCCCATCATGCTTAGGAAAATTGGGTGCTCTGAATTCTATGATATCATATAGTCCACATCAACTCTCTCTCAGTGATGCCATTTATCAACAAATGGAAATGGAATTGGTTGTGAAAGGAAGACAATTGATATATACCTTCACACTTGAGTTGGTAAATATCATTGACTTGTCGAGCAACAATCTTCAGGGAGAGATCCCAGAACTAATAAAAAATCTCTCGACCTTAGGAACCTTAAATTTATCCCACAACCGACTGACAGGGAAAATACCAGAGAAGATTGGAGGCTTACAACGGTTAGAAACACTTGACCTCTCATGCAACCACCTTTCAGGTCTAATTCCTTCAACCATGTCCTCTATGACTTCACTGAACAATTTGAACTTGTCATTTAACAATTTGTCAGGACCAATTCCCTCCGGCAACCAGTTCGAAACCTTCATTGATCCTTCCATTTACAAGGGTAACCCAGAACTTTGTGGGCCTCCATTGTCAACCAAGTGCCTAATGCCCAATGATAGAGATGCTAATGCAAACCAACATGCTAAGGCTCACAAAGATGAAGATGAGAATGAAGACGAAAACGAAAACTTGGGCTTCTACCTTGGCATGGCATTGGGTTTTGTGGTGGGGTTTTGGGCTGTTTGTGGTAGTTTGATGTTAAAGAAGTCTTGGAGATACACCTACTTTGGGTGTGTTGATAAAATGAAGGATTGGCTTTTCGTTGTCGTGTTGGTAAACTTGAACCGGTTACGAAGAAGAATGATGGGGGCAGAACATAACTGAAGGCCCATGTGGGTAATTACGTAAAGGTACTATTATGAAGTCTCTTTCTTGCTCTAAAATGCTAATTAGTATAAATACTCAACTATTTTAGGGGTCGTTTGGCAAGAAGGTTGGGGCTAAAATAGCCATAAAAGACAAAACAGGCTATTTTAGCCCAAAAAAACAAAACATCACATCCAACCCATAATCATTACACTCTTCTCTCACAAAAAAAGTCAAAAAAGCCAAAAAGCCAAAAAGCCCTTCCCAAACCAAGCTTTTTAGCCCAGGCTAAAATAGCCAAAAAAGCCAAAAAGCCAAAAAGCCAACCCACTTCCCAAACGGGGCCTTAGTCTTCTTTTTCAATTTCTTAGCACAGCGACAAAATTCAAGTTTTTTTTTGGCAATGAACTTGTGTCTCTTTTAAAGCTAATAATAAGGACCTCTTTGTTCCTGAAGTAATATGCATCCTTCAACATTTTAAAAAGGGGAAATTATAGCCCAGTGAGTTTTAAAAAAAAATTACGAACACATAAAAAAAAGTTTAGAATTTTAATTATTAATATTTATATAGTTTACAATTGATGTGTAAATTTTTTTTTTCTAATTTTACACTAAATTATTATTTTCTCATTTAAAAACCTTTCAAAAATTTTCACCAACAGAAAGTTCTAAAAAAAAACGCAACCCAACACCACTACATTAATTTTATACGTAAAGCATTTGATTGTAAATCATATTTCCAAAACTCAAGTAGTTCCAAACTTGTCAAACCAATGTTTTCTAAAGCTTATTTTCAAGTTTAAAATGGTGTTTTCAAAACTCAATTTTAAAAGTTTTTACGGTAAATTATTTAAAAACACAACCTTATTAAAAAGTCATGTTTTAAAAACACAATTTTAAAGTTGAAGTCTTGTAATCAACCCACACTTGAAAAAAAACAAAAACAAAAAAACAAAAGAACTTTGTTGACCAATACATTAAAATGGACGTCTTTTGATTTAAAAACAAATCACACAAATACATTTCAGGTTCTTTGCATTCTTGTTGTAGACCAATGAAGTAGAAATTCATCCTTTGCTGCACAAATGCAGTAAGATCATAAATCTCCCTCATTCTTTGTGCAAAATATTGCTAAATCAACATAAAGTATCAATCACTTTGATATTTTGCATGAGAAATGGCGAGTTATTTTGTAATCAAATTCAAAATTCTGACTTTTTACAGACACCTTGGTTCAAAAAGGAAACTTTGAACAAGAAGGATATCAAATAAATAGCTTGGCTTGCCTTCCCACCGTGGTCAACATGGCTTAGACTTTTCTTCATGCTTCTCAGGTTTCAAAACTCTGGCTATATTTGTTTGAGAAAAGTTAGGGATCATGAAAAAACTTTCATGAAAATGATCATGAAAGATTTATGACTCTTAAATTACCTTGATTAATGTGTGGTGTTTTATTTTAAGTGTAATTCAATGGTCATAAATCTTTCATGATTATTTTCATGAAAGTTTTTTCATGATACTTAGCATTGCTGTGTTTGTTTTCCATTAATGATGTTTGTAATAAGAACAGTTTTATTTTATTGCTATTAATGATAAGAACAATTAATAAACTTATCCTAGCCAAAAGCCTAGATAGGTATGTTGTTGTAATATTATACAAATAAAAAATATAGGGGAAATTTTTTTTTCAAAAGTTTGACCCTTGCAACAAAATAAATTCTAAATTTTTTATTTTGTTAATTTAACTCGTAATCATTTGATTTATTATCAATCTAAATCATTTGTTTATTTTTGTTAAGTAAAATTGGCGAAAAATGAGTATTTTAGCCATTAAACTCAATGTAGGTATATATAAAATATTTAAAATACAATTTTTATTGAGTTTAATGATTAAAATAATCATTTTTCTACTGGTTTTCTTTAACAAAAATAGACCTATGGTTTATATTGAAAATAAATTGAAATATTAGAATTTAAATTGACAAAATTAAAAATTCAGAATTTATTTTGTTATAAGAGTCAAACCTTGGTAATTGTTGATGTAGCACTAGCGCTATATATAGTGTTGTTTTTTGTAGCAGCTGATTGTACTATTTTTTCATTCCCTCTGATATAATAAAATTAATGTGAGCCGTGGACGTAGGCAATCTTGCCGAACCACGTAAATCTCTGTGTTATTTCTTGTGTGAGATTGTTTTTGTCTTTTTCTGATTATTGTCTGTATGTTTAGTTATTTCACAATAGAAAAAAACGATAACACATAAAACAAAACAAAAAATTGTTTTCATCACTAAATATTTATAAATAAATAAAATAAAAGAAAGAAAGAAAGAAAAATAAGTGTTTTTTTTTTTTTATCTACACATGTAATTAGGATTCGCATTGGATCATTGGAGCAAAACAAACCTCTTACAGCTCTAGTGAGTGGAAACTGAGGAGCATATTACATAAAATCACTTTCATGAGGTAGAACAAATAAAAATATCATGGTCTAACAGATATATTCATATGGTATATATTCCTTTCTATGAAGAGGAAGTAGTAACAAAGAAACAATTAATCATTCGAAAAGTTAAATATTGTGAAGCATGCTAGAGTATGGGAATACAATTTGACAAGGGATAATAGAACAATTATAATAGCATGAAAATATAATTCTCTCATTATTTGTTAAATATAGTGGGTCCAAAACGTATGCATAATTTTTTTTTACATGAATACACATTGGAAGTAAAACAAAGCTCAGTTCGATTAAAACTTGTTTGAAATTAATTTCAAAAATAAACAAATCAAGTTTTAACATATTTTGAAACTTGTTAAATTTGCAAGTGAAATTTCAACAATTTACTACTCAGCCTGACTCATTTGCAGTTACCTGACAATTACTAGGGATACCACCACCATTAACTGTTAGCATTTGTGCTCTCAAAAACCAATTTATTGACTTTATTAATTGATTATATAAATTGCTAGGCATTTTGTTTTGCATTTTGTGTGTTATTATGGGTAATGTTATATTTAATGTTACATATGATGTGAACACAAGGTCCCTTGGGTAACATTGTAGAAAAACATGCTAATGGTTAATGAACCAAAAGCTCGGAGTTATGATTTTTCGCTACCTTGTAGACTCAATTAATGTTCTAGGCTATGGGTGTTGATTGGGCGTCACACTACTATGGCCTACACCTGTTTTGCTGCTATATGATAGAATGATTAACTCCGTCATTGAGGTAGTGACCTTAGGCAAATAGGTGAGGGTTATGCAATAAGTACATGCACTAAACATAATCGGTTTTTGAAAACACCTATGGAATGATCACTGTCAGTTTAAAAGGTAGTTCTATTACAATACACTTATTTTCCTTTGACCTGAGAGGCTTGTATAAATTAATTAACTATTCATTCAACTTTGATATTGTTAATCAGTGATGCCGAACCAAAGGCTATACACGGACATGTTGGGTTATGTGAGCGGTAATTGATTTATATAGGTGCTTAACATGGAATCCACCATTCTCAAAGTAAGAAAGTATAGTCAAGCAGTTTTTCCTATTAACGTTGGACCAAAAGAAAATCGGCCGGTAACTTTTTTATAAAAATATTTTATACATATATAATTACAAAAGTACTATTTTTGAAAAATGCTCTTAGGGTCCAATTAGAAGAAAGAAAAATTTAGAATTCGGTTACATGAGTTACGGCATTTGATAGTGATAAATTTGTCCATACCTAATAGCTCATGTGAAATATAGTTTGATGGAAGGAAATTTGTGATTAATTGTAAGAAAGGGCCTTACTTGTAATTTTCTACTTTTAGGAGTTTAATTGTAGTGTGTTGATGGATATTATTGCAATTAATGGAAGTTCTATATTATCTGTTTAAAAGTTAATAAATGAAAAATTGGATAAGTTGTATCCTGTATATTTAAGATAAAAGATACATCTTTTATTTTATCCCCACAACTAAAAGATAGAGATCCCTAAGGATCCCACCTACATGCAAACTCTATCATGTGTTGTGTATATATATCAGATGTATTTGATACAAAAATTAGCCATCAGAATTTTTAAGGTCTGTAGAAAATATACACACAAAAATAAATCGAAAAAGGGTTGCAAGGTGAATCACTTCGGAGGCGAGACACTTGGATCGCTTTGTGAGGTATTATCAAATGCTTGGATTGAGGTATTTTAGATTGTGTAATCAGGTGGTATTTCTTTGAAAATTGTTTTTCAAAATAAATTATTTTTCTTCAAACTTTCATTTAACATCATGAAATGATTCTGTTAATCTGATGCTATTTTACTAAGAAAAATAGTCTCCCTCTCTCTTTCTCTCTCTCTCTCTCTCTCTCTCTCTCTCTCTCTCTCACTTATCAACATAGTAATTAAATTAGTCATACTCCCATGCTATTTTCCTTCCTATAAAAATTCCTTCCTCCCAACCAGAGTTTTAAAAGGCTTTCTTAAGGCTCGCCTTGCCTTGAGGCTAAGGTAAAACGCATCAAGGCTTTGATTTTTAAGCATTACTCCCCAAAGGCTTGCGCATCATAGTTTGAGAGATGCGCCTTAAGTGCGCTTTGTACACATAAGCATGTGAGGAGTATGCACATGTAGAGGTTGCCTAGGGCGTTTGTTAAACTTAGTCCATTAGATTGTTTAAACATAAAAAATTAAAAAGAATCCCTTTTTGCAACTATATTCAACAGGAAAAATTAAGTAAATGAACAATCAAGAAAAACACAGTTAATAGTCAAGTGAGAAGCTCAATCACTGAAGTTAAGAATATCGATTTCTTTTTCAGTGAAGGAAAACTTCCTTTTATGCAGTAAAATGTTCAACGCATTTAAACGAAAAGTATTTACACCTTTATATTTAATTTTGTTTTATTTTTTTAACTATTTTAAAATATTTAATTTATTCACTAAATATTAAAATTTGAAATTTGAAATGCTTACGCCTCGCCACCCTGAGGCTTACGCCTCGGCTCATGAGGGGTAAAACGCCTCAAGGTACGTATTCACCTTTAAAAACTTTGCTCCCAACAACCCAACAACAAGAATTAGACCATTGTTAGCACCTACAGTTCAAATGGGGTATGAAATTATAACAGAAAATGGCCTGAGAACCAGGAGCTTTCACTACGAAGACTACAACAATAGAAGGGTGTTCTTGAAAAGCTATCCTCTTCAATGGGGAGGCAAAGATGAAGAAATCAAGAAAGACATTGTTAGAGTCTGCAAAGGAGGCAATGCAAAGAAGCCCATAAAGAAGCTAATAGCATCAATTTTTCACTGGGGAGAAGGAAGGGTTCTGGTCTTGAGGAAATTCAAGCACAAGATCACATTTCCTAATGGCTTTAAACCTCCACATGCCTTAATTTCAACTTATGACCTTTGTTCACCTGCTTCGATTCATCTTCAACTTATAGTTTTTAACTTAATGTACATCTATAGACTATATTCATGAGCATATACTACTCTCTAATCAAAGCAGAATGAGTATTGATTGAACAACTAAACGGATTCTATCATACTGTGCCCTTAATAAAGCAAGTTTTTCTGAAGAAAAACAATTTCACCTAAGGCTCATATCAAATTCCTCATCAATGGTTCAGGGAATTAGGCACATTAGCCCTGAAATATTTTCTAAGAAAGTGGGGGGAAATGCATGACATAATAAAACTAAGTAAACATGTTCACAAAGTACAATTCACATGACTCAAAAGTGTCAATAGATCAAATTTATTTACGACTACAAGTGTTGCTTCCAAAATGAGGTCTTAAATAATCTAACACAAGCCATTACATGATATCAAGTTTCAAAGCATGAGATAATGCTGTAAGAAAAACATCTTCATTTATAATCATAACCAAACAAAAGTTGCTCTCAAAGTACAAGTGATTTCACTTCTATAAATGTTGCCAAGATAACTAATTTGCTTAAGACTACAGGTATTGTACCCAAATAGAATTTATGTAAACTGTGTTTCATCACACGGGCCGTTTGATGACATCAATTTCTAAGGGAGTAACTAGAAGCTCTTGAAGCTTACTTTAAGTTCATGAACATGCCTATTTACTAGAAAAAGATCACCAACACACCCATGGCGAAGCATCCCACGGCCACCCAAGGGCTCAATCGCTCGCCTGTCTCAGCAAACAAAGTGACAAATGTTACTCTGTCAGATTACAACTTCTACTTGTACAGGTAATGAAGTAAATAGAGTGACTGCATCCATGAGTGTCATATTTCCTATCAAGGCATTTATCTACTAAAATATATCTTTCCATCCCATGGTGGATTTGCAAAATTCTTCATAGTGTGAAAATTGAGTCAAATATGCATTAGATATACTAACAAGGCAAATGCTTCTACAATTTGTAATTACCTTTCCATGGGAATGTTGTGTAATGGGCAATTTGTGTGCTGTACGCTCTTAGAAAATAGGCATGCTGGCTGAGGAAAAGTACTCATTCCCTTCTAGGGTTTCAAACCATCATGACCATCCTTATGTCGAAGTTACTTTTTTTTTTTAAAAAAGAAGAAAAAAGAAAAGAAAAAAAAAACCTAGTCATTCGAATGGAGACGTGCGATATTTTAAAATGAGACTATATTTGGAGATAAGAATGTTGATTGAGTAGGCCTTGGGCCTGGATTTGAATGTACAGGAATGGGCTCAGAAATTCAACATCTAAAAACCCTCATGCTCAGGCTTGGCCTTTTTATACCTTAACAGAGTTGAATTTAGACATTACATTCGCAGGATATAAATGCATGCATCATTAAACAAACCATCTGGGGAACTAGTTTGAAAAAAAAAAATGTTTCCAATAATGGGCAGCTCTACTGTGGGGCTTTAGCAATTAAATTTGGGTAATTTATTCCTTTCTAGCCTTATTACCTATTAGGTCCTGACTTATATTTTTATGTACTATTAAGTCCTTAGTTGCCTATAATACCCTCATTGAATTTATTACTCATTAATTTTCTCAATTTTTATTAACTTCTCTCTCTCTTGATCATTTTTCCAGAACCCTTATTCTTCTTCTTCTTCTTCTTCTTCTTCTTCTCTCTCTCTCTCTCTCTCTCTCTCTGTTTCCATATCTTCTTCTCTCTCTCTCTCTCTCTCTCTCTCTCTCTGTTTCCATATCTTTTTCTCTCTCTCTCTCTCTCTTTCTAGAAAATACCACCACCGTTGCCATGACAATGGCCATCCATCCATCCACCCACTACCACCACCACCGTCGTCTGTCATTGACCACCACTACCTTCGCCGGCCACTATCACCACCATTGTTCACCAACTATCTCCACTGTCGCCGATCTGTACGTCACCAGCTCTGATTCACCGCCACTATTTACCAACCACCTTCGCCATCGCCGATTTATACTGTGTCATCGTCGATCTATACTCCGTCCTAGATCTACATTGATCTAGTTGTTTCTACTGTGAAATTAACTTCAAACGACTACAAGCAATATTGATTCTCCAAATCTCGCCTCTTTCTCCCCCCCTCTCTTGCTCTTTATTTCTCTCAAACCAAATCTGTTGCAAACAAGGGTTTAATATATCAGTGATAAATTTATCACTGATATATGTCTTTGTGTAATTTTTTAACAAACAGTCATGAGAAATTTATCAATGAATGTGTCTATCAGTGATAAATTTGTCACTGAATATGTTTTCAAATCTTTGTATTGATTTGTGACGAGATTTTCTTTTTATAATTTTTAACAAACAGTCAATGAGAAATTTATGTGAATGTGTCTATCAGTGATAAATTTATCACTGAATATGTCTTTGAATCTTTGTGTTGATTTGTGGCGATGATGATGATGAGATTTTATAATTTTTAACAAGCAGACAGTGGTTAAATTTATCACTGAATGTGTCAATCATAAATTTTTTTACTAGATTTCTCTTTGATTCTTTGTGTTAATATACGAATGTGAAGAATTATTTTCTGGTAAGGATTTCTCATCTCTCTCCTTTATTTTCTTCATCATTTTTCTTCTTTTTTTTCTCTTGTTGCCGCCTTGTTTGAGGAGGTACTGGAGGTATTGACATGGTGGAGATAGAAAACGGCCACACAAAAAAATATTGTCAAAGTTCGAAGGTAGTTGCTGGAAGTCAGTAATGGTTGCCGACAGTCAAAGATAAGGCCAAAGGAGTCATCGGAGGTCGATGATGAGTGGTCTTCTATGGCCGGTTAAGAGAGAGAGATTCGAATAGTTGTGAGAGAGAGAGAGAGAGAGAGAGAGAGAGAGTAAAACGGTTGAGTGATTTCTTTGTTTGGACTTGTTGGTGAAAATACCAGAAAAAATTATATTTTATTGATAAATGATGCAAAGAAAATGAGATACAAATAGATCAGGCTGAGGCACGGATATCTCGTTTTCTTTAAGGAGATCAAGCCCACTGCGGTAGAAAGAACCCAAATAGCGATGCAGCAGTCACAAAACTATAACTTGTCCCCTCCAGGATACAACAGCCTGACCACTTGTCATATGGTTCAGGCCAACTCTGCACAAGTTGGTGAACCCAAAGCTCCACCAAGAAAAACACTCTTCTTTGCTAGTAATCTCTCTTGTATAGAAAATAGTTGGTGTGTGTTGGTGTAGAAAAGAGTAGATGAGCGGGACTATTTATAGGCCATTAGGACCTTACAAGTTACACCAAAAATAAAGATGATCATTAAACTAGAGAAAATGGAGTAACTCCAAAAACTAACTCACCACAAAGTTCATGAATTCTAATTACTCTCCATTCATGAACAAGATAAGAGGTTACCAAAGTAATGAAACTCCATTCATGAACAAGATATATCAATAAATAAATAAAAGATATTAGAATAGACCAACAATTCCCCACTCATTTTACTATCAACAAGGACAAGAGAGATTACCAAACAAAGATAGACTAGTATGCATCATGAAGGTATGCTCTGCATTGAACCTTCATTAGTGAAACAGCAACCTCTAGTCCAGAGTCAGTAGTGGTCTTAGACTTGAACTATGACTGGTTAGGGGAAATAAAGTATTACTGCTCACACGTAATAGTCCAGGTGTTGACATGAGTTTTAATAGCTAGCACATTACGGCCTTGTGCTAATCCCAGTTTTCATGAACATATTTGAGAATAAGCCCTGTTCTAATAGAAAGCGGTCCCACTTTCATGCTCACATAGGTGAAATCTGTCAAGGATGTTCCTGTAATTGACACACCCCACTCAACAAGTGCTACAGAATTTCATTAAGAGTATAAAAACTCAACACTCCAACATTACAGGACAAATGCACTTATATCATAGGGATGGATAACAAAATATTAAAGAGTGCATTTTTATAACCACCATATGATTCGTTTTTCCCATTGAACCTAGTTACAGAATCTCTGGTCCCTAGGTTGGGTATTCTCATACATGGTTTATGATTTTATAGGCTTTAAACCCATCTCCCTTGATGTATTCCAGACCCTATCTCTCGCCAAGGCCTTGGTTAATGGATCCGCCAGATTATCACAAGATCTTACATAATTCATATTTATGATGCCATTACTCAAATAGGATCTCACATTACTGTGTTTCATTCGAATAGGTCTGGATTTACCATTATAAAAATGGTTGTTTACTCTACCAATAGTAGCAGTGCTATCACAACGAATTAACACAAGAGGAATTGGTTTTTCCCAAAAAGGAATTTCATGTAACAAATCTCTCAACCAATTTGCTTCCTCACATGCTGAAGCTAACGCTATAAGCTCAGCTTCCATTGTAGAATTAGCAATTATAGTATGTTTTTTAGACTTCCAACATATAGCACCACCACCTAAGGTAAAAATAAAACCCGAGGTAGAGAGAGAATCATCTGACAAAGTGTTCTAGTCGGCATCACTATATCCCTCAAGTACCGCATGATACTTGTTATAAAACAAACCATAATTTTTGGTACCAGATAAATATCTCATAATTCGTCCCATGGCTAGCCAATGATCTTGACTTGGTTTGCTAGTAAACCTGCTAAGTACTCCAACAGCATATGCAATGTCAGGTCTAGTACAGTTAGTAGCATATCTCAAACTACCAATCATGCTAGCATATTCCTTTTGATTAATAACTTTTTTCATTTGTAACAATAGATAAATGTATGCTTGCATCAAAAGGAGTAGCAACATGTTTACAGTCTAGAAAGTTATATTTCTTTAAAATTTTCTCAACATAATGCGACTGATCAAGAAAAATGCCATCCTTAGTCTTGGTAATTTTAATTTCCAAAATAAAATTGGCTTCACCAAGATCTTTCATATCAAATTGGCTATTAAGCATATTTTTAGTCTCATTCATGATATGCAAATTAGACCCAAAGATAAGTAGATCATCCACATATAGGCTAATAATCACATGTGCATTCTCACAAGTTTTATAATATATGCACTTATCACATTCATTAGTCTTATAGCCATTCTCAAGCATGCAGGAATCAAATTTCTCATGCCACTATTTAGGAGCTTGTTTTAAACCATAAAGGGATTTAGTTAGCTTACACACCTTGCTTTCTTAGCTAGGCTCCACAAAGCCTTCGGGTTGGTCTATGTAAATCTCCTCATCTAGATCTCCATTTAAAAATGTTGTTTTTACATCCATTTGATGAATTTTTAAATCATGAATTGTAGCCACTGTAATCAACAGTCTAATTGATGTAACTCTAGTAACCGGAGAAAAAGTATCAAAGAAATCAAGATCTACTTGTTGCTTAAAACCTTTAGCGACAAGCCTCGCTTTATATTTATCTATAGTTCCATCCGATTTAAGTTTTTTACGAAGGACCCATTTACACCCAATAGTTTTACAACCTGGAGGTAAATCCACTAGCTTCTATATTTTATTTGAAAGTAGTGAATCTATCTCATCATTTACAGCCTCTCTCCAGAAAATAGCATTAGGTGATGATAAAGCTTCTTGCACCGTAAGAGGAATTTCTTTCTACATTGTAAAGATAATAGTCAAGGCCAAAATCTTTTTTAACTCTAACTCGTTTACACCTCCTGGTTGGATTTGAGAATTTTCTTGTTCTTGAAAAACTTGAGAAGGATTAGAAGAGCTAGGCATGGATAAAATATTTTCAGAAATTATTTGACCCCCATTATTTTTAAATTTGAAAGGAAATTTATTTTCATGAAAAATAGCATCACCTGATTCAAAAATAATATTATTTTCCATATTACAAAATCTATAAGCTGTACTATGCAATGCATACCCAAGAAAAGCACAGGTGGTAGCTCGTTCACCCAATTTAGGTCGTTTAGGATCTGCAAGCCTTACAAAAGCTAAACAACCCCAAACCCTCAAATAACCTAGATTTGGTTTATGCCCCCGCCACAACTCATAAGGTACAAATTTAGTCTTTTTGTGTGGCACTCTATTTATCACATGGCAAGTTGTCAAAATAGCCTCACCCCAAAGATTTGAGGGAGCACCTGAATCGATAAGCATAGCATTCGTCAAGTCGATTAACGTTCTATTTTTTCTTTCAGCTACGCCATTAGATGAAGGTGAATATAGTGGAGTAGTCTCATGAATAATTCCCAATGACTGAACAAAAGAGTTGAATCCTAGAGATTCATACTCCCGGCCTCTATCACTTCTAATTCTTTTAATCTTTTTAGCGAATTGATTTTCCACTTCAAGAAGGAATTCTTTAAATTTCTCAAAAGCATCACTTTTATTTTTTAATAAATATACGTTTGTGTATTTTGAAAAATCATCAATAAAAGTGATAAAATATCGGTTACCACCTCGAGTTAAAATTCCTTCAAACTCACACAAATCAGTATGAAATAATTCTAGCAATTCAGTATTTTTTTCAACACTTTTATGAGGCCTCTTGGTAATTTTTGCTTTACTGCAAATTTCACATTTCTCAAATTTTTTTGTCACTTTAGGAATTAATCCTAAACTACTCACGATTCCCACATATTTACTGTTAATATGACACAAGCGAACATGCCAAAAAATTAATAGAAGACAAAGTGTAAGTGGTGTCATAATAATAATCATAAAATTAATCAGCAAGGAAATTTAAGAGATAAAAATGACATTTATACTCATCTGTATTGTAGGAAGCCACTTTTGCTTCATGTGTCTCGTAGTCTTCATCATTCATCTCCTCGGTTGGGATTTTGTTTGGGTTCTTCTCGGTAAGAACATATGCAACTTTTAAAAGACTGAGGTAAAAAAGAACTTTTCCTTTCCACCTCATAAAATGAACTCCCTTGAACTTGAAAGGCTTGTTGAGATCTCCAATTCCATCATTGGTTTTTTCTGACACTTGTTCCATGTTTGATCTCCTTAAAATTGCTGGTGAAAATACCAGAAAAAATTATATTTTATTGATAAATGATGCAAAGAAAATGAGATACAAATAGATCAGGCTGAGGCACAGATATCTCGTTTTCTTTAAGGAGATCAAGCCCACTGCGGTAGGAAGAACCCAAATACCGATGCAGCAGTCACAAAACTATGACTTGTCCCCTCCAGGATATAACAGCTCGACCACTTGTTATATGGTTCAAGCCAACTCTGCACAAGTTGGTGAACCCAAAGCTCCACCAAGAAAAACACTCTTCTTTGCTAGTAATCTCTCTTATATAGAAAATAGTTGGTGTGTGTTGGTGTAGAAAAGAGTAGATGAGAGGGACTATTTATAGGCCATTAGGACCTTACAAGTTACACCAAAAATAAAGATGATCATTAAACTAGAGAAAATGGAGTAACTCTATAAACTAACTCACCATCAAGTTCATGAATTCTAATTACTCTCCATTCATGAACAAGATAGGAGGTTACCAAAGTAATGAAACTCCATTTATGAACAAGATATATCAATAAATAAATAAAAGATATTAAAATGGACCAACAGGACTGAATGTCAAGGGTAAAATAGGAAGATGTGCTAAATTTTTTTGAGTCAGGACCTCATTGGAATTAAGTCTAGTCCAAAGGACTGGCCTGTAACTCCCCCTTAAACTTTCAAGAGATTGATGGGCTTCAACTTATCTGAACCCATCCATTTTCAAAATTTAATACTAGCATTGGGTAGGGTGGGTCAGTAATAGTGCAAAGCCAATGTGACACATGCAAGCTCAATAGAAAGCTATTATAATGGGCCTTCCCCATGGAAAAATTCACTTAATATCGTGTAGGCTAGTCGCCCACATATCAGATATTAAACTAATAAAAATAGATACTACACTTGATCTTAGCTAAAAGGCCGAGAAAGATTTGCTTTCGAACGCATTGAGCTGGCCCTTTTAAAACCTACCACGCTGTCTTCTCTCTCTTTCTCCATGTGAGACTAAATAGTAGGACTTACGAAGCATGTACACTTTAAAATAGGTGGTGTTGTCATGTATCCAATTTTGACAAACTGCCCATATGCATGTTCGTGTGTTAGACACGTCACATGACTTGACAATTTTTTTAATTGTTTTTTTCTTTTCTTTTCAAGATACGTTGAAGGCATTGTTGGAAATGGTTGGAAAATTCTGGGTAAAACCAGAATTTTTTTCTAACTTTGGTCTATTATTTAGGTGGAACCCGAGCGTCAAATTTGGTGGGTCAAAGTGGTAACGGGTTCTATGCCGCGTTGTGATTCACGTGGTATATTTGATTGCTCAAAACCATTATCGGGTGAATGAGAAATTGAAGCCAAAGTGTGCTCCATGGAAATGGAGTTTTTGGCGAAAATTTCTTAAAGTTTGGAAATTGGCTTGTCCCACATTGGTTTGGTGAGAAGTTTTGAATGGGTTTATATAACTTGGAATTATAACTTGGGGAGGGCCCCAAGAGGCACCCCAAGTTTGTAGAAGGGAGAGGTTATGGGCAAAATAGGCTAGACCCATTGGACCCAAAAATCACCACACACGCGCGCGCCGCCGTCGCCCTCCGTCCGGTCGGGCGGGCTGGGCGCGGGTGTGTGGTTAGGTTGGGCTTGTTCGACCCAATACTAATCTTTTTAGGCCAGAAACATTTTGATTTAATTTTATTTTTTGAAATAAAATCTGTCCAACTGTCCAGAATTCTAATTAATTCCGGAATTAATATGTTCCGGTTTTTTTCTACACCCAAACAGGTCCCTTCCGTTTTTATCTATTTGAATTTTGAACCTAACAGATTTAAATCTGTTTAATTCAAAACAAACAGGTTTCATACCTGTTTAAAACAGGTTAGCACCTGTTTAATTCAAAATCAATAGCCACCACTACATCTATAAATAGGCAGCCCTCATTTAATGTTTTATATTCAGAAATTTCGTACTTCTCCTTTGCAAATTTATTCTTCATTTTGCTGTATTTAATTTTTGTAAGAAAGAGTGTAAACACTTAGTGTGTTCGTTGAACAAATAAATTGTAGTGTTGCATTTATTTGTAGTTGATCATTTCATCCTGGGAGATAGACGTCCATATTCTGAAAGCACCGTGGAGAGAATGAATCTGTCTTAAGGAGACAATGTTGAACACTGGACTTGATCAGAATAATATTCAAGATATTAATCAAGTAAGTTATTTATTTATTTTCTGTTTTATTATTTATTTAAATCAGATTTTAATTTTGTTTTTGTAACAAAATAAAATCTGTTTTTATTTATTTAATTCTATTTCTAGTTTTATTTTTGTAATCAAATTTTCTATCTCCTTTCCTATTTTTCTTTTATATTCTGTTTGTCGTTTAGTACCCAAACAGAATTAATTAATTTAATTACAGTGAAGATGTTACACCAACAATCTTAAGACAGAACATTTTTGGTCTCTTCATTGTATTTAATTTTCTGTATTTTCAAAGTGATATTCTGGTTGGAAAATACAAATAGTATTATAAATTATTTGACAGATAGTAGTAATATACTATCTATTTTCTTTGACAACTA
This sequence comes from Camellia granthamiana, assembly GCA_036172215.1. Lineage (NCBI taxonomy): Eukaryota > Viridiplantae > Streptophyta > Magnoliopsida > Ericales > Theaceae > Camellia > Camellia granthamiana. Next base: position 365,494 of record JAXFYN010000107.1, on the reverse strand, counting down.
GTAGTAATATACTGGTGTCATTAACAATTACAGAATATTATTTGGTGTTACAAAAAATTATTGTGGTATTTTATTTTTCTAGTTTTAGTAACAAGGAAAATAAAATTATTTTGTGTTATAATTTATTTTCTAAGTAACTAGAAAATTAATTTGTGGTTTGTTTTTCTGATTTTTGTAATCAGATTTTATGGCTACTACAACTGAAACTGCAACTGGAAGTGGTACTCCAATTGTTACACCAACACCGGTCCCTATCCAGAACCATGTTCAAGTACCAATAAATCATGGAGAAAAACCGAAAAAATTTAACGGTACTGAGTTTAAGAGATGGCAGCAGAAGATGTTGTTCTATCTTACAACTCTTAATTTGGCCCGATTTCTCCATGAAGAGGCTCCAACAGTTAAAGAGGGTGAAAGTGATCGGGAAGTTGTTGCTGCTGTAGATGCTTGGAAACATTCAGATTTCCTATGCAGAAACTACATCTTTAATGGCCTTGACAACATGCTGTATAGTGTTTATAGTCTTTTGAAGTTAGCAAAAGAATTGTGGGATTCTTTGGAGAAGAAGTACTAGACAGAGGATGTCGGCACGAAGAAATTTGTTGTCGGTAAATTTATGGACTTCGTTATGGTAGACTCCCAAACAGTAATTTATCAAGTTCAAAATTTTCAAATAATTTTGCATGATATTCATTCAAAATGTATGTCTCTTAGCAAGTCTTTCCAAGTCGCTGCTTTAGTGGAAAAGTTACCATCGGCTTGGAAAGATTTTAAAAATTATTTAAAACATAAACGCAAAGAGATGACCATGGATGAACTTATTGTAAGACTGAGAATTGAGGAAGATAACCGTAAGGCTAAAAAAAGGAATGGGAAAAATCCCATTGAGTCCAAGGCTAATGTGGTTGAACAGGTTCATAAACCACATAACAAAAAGAGGAAGTTTACTGGAGATGGTCCTAAACAAGGCGATAGCAACAAGAAGTTCAAAAGAAAATGCTATAACTGTGGCAAGACTGGACATCGAGCTTCTGACTGCCGCCGTCCTAAGAAGGATCATGGAAGTACAAGCAAGAAGACTACTAATCAGGCCAATGTAACTGAACTAGATTACATCTCTGACGAGGTGAATGACATCAATCTCTCTGTTGTGGTGTCTGAGGCTAACTTGGTTGGAAATCCCAAAGAGTGGTGGGTTGACACTGGAGTAACTCGTCACATATGTGCGGACAAGAAGATGTTCACTACCTACAATGAGGTTGCAAATGGTGAACAACTTTTCATGGGAAATTCTTCTACTTCTACTGTGGCTGGACAAGGAAAAGTGATCTTGAAGATGACATCAGGGAAAGAACTGACTCTCAACAACGTACTGCATGTACCTGACATCCGGAAGAATTTAGTTTCTGGTTCTTTGCTAAATAAAAATGGTTTTAGGCTTGTCTTTGAGTCTGATAAATTTGTATTAACAAAGAGTGGCATGTATGTTGTTAAGTGATACATGAGTGATGGTCTCTTCAAACTAAATGTAATGACAGTTGTACCAAAAGTTGCTATGAATAAGAATAACACATCTTTTGCTTATATTCTTGAGTCGAATTTATGGCATGGTAGATTAGGACATGTGAATTTTGATGCTTTTTGTAGATTAATTGGTTTGGATTATATACCAAAGTTTGAAATTAATCCTAATCATAAATGTGAAGTTGTGTAGAAGCGAAACTAACTAAGGCTCCATTTAAATCGGTTGAAAGGAAAACTGAACCTCTAGAATTAATTCATACTGATGTATGTGACCTAAAATTTGTTCAAATTAGAGGAGGCAAAAAGTATTTCATAACATTTATCGATGATTGCACAAGATATTGTTATGTTTATTTACTTAGAAGTAAAGATGAAACCTTAGAAATGTTTAAACTCTACAAAACAGAAGTTGAAAATCAACTTGGTAAAACTATTAAAATGGTTAGAAGTGATAGGGGTGGTGAATATGATGCACCATTAAATGAATTTTGTGCACAACATGGCATTATTCACCAAACTACAGCACCTTATTCTCCACAGCAAAATGCAATTGCTTAAAGGAAGAATAGAACCCTAAAAGAAATGATGAATGCCATGTTGCTAAGTTCAGGCTTACCACAGAACTTGTGGGGGGAAGCAATATTGTCTGCTAATTATGTTCTTAACAGAATATCCCACAAGAAAATCAACAACACTCCTTATGAATTGTGGAAAGGTCGACCGCCTTCCTACAAATACTTAAAAGTGTGGGGGTGTTTGGCAAAAGCTGAAGTTCTTGTTCCTAAAAAGACTAAAATTGGACCAAAAATAATAGATTGTGTGTTTATTGGTTATGCTCAGAATAGTAGTGCATATCAGTTTCTGACTTATAAATCAGAAATACCTCATATAAATGTGAACATCATTATAGAGTCAAGGAATGCTGTGTTTTTTGAACATGTCTTTCCTTACAAGAAAGGACATGAATTAAGTTAACAGAAAAGAACTTATGATTGTACACAAAGTCAAGAGACTAATGACAATCAAACACAAGAGACTAGTAATGGTCTCGACCAACAGGATTTAACTGATGATGAACCAAGACGAAGTAAGAGAGTGAGAACATCAAAATCATTTGGTCCAGATTTTCTGACATACCTATTAGAAAATGAACCTCAAAACTTTAAGGAAGCAATGACAGGTCCTGAAACACCTTTGGGGAAAGAGACTGTTAATAATGAAATTGAGTCCATTATGCAAAATCATACTTGGGAATTGGTGGATCTTCCACTAGGTTCTAAACCTCTTGGATATAAATGGATATTCAAGAGAAAAATGTAGGCAGATGGTTCAATAGACAAGTATAAAGCAAGACTTGTAGTAAAAGGTTACAGATAAAAGGAAGGTCTGGACTATTTTGACACATATTCCCCTGTGACTAGAATAACATCCATTCGCATGCTTATTGCTATAGCAGCATTGTTTAATTTAGAGATACATCAAATGGATGTTAAGACAACTTTCTTAAACGGTGATCTAAATGAAGAGATCTATATGGAGCAACCCGAAGGGTTTGTAGTGTCGGGGCAAGAAAAGAAAGTTTGTCGGCTTGTAAAGTCTCTTTATGGATTAAAACAAGCACCTAAGTAATGTCATGAAAAATTTGATCATGTAATGCTTACTAATGGGTTTAAGATAAACGAATGTGACAAATGCGTCTATGTTAAAAACACTGACCAAGGATATGTCATAGTTTGTCTTGATGTGGATGACATGCTTATCATTGGAAGCAGTCAAAACATGATCAAATCAACTAAGCAAATGCTTAATAAAAGATTTGATATGCAAGATATGGGGATCGCAAATGTTATATTAGGAATGAAAATTACTAAAACATCTGACGGATATGCGTTATCTTAATCTCATTATATTGAGAAAATTCTTAATAAATTTATCAAGGATGATTTCAATGTAGCTAGAACACCTGTAAACATCAGTCTTTATTTATCGAAAAATAAAGGTGATGCAATGTCTCAGTTAAAATACTCCCAAATCATTAGAAGTCTAAACTCGTTCTGATATAGCTTATGCTATCAGTAAATTGAGTAGATACACTAGTAACCTCAGAGAAGACCATTGGAAGGCGATCATTCGGGTTCTTAGATATCTAAGATTCACCCGTGATCATGGTTTAAACTTTACTCAATATCCAGTAGTACTTGAAGGTTATTGTGATGCAAATTGTATATCGGATACTAAAGATTCAAAATCCACTAGTGGCTATGTCTTTACTCTGGGAGGCGCTGCTGTTTCTTGGAAATCCACGAAACAAACATGCATTGCACAATCTACAATGGAATCCGAGTTCATTGCTTTAGACAAAGCAAGAGAAGAAGCAGAATGACTTCGTCACTTCTTAGAAGACATTCCAATATGGCCAAAACCTGTGCCAGCTATTTGCATTCATTGTGATAGTCAATCTACAATAGGCAGGGCACAAAATTATATGTATAATGGTAAGTCACGACATATTCGTCATCGACATAATACCATCAGGCAATTGTTGTCAAATGGAATAATCTCAATAGATTATATAAAATCTATAGAGAATATTGCGGATCCGTTAACAAAAGATTTGACAAAAGAGCTAGTGTATAGTTCATCAAAGGGGATGAGATTAAAGCCTATTACATAAGAGTCATCATAATGGTAACCCTACTTATATGACTGGAGATCCCAAGAACTAAGTTCAAAGGGACAACTAAGTTATGTGTGGCTCGCCAGAAATCACCAAGGGATTAAAATTTCCCTACCCATTCTTATGGTGAGAGTGATATCTGCAACATATATTGTATGTAGGGGTATAAGGATAAGCTTTGCTTTTAATGATTACTTATATCTTGATTGAGGCAAAAAATCAAGACGACTATAAGGAGATACTCACAATAAGAATCACCTATATGAGTGTCGAACTGGGGCTGGTTCTATGAGAATGAAAAAGGCTAAATTCTCTAGAAACACTCATGAAAACCATGAGCGTTCAAAGCCAAAATGAACACAACAGTGAGAACCACGATGTGTTAGAAGATATTTTGTGTGAAATCTATTGTCTTGGCTTACACAAACGACTGAACAATTCAAGGCATCTGGTCCACTGGTTAGCCAGTAAGTCCGATAGGTTATCACTAGGGAAGGTTCAAGGTCGAAAGCTACCTATCCTGATCCAAGATATTTTCGACTTGTACTCTTTCGATAAAGTCTGCATGTTGTTGCATTTCCATTGTCATCAAATTCCATTCATGTGGGGGATTGTTGGAAATGGTTGGAAAATTCTGGGTAAAACCAGAATTTTTTTCTAACTTTGGTCTATTATTTAGGTGGGACCCGAGTGTCAAATTTGACGGGTCAAAGTGGTAACGCGTTCTATGCCGTATTGTGATTCACGTGGTATATTTGGTTGCTCAAAACCATTATCAGGTGAATGGGAAATTGAAGCCAAAGTGTGCTCCTTGGAAATGGAGTTTTTGGTGGAAATTTCTTAAAGTTTGGAAATTGGCTTGTCCCATATTGATTTGGTGGGAAGTTTTGAATGAGTTTATATAACTTTGAATTATAACTTGGGAAGGGCCCCAAGGGGCACCCCAAGTTTGTAGAAGGGAGAGATTATGGGCAAAATGGGCTAGATCCATTGGACTCAAAAATCACCACATGCGCGCGCCGCTGCTGTTCGTCTGGTCGGTTGGGCGGGCTGGGCTTGGGTGTGTGGTTGGGTTGGGCTTGTTCGGCCCAATACTAATCTTTTTGGGCCAGAAACATTTGGATTTAATTTTATTTTTTGAAATAAAATCTGTCAAACTGTCCAGAATTCAAATTAATTCTGGAATTAATCTGTTCCAATTTTTCTCTACACCCAAATAGGTCCCTTCCGTTTTTATTTGTTTGAATTTTGAACCCTACAGATTTAAATCTGTTTAATTCAAAACAAACAGGTTTCATACTTGTTCAAAATAGGTTAGCACCTGTTTAATTCAAAATCAATAGCCACCACTACATCTATAAATAGACAGCCCTCATTTGATGTTTTATATTCAGAAATTTCGTACTTCTCCTCTGTAAACTTATTCCTCATTTTGCTGCATTTAATTTTTGTGAGAAAGAGTGTAAACACTTAGTGTGTTCGTTGAACAAATAAATTATAGTGCTGCATTTATTTGTAGTTGATCATTTCAACTCGGGAGACAGACATCCATATTCTGAAAGCACCGTGGAGAGAACGAATCTGTCTTAAGGAGATAGTGTCGAACATTGGAAGTGATCAGAATAATATTCAAGATATTAATCAAGTAAGTTATTTATTTATTTTATGTTTTATTATTTATTTAAATCAGATATTAATTTTGTGTTTGTAACAAAATAAAATCTGTTTTTATTTATTTAGTTCTATTTTTAGTTTAATTTTTGTAATCAAACTTTCTCTTTCCTTTCCCATTTTTCTTTTATATTCTGTTTGTCATTTAGTACCCAAGCAGAATTAATTAATTTAATTACAGTGAAGATATTACACCAACAGGCACTATATGGACACATGTGTCCTGTGTTTGGATATGCCTACGTTTGTGAGTTTTTTATTTTTATTTTTTATAAATAATTTTAGAAAATTGATTTGGAGTCAAAATAAAATATATAAAAATAAAGAAGAAGAAAAGTAGAAAAAAATAAATAAAAATACGTCTTTGTACCCCAAATTTATATCCAAAGTAAATAAAAATGTATAATTAGTTATGTTTGTTGTGTCCCTCCCCTACTCATATCTTAATTTTTTCAAAATTGTTATATTTGGTGTCCATATTCGTGCCTCTTATACACAAGAGTAAAAAAAAGATAAAAAATTATTACAAATTTAAACCATCTGTAGCCAATCTTAGCTTCTTTACATGATTCAAAAAAAAACAAACAACAAAAAAGTAGGCACCGATGCCAATTGCCTAGCCCAATCAACACAGAAGACTTGAGAGATGTTAAAAATATTATTCTCTATTAGAAACTGTTACGATGAGCATCTTTAAAATATATCCTACATAGAATATATATAAATTGATAAAAATTTTCAAAAGTGTAAATCTTGTAAAATTTTGTTGATTCTTATTCATTCTTTATTTGATTTTATGATTAATTTTTATATCAGTAAAAAAAAAACAGGCGTTCACTTATAAAGAAAAATCAATTTCATTGTGTGATTCCTCTCCAATTTTGTTTGATTCCTCAATGGGGGTAGAAAGTGAGATAGAAAGAATCTGAGACCATATATTAAATTTCAAACATTTGTAGAAACTAATGTCAATAATTCTACTTTTAGATCACAAATAATAATCTTTATATGGTGCCAAGGCTTCCACTTGAATTTCTACATTACTAGTCAAGCCATTAACTCTCCCTTGACCAGGGTGGGTCCAAATTTGACCAGAGTGATTTTGTATTTTGTGTACCTTAATCTTATTCGTGTCGTGTGGTTTTAGTTCATATTAAAATTATTTAAACATTAATTTAATTTATTTATTTTTTGACCAACTTATTTCATTTATTTTTCATGTTATTTTGTAGTATCATTTTTGTCTGTATTTAGTTTATTTCATGTTAACGAATTGTATCAAAAAAATTTATTTTTAGTTAAAAATATAAAATTAAAATTTTTCTCCATAAGTTTAAATTTTATGAAATTAATCTCTATTATATGAAATTTTTCATAAAAATATTTACTTTTAGCTCAATTTCATTTCTCCAATCTAAAAAACTATCCTGCTGCAACTATTATTATTATTATTATTATTTAACTAACTATAGTAGTCTTTCTCTATAAAATTTATCACATTTTTTTATTTGAGTTTTTATAGCATGATAATGTTAAAATTCTTCTCCTATATTACATAGGTTGTAACATACTTTTTAAAATAATTTCACATATATACATACACTCATGAACAAAAACTTAAATAATTTAATTAAATTTATTAAATATTAAAAAAATCTTTTGTTAAGTGTATCGTACGAGTCAATGCACTGGTAAATTATCTATTAAAAATCAACCGACATCATTTCAATAAAGAATTGTTTGAATAAATTCATTCAAAGTGAGATTTTTTTGTGAGGGTAAATTACACTTACGATTCTTGAGATTTTTGATAATTATAGTGACTTCTCATGTTATTTTAATAATTATACTAACTTTCTTTGCTTTTTTAAACTATTATCAAGATTCTTTCACTATTACACTATGTTAGGCCATTTAATAAAATTTGCTGATGCCATATTAATGTTATAGGTTATAATGTTAAAAATGGGCATTTACACACAAATATTAATTTATGAACTTATACTTCATTAAATCCTAACTAAAATTTTTTGCACCTTCAAGTCCCATTAATTTTTTAAAAGTCGGAATTACCTTTCAATAATGATTGTTCATTATTTATGATTACCTATAAATGAACATAATGATTTGACATTTATTTTGATTTTCAAAACTTTAAAAACATCAACTTTAAAATTGAATTATTTTTTTTGTGCAAAACTGAAAATTTAAGGAGCATAATGATGGAATATTGATGTGCAAAACTAAAAAACTTTAAAAATGAAAAAATTAATAATGTTCTCAATTTTAAAACTGGAAAAAACTGAAAATGTTCTTGGTTTTATTGAATAGTTGAATCAAACTAATAAGTAGAAAGGCAAAAACGATTAATCTCATGCTCTATTTTTTTTTATCAGTTAGTGAAACAATTATCTAGAATATTACTATGCAAAAATGATAATGTTTCTAGTTTTAAAAATTGAAAAAAACTGATAATATTCTCAGTTTTACTTTGGTTTTGGCTTTTTGGCTAAAAAAGTACAAAAGACAAAATTGGTTACATAAGTCAATAAGAAAAAATGTCATATCTAAACCATAATCATCACATTTTTTCTCTCCCAAAAGTAAAAAAAGCCAAAAACAAAAACCAAACGAGGCTAAAAAAATCAAGCTAAAAAAGTCAAAAAGCCAGGCTATTTTAACTCTTCCCAAATGAAGACTAAATAAGACCTATTGGTTCAAAAAAACCTTAGATAGGACCTGAGCTACCATAACATTTGCTCATTAGGTAATTAACTAAATAAAACTTTTAGGTAATTAACTTTATTAAAAATGATGAAATTGCTCATTAGTTACTTTATCTATTCAAATAAGAAATTTTACTTACCCCCGTTAAAGTTTTGTATATATATATATATTATTAAAGACCCATACATATTTTAGCATTATTTAATAAAAATTTTAAATTTTGTGCAATATTAAATAAAACCCTTAAATTGTTAATATATTATTAAATCATTTAATGAAAAAAAAAACTTAATTTCCATTGATAAAATACTTAACATCCTAATAATTTAAAATAAGACTTATTCCACACTATATAAATAACGTAAAATTTATCATTTTAAGTAATGCATTTATTATTTGAATTTTCTTTAAATTTGAAACAAATGGATTTATCTTTTTCCCGATAATTTGCATTGTTTATTTATTCATATGTAAAAAAAACTATTATTTTATCTTTTCTCAATCATATATAATTTTAAATTTTAAATTTTTATTTTTGAGTCATTAAACTTTTAGTCAAGGTACATTAAAAAAAATGCAGGTTAATATTTCTTACATGATTTAAAATTTTTTTTAAAAAAATCTAGAAGTAAAAAAAATTCAAAAAATGTTTTGGAACTCTAATTTGTTAGCTCTAATAGCTCTAATGTGTGTGTGAGGCCCATCTAATGTGATGTTTTGGCCTTGTTTCTTCTTCTTCTTTCTTTCTTTTTTTTTTTCTTTTTTTTTTTTTTTTTCATTTTCCATCTCACTAGAGCTCAATTAGAACTCTAGTTTTAGATGTGTACGAGCACGAAATAATATTCTCGTATAATCTTGTTGACCAAGTTTGCGCTCCTCCAAACGTCGTCGCTTTATTCCCTGAAAATACAAACGTGAGCTAGCCGGCGGGTGTGTGCCAGATACCTCTCCGATGCCTAAGTCAGCAAAATAGACAAATAGACAAAAGCTCTGTGTATTCGAGAATCAAAGTTGTGTTACCTGTACATAGGTTATGTTGTGAGCTTTTATAGGTTCCGCGTGGCAAAATCCTAGTAGGACTATTACTCCTTCATGTAGAGTCCTCCTAGGAATCACACTCCTGAAAGATAATGATCATCCTTCAACACCCCCTCACTGCTTAAACCAAGTGAGATGGTTTTGCTTTGGTTGGATGAAGGTATGACCGAGCTAACACTAGCACTTTGTCATGCTTAATCTCACGCCTTCACATGCAACTTATAGCTCGGCTCTTGTTCACTTGTACCTCGGTTGCCTGTTGAGACCGAGCTAACTTTCAGCAAGCTTCGACCGCGCTAATCAAAGCGAGGTTCACCATGAGAAACCATCATACCTCGGCTCCGAATGCTATGGTCGAGCTAACTATCTCTACTCCGACTGAGGTGACTATAATCATACTTGGACCGAGCTAACATTCGCCGAGCCCTTCTCACACTTGGACCGAGCTACCATTTGGACCACGGTCCACTTGCTAAGCTCTTTTCACCATGGCCCAAAGAACGGCCCATTTATCATGCCTTGGTCTAGCTCGGCCCCAATGCATATAAAAACTCCCTCTCAAGAGGGATTTATCAGTGTTGAAAAAATTCTACCCTAGGCTGACAATGATCCAATGTTCATCTCATAAACCTAGCAATAAAGATGAGTTGTGTAAAAAATCAATGTCATCCGACATCACTAAAAACATGAATAAATTGTATTTTGTTTTTAAATATAGCCAACAACTATTAGTTTAAAATTAAACTATCCATTTCATAAAATAAAATACAATTTGTTCATTTATTCAATGATATCCAATATAGCTAATTTTTTACGTTGACGATTTTCAACTGCTAGATTTACAAGAAAAACTGTTTGGATCATCATTGTGGGTCCAAAGTGAAAACCTCAAAATAAAATACGAAGAAATATAGAAGATAGTGGTATGAAGAGGAGTTATTTCCAGTAAGTAATTAACCAAAAACTGTTTTTCCAGTTTGAGGGTACAACTGAGTCAAAATCCCCAGCTGTGAAGACAACGAGTGAAATGTAGACAAACATTGAATTTACTGCATGTATAATTAGATACAAGTGTTTTTTTATTATTATTATTATTATTATTGAAAAGTCGTGAAACGTCTCTTTCCTAAAATGTTTTGTGGTCCATTTCTATGTAAGTGAACTTTGAATCAACCTGTAATTCTCGCATATCACATATATATAGATTTGTGTTGAACAAAAGCTAGAACAATTTATCATGGTAAACATGGCTAATACTTCTTTCCAACTTTTTTCCCTTATCTTCCTTTGTTTTTCATATTTCTTTCCCTTGAAACCAGGAAATTCAGTTCCAACTCTAGCAATTCCAACCCCAGTTGCATAGAAATTGAAAGGAAAGAACTTCTTGAATTCAAAAAAAGCCTCACAGATCCTTATAGTCTACTTTCTTCTTGGATAAGCAATGATTGTTGTACGTGGATGGGCATAGGCTGTAACAACCAGACTGGCAATGTCGTAACACTGGACCTAAAATATTGCTATTTAGGTGGTGAGGTGAGGCAAGTGCCTCCTTGCTCGACTTCAAATATTTGAATTATTTGGACCAAAGCATGAATAATTTCCACGGAATTTTAATCCCAAATTTCATGGGTTCACTTAAAAAGTTGAGTTACCTCAATCTCTCTGTACTTTCAAGTTGGGTTTCTGATTTAAACTGGATTGTTGGTCTGTCTTCTCTAAAATATTTTAATCTTGGATATGTGAACCTCACTTTGGCAAGTACTAATTGGCTACAAGCTCTTAATATGCTTCCTTCTCTGTCAGAATTGAGATTGCAAAGCTGTGAACTTCTCAACTTACCTCACTCTGTACCAAACATCAATTTCACTTCCCTTTCCGTCCTTGATCTCTCTGATAACAATTTCAAACTCTTCAATACCTCAATGGTTGTTTAACATAAGTACACTTTTGGATCTAGGTCTTTTTAATAGTTATGTGAACGCCCCTGTTTCTGATATACCATGGGGAAACCTCTGCAACTTGATAACTTTAGATTTAGCAAAAAATCAAATTAGTGGTGACATAAATGAACTTATAGGGGGTTTGGTTGAATGCATCAACAATAGCTTAGAGGAGTTACGGTTAGAGTATAACCAAGTGAGAGGGCAGTTGCCAGATTATTCACTAGCACACCTTCAAAACTCAGGACACCTTGTAATTTCTTCTAACTTAATCTCAGGCCTGATCCCAAAATCTATTGGAAGGTTGCCAAAATTGGAGGCATTAAACGTCTCTTTTAATCAAATGAATGGGTCCATACGCCAAGACGTTGGAAAACTTGCAAACTTAAACTTCTTGTCACTTGATAACAATTATTGGGAAGGTGCTCTATCCCAAAATCATTTGCAAGGTGTAGACGTCCCCGAACGCCCCGGGAGGGTTAAGTCCCGTTCCGTTCATTTGGGCTCACTACAGTTCAAGGACTCGATTGTCACGGTTCTAAATCTTGAACCAAAGAGTGCAAATCCGGCAAATTGTTTTTGAGAAAACAGATTTTTGAAAGAAGTGCCAAACATGGACTGCTTTGCCAGATACAGAGTCGCCACCTAAATATTTTTTATGGGGAAATTTAGGAAACCCTGACTCGGTGCCAAAGGCCACGTGTCCGTCATCACCAAAGTTGCCTCGGCTCGGGAACTTGGGTACGATTGGGGAAGGTCACTTCGTGAGCACCCCCGCTCGCCCGGTCAAAGACCGGCCTCTACTAACCATGATATCTATTTTTGAAAACATTGTGTGTTCTTATTTCGGTTATTAGCCTAGATTTACTATGTGATGCGCACAGCATACAAGTATAGACTGAGTCACCTGAATTGGAACAAAACATTTCATGTTTGTTTTTGAAAGATGGTTTGCTACCCGCAGGTAGGCTTAAAATGCAGATTTTGCCACCCTCGGGTGGGCTTAGAAAACATGGTTTTGCCACTATCTAGTGGGCTTAAAACAAACATTTGATGAATTGTTCCAATCTAAATAACCCAACCTCCACCCACAGGCATTCAAGGCAGTTATATCACATAAGCACATAGCCTCATGGTAAGCATGCTATTCATGGCAGTCACTCACACGCATGCAAGGATGCTAAAGCATAAAACTCACCGAGTACTCCAAGCCAAAACAGAAGCTCATTAGAAATCATGCATGATCCTAAATATACAGAAATGCCTAATGCAACACATGCAAAGATGCAACTATAACAGGCTCGGCTATTCTAAACATGGCATATGGAATGCTACAACTAACACGTATTCAATTTGGAATTGAAATACAAATGCAGTTTGTATGATGCGCCGAGCCCGGTGCGTGCAAAACAGATGAATGATGCAAACATGCTGTCATACTGTATGCTAACTGAAATATGCCCTAATCTAACCATCATAAGCAGGTAAATAAAAGGGAAGAAAGACGTGGGGTTGGAAGACATACATCACACTCACGCACACTTATTACAATTATGCCCTCGCGCAGAGGGTCCAAAAGAATATACAGTCCCAAATGAAAGAATAGTACGTCCAAATAAATATTACAGTCCAAATAATATAAATTCCTAATTAATTTACAAATTAACTAAGAAAATAATAAAACTGGCATGCAAGCCAGGGACTGCCTTGATTCTGCTCCGGATGATGGAATGATGCATATTTGGGCTGCTTTGCGCGGAAATCCACTGGAATGCCCCAATTAGCCTCAGTTTTGCAATGATTCTCGAAAAGCGCGCTAAGCCTCGGAATACCACTGATTCTTGATATGCTGCAACAGAGAGCAGGAAAGGGGCATAGCAATGTATTTTCACAAATGTATGCATGCCTCGATCCTCGTGCCACCAATCACGCATCTCGATGCATGATGGCCGAGGAGCCGAATTGCACAACTCAATGTAGAATGAGTGCATATGAACACTACAACAAAACCTAACTCCATCATGGATAATCTGGAGTGTCGGTGACTTGGGAATTGAGACACGTTCCGTCACTCGGAGTACGAAACGTACCTCGTTTCTCGTGCCCGGGCTGACTCCTATCCCGAACACAATGCAATATGCATGACATGCATGAAATGCAACTAAGATACAATCCTAACATACACAATGTTATGGAATGGCATACACGTTACACGAGGTGATACACAACCGAGCATACACAATGCTATGGATGAAATGGCATACGCAATGCAATATGGGCTTACACCAACATGAGAGAGCCTCAGCCACACTCACATAAGAGGCCATCAGATGAAAACAAGTCAACTCGAAATGCGTGCACGCGTGCGCGCAAACCGAGGACCGACCCTCAGGCACCGAAATGCCACTCTAATGAGACATGGCAAAGACATGGAATATGATATGCAACATGCAAAAATTAGTAGCAAAATGAGGGGGAAAACAGCCCCGAAACAAGGCGAAATGACACCCGATGCAAGGAACGAGTCCCGAAACATGGAATTAAGCACATGAAATGGCCTATAGCTATACAAAGCATGCATAATTGGTGCATGGAATGAAAATACAGAAGCAAGGCAGCCCCAAAATAAGCATTTTTACAATTCAAATCAAAGCCAAAAAGCAATCACAAGTAAGGGAAAAATGGCATACAAAAATGGCTCCGCAAGGGAGGCAATGAAGCAAGTAGTACATGCAATGCCCAAACAGAAAAATACCCTTCTACAACACTGAAGAGGGACCAAAAATATGAACATTTACAGTTTATGACAGCCTCCAAATCAGTATGCAAACATGCTCAAAATGCAATGCAAGATCAAGGCCATAAGAGGGTATAACATGAAGTACACAAAGCATTCATCAAATAGCCAAAGACCCTTAATGGAACATGACAAGGGGGTCAAAATATGGCCACTTTCAGTTCTGATCATGGCCGAAAACAGAAGCTAAAATGAGCCAACAAAGCATGCAAAAATAGGGACCAAAGAAGGGCAATGGTAAGTGCTACATGGAGGCCCCCAACAGTGTTGAGCCCTTCTACAATGTTGTAGAGGGGCTCAAAATAAGTCAACTTACAGTTTATATCATGCCTCAAAATAGACTACACATAGGCTAGAAATACCATGCAAAATAATGGCATACAAGAGGGTATTGAAGCAAGTATCAAATGGGGGTCTCAAACAGTGTTGAACCCTCAAAAAAACATGAAGAATGGCTCAAAAAAATGACCCTTTAAGTTAGGGTCGGAGCCCAAAAAAGTAACCAAATAGGCTAGAAAGATGTGGCAAAAATGAGCTACAAAAGAGGGAAAATGGTCTTACCCTTGAAGCCCACTTCTTTGCTGCCTTTTGGACCAAGGAACGATGCCTCTAAGCCTCTGAAAAACCTCTCCTTGCTACTGGAATGGAGTAGTGGTGGTGGTGCTAGGTGGTAGTGAAGAGAGTGGTGTAGAATTTGGAGTTTTGAGAGCAATGGAGATAGATATGTGTGTATGAGCTTGAGAGCAATTTTCCAACCCTTTCTTTAGAGCTGGGAGGCCAGCTATATGGACAAGAATGGGGGAGAAATGGAGGGAAAAAAGTGGAGGGAAAAGGCATCAATTTTCCCTCCAAAAAAAGTTTCCTCCGGATGTAGTTTTTGGAGGGAAAAGAGCACACAGCTGTAAAGTACTCCCTGTAAGGAAGCTGGCCGGCCAGTTATCAAAGCTGCAGGTGGCCGGCCGGCCAAGGGGCAAAATGGTCCAGAAGAATTTTTGGCCGGCCACCACAAAAAAGTGTCCTCCCATGTGTCCTCAACAAAACCCTGTGGTTGGAAATTGGCAACTGTAAAACAGAAGAGACAACAAGCCACTTTTAGGAGGGGTTCAAAAGGTTCAAGTTGAATTTCTGGCCGGCCATGTAATATTAGGGTCCTCCCATGTGTGCACAACACAAATATGTGGTTTGGGGTTGAAGACAGTGGCCCTAGGGTGGTCAACATTGGCTCGGAAGTGAGAAAAACGGGCGTCGGAGGGCGCCGGAGGAATATAACTGGTTGCTGAGACAATTGCTGGCATCCCACCCTTCAGTGACCTTCCTGGTGATAAAACAGAGGTACCTGCCAAAAATGAACGAAAACCGATGCAAAACGAATGCTCGGGGGCCAAAACACGCAGTTCGGGGTCCCGAAAATAGGCCGTTAAGCACCGAAAGTGGCATTCGACCACGAAGTGGATCTCTCAGGCCTCAGCGTCCCTCACAAGGGAGTAAATGAGATGCATGCCAAAAACCGGAGCAGTCGGAGATGGTTAGGCGGTCCCGAACCGAGGCACACGGCCTGACGACTCCGAAAACTGGGAACCGGGCTCCGAAATGGGAAAAATGGCCTACGGCCACGAAATGTAACCCACGGCCACTGAGAGATGGTCTACGGGACCTCTCTCTCCCCTCAGGAAAAGAAACAGAGAAAATCGAGTCTGATTCGCAAATCGAGGCAAGGCATAGAAGAGGGTTCGGAAGTCCGGAGGGAGGGCTCACGGCCGCGACTCTGAGACTTCTGAACGAGCACGATATGCAACACCACCGAGCGCTCAACCGGTGACGTCTGAGTCTCAAGGTCGGTCAAAAATGGGGTGTCTACACAAGGCCTCACAAAACTGCAAAGTTTCAGAATATCATCATCGAACAAAAGTTTAATCTTCAATATGAGCCACGAATGGGTTCCTCCTTTTAGCCTACCAGACATCACAGTCTGGAACTGTCGATTAGATCCCAGATTTCTAGCATGGCCAAGTAATCAAAAACAACTTTCTTCTATAAGGCTCACAGACGGTGCCATTTCAGAAACAATACCTTATTGGCTTTGGGAGTTATCTCCACAGATTTTTTGGTTAGATCTTTTTGGTAATTGGATACATGGAGTGCTTCCCAATTCATTAGTATTTGCTAGGGCGTATCTAGTGGATTTAAGTTTCAACCGCTTAGAGGGTTCACTCCCAGTTTGGCCTAATGTGTCACATCTCCTCTTGGCAAACAATTTATTTTCAGGTTCAATTCCCGCGAACATCGACCAAATGATGCTGTCATTGAAGACTCTTGATTTATCTGGGAACTTCCTAAATGGTAGCATCCCATTGTCCATAGGTAAGATGGAACATCTAGCAACGCTTTATCTATCAAACAACTATTTATCTGGAAAAATCCATGATCAATGGGGGGATTTACCAAGTCTTGGAATCATAGATTTATCCAGAAACAATTTACATGGTGAGATTCCAAGTTCAATTGGCTCACTACCTGCGCTTTTTTGGTTAAAATTAAGCAGCAACAATCTTTCAGGGGAACTATCTTTTGCATTACAGAACTGCAAAGGCTTGACGATACTTGATCTTGGAGAAAATCAATTCTATGGGTACATACCCAAATACATTGGAAAAGACTTCTTATAACTATCCGAACTGGGCATACGAGCTAACAAGTTCAGTGGAAATATTCCTAAACAACTATGCTCTCTTACTCACCTCCACATCCTAGCACTCGCTCTTAATAATTTATCAGGATCTATTCCATCATGCTTGGGAAAATTGGTTTCTCTGAATTCCTTGATATCATATAGTCCATATAAACCCTCTAGCAGTGACTTCTATTATCTACAAATGGAAATGGAATTGGTTATGAAAGGAAGACAACTGTTATGTACCTTGACTCTTGAGTTGGTAAATATCATTGACTTGTCGAGCAACAATCTTCATGGAGAGATCCTAGAACTAATAACAAATCTCCCAACCTTGGGAACCTTAAATTTATCCCATAACCAATTGAAAATGAAAACACCAGAGAAGATTGGAAGCTTACAATGCTTAGAAACACTTGACCTCTCATGCAACCACCTTTTAGGTCCAATTCCTCCAACCATGTCCTCTATGACTTCACTGAACAATTTGAACTTATCATTTAACAATTTGTCCGGACCAATTCCATTTGGCAACTAGTTCCAAACCTTCACTGATCTTTCTATTTACAAGGGTAACCCAGAACTTTGTGGGCCTCCATTGCTGACCAAGTGCCTAATGCCCGATGATAATGATGCTGATGGAAACCAACATGCGAAGGCTCACAAAGATGAAGATGATAATGAAAATGTAAGGACCCACATTTCATGCCTTAGTCATGCTTGCATGCAGTTATATGATTTGCCATGTTAAGATTTGCTATCATGAATTGTGCCTTATTTTGTATGTATTTGATTTGCCTAAGTGTATATGTATGCTTTGTTCCTCCCTTGTTATGTTAAGCCTAAGTTATGTTAAGCCTAGATCATTCCCAAGCCGAGGTCATCTTCAGTCTAGAATCATCTTGGTAGCACTTTGCCTGACCTCCACCTTTGTCCTGGCATATTGGCCGAGATGATTATCATCTGGGCCGAGGTGTGTATTGCCAAGGCCGAGATGTGTATTATCTAGGCCGAGATGTCATCTTTGTACCGAGGTGATCTTGTCCGGGAGTGGTATGACCTAGACCGGGGTGTGGCACATCTAGGCTGAGGTGTGGCACAGTTCAGTCAAGTGTTGTCCTTCCTAGTCGGGATCATTGTCATCTTAGTTGCCGAGGCTCTGTCCTTCCAAGCCGATGTCATTGTTATCTTACTGCCGAAGTGTTGTTCTTAGCTGAGGTCATTGTCCTTTGTTTTGCCGATGTCTTGTCTTTTGCCGATGTCATCACTTGCCGGGGTGTTTGCTGTGAAGCTTGTTAGATACGCTTTGTCAGAACCTTGTCTTGTCAATCAGTCACCTTTTTGAGGAGGAACAACCCGGTAGTGCCACGTGGCCGAGCTGAGTGTTAAATCAGTCGGCAGAGAGAGAAACCTACCATTTGTTATATTTTGTTCTAAGGAAGAGAGAGAAGCTCTAGGAGGGGAGAAGGAGTTCTTAGAGAGAGAGGAGATTTCCAAGCTTGATTCCGAGAGATCAAACCGTTAGATTCGTGTTCTAAGGTTAGATTCTTGACCAATGTATGATGTTCTTTATGTTTATGTTATTGCATTGCATGATTGAATATGATTTGTAAGCCATGCATTGCTTTGAAGTTCGGTTTTAGAAAGAGAAGATGATATTCAAGTGTTCTTCAAGAAAAGTCATGTTTTGATCCGAAAGCTCATGCCAAGATTTATGTTTTCATGTTTGTTTTCATATGATCTTCAAGTATGGGTACCCAGGTCCATGTTTTCGAACTCATAGCATGAAAACCCAGATTTTGAATAAAGGAGTTATGATTTTGGCATTCATCTCATTCATGTTCTTCATGTTCATGTTCTTCATGTTCTTCACGGGTGGAAACCCAGATTTTCCAGACTTCACTTCCCGAAGTGTAGTCGCCGAGATCATTCTTACCTAGACCTCACACTTAGGCCAAGCATCGTATCTCACCTTGGCCTACCTTGCATGATCACTTGCACCTTTGGTTTGTCTTGTTTGAACCTCGGCATGCAGTCGCACGCCGAAGCCTTGGTAACCACACCTCGGCCAGGAGGTGTGGGACCTCGGCAAAGATCTGGTTAGTACCCAGCATGTCTTCCTGACATGTAAAACAGTGTTTTGACTTCTAGCACGTTTTCCCGAGATCATTTGCATGCATGTAAGACTTGTTTTGAGATGTGTTTTCAGTAGGTTTTGCCATGTGTTTGTAGGACTTGGACTTTTGCTTTGGTTCCGACGTCTCGAGAACTAAGTGAGTGGTATTTTTAATAAAGCTATGTTATAACGTTTTGATAAAGCCTTGCTTTGCTTTGTTTTGGAAAAGTATTTGATAAGCATGAATGATCATCCCCATTTTAGTATGTCAAGTATAAGTTTTGTGCATCAAGTATAAGCTTTGTTTTGATGTCAACATGTTGAGTCCTTATGTGCTAGAGGACTATAAGCTTTAGTGGCACATTCAAGATAAGTCTCTCGTGTTCAAGCGGGCTTTATGCCAATCTGTAAGGGCTTATGCCATTCTGATATGAAGCAAAGTGTTGCACGGATCTAAGTGCTATACTGTGAGACACCTCTAGAATCTACGGAGCTAAGTGCTACAGTGTGAGCCACCTCTAGAGTCTGTGTGAGACACCTCTTGGGTTCATATATCTGTGAGTAAGGGCTATGAAGCAAAGTGCTGCACAAATCTAAGTGCTATACTGTGAGACACCTCTAGAATCTACGGAGCTAAGTGCTACAGTGTGAGCCACCTCTAGAGCCTGTGTGAGACACCTCTTGGGTTCACAATATGGTGAAAAAGGGCTACGGGCCTAAGTCACATAAGTTTGCAAGTTTTGTAAGATTTGATTGATGAATACGGTTCATCCTATGTTTTGATGCAAGTTCTGCCAAGTATGTTTCGTACAAGTTTTGCTAAGTATATGTTTGAACAAGCTATGATAAATGTATTGTTTTGCAAGAACCTCGGGAATCATTCATTGAACCCCTTTATTATTTGTACCATTCACTGAGTTTCAATACTCATCCTCTCTATATATATATATGTAGGTTTCAAGCAAGAAGTCGGCTTCGCCGAGATGTGTGTTTGTGCCCGATGTTTTGTATGCATGTTAGGTCGGCATCAAGGATGTCGGCAACCGTGAAGATTATGTTTTTAACCTTGTACTTCCTGTGTTATATCTATGTCGGCATTTTGTGTTTTTAGGTCGGCAACCTTATGTTTACATCGGCAGTTCTGTAGACGATGATTTCTTGACTTGTATTCGTTATACTTGTTTATGTCAGCTTGTGAAGCTCTTTTGTAAAGATGTAATATGTATTTTGTTTACGTTGTATTCAAGTTGTAAAGTTATGTAAGGATGCATGCCATTTCATTTGACTTATGCACAGCTCTTATGGACCATTTGTATTTCGAATCATTGCTTCCGCACATGTAAGCCCCATATATTATACTCTGATTATGTTTGATTTTGAAAGTTGGCCTTCGGTAACCACGGATTACTGGCCATCACGGCACCATCCTACTAGGGGCGGGTTGGGGTCGTGACAGAATGGTATCAGAGCGCAAGTTCCTCATAGTACGTTGTTCACACACTTGAGTCCTAAAGAGCATAGGTTTTCCCTTAGGCTTGATATTAAGATTGCATCATATTGCTTGCTACTTGACAAGGTGTGCATCATCTCGGCATGATCATTTGTTATTTGCATACATGTTTATTTGTTCATTTTGTTTTAAGAGAGTCGCATTTTGCATACCTTTAGCATCATGAGAAGAGGTAGACCCCCAGTTCGCCGAGATCAGTCTGAAGATAGGTTGGACAGACTAGAAAGAATTGTTGAAGGTTTGGTCGGTGAGTTAAGGCAAGCAAGGCAACAGAACACTGGTACTACATCCACTCAGGCCGAGCAGACAGATGGCCGACGAGCAGGACCACCTCCGCCTCCTGCAGTGCCACAAGGGCAGCCACAGCCAGCTTTGTATGGAGACGACACCTTGACCTTGATCAAAGAGTTCAAGAAGATGAAACCGCCGAAGTTCCAAGGAGGTATAGAGCCGATGAAAGCAGAGGCATGGGTTCTTGAGATGGAGAAGTTGTTCGAGGTTTTTCCCAGCACCGACGCCCAAAAGGTGGCATTGGCAGCATTTACTTTGGAAGATGACGCTCGCAGATGGTGGATGATGATCCGAGAAGGTAATCCAGGCTTGACTTGGGCCAGATTTTTAGAGTTGTTCTACAACAAACACTTCCCCCTAAGTGTTCGAAACCAGAAGGCCACCGAATTTCAGACTTTGATGCAAGGCAACCGAACAGTGGCGGAGTATGATCGCGTTTTTACTGAATTGGCGAGGTTTGCACCTCACATAGTCAACGATGAATATATGAAGGCTAGAAAGTTTGAGAGTGGACTTCGTGGACCAATACAAGACCGGGTTAACCTGCACAATATGCCGACGTACGCTGGAGTGTTAGATAAAGCCATCTTAGCAGAAGCCAACCTGAACAGAAGTCAAAGTTCAGGAGAGAGCCAGAAGAAGAAGCAAGCCCATAACGATCAGAAGAAGAGGCCGACTTATGACAATCGCGAAGAGGAAGCAGACCTGGACGATGCCGAGGAGAAGACAAAGGAGGATCGTCCCAACAACGCGAATCCGGAAGGTGACATCAGGCCGAAGTGTGCAACTTGTGGGAAACAACATTTTGGGGTTTGTTTTCGAGCAACTGGAGCATGTTTTGGATGCGGTGAGAAGGGTCATCGTATTAAGGATTGTCCCAGAGCAAAAGCTAGGGATGATAAGAGGAAATGAGAATCTGACATGCAGAGATGTTTTTGGGAACATGGTAAGTTAAGTTTGGGGACCAAACTTCTTTAAGGGGGGAAGGATGTAAGGACCCGAATTTCATGCCTTAGTCATGCTTGCATGCAGTTATATGATTTGCCATGTTAAGATTTGCTATCATGAATTGTGCCTTGTTTTGTATGTATTTGATTTGCCTAAGTGTATATGTATGCTTTGTTCCTCCCTTGTTATGTTAAGCCTAAGTTATGTTAAGCCTAGATCATTCCCAAGCCGAGGTCATCTTCAGTCCAGAATCATCTTGGTAGCACTTTGCCTGACCTCCACCTTTGTCCTGGCATATTGGCCGAGATGATTATCATCTGGGCCGAGGTGTGTATCGCCAAGGCCGAGATGTGTATTATCTAGGCCGAGATGTCATCTTTGTACCGAGGTGATCTTGTCCGGGAGTGGTATGACCTAGACCGGGGTGTGGCACATCTAGGCCGAGGTGTGGCACAGTTCAGTCAAGTGTTGTCCTTCCTAGCCGGGATCATTGTCATCTTAGTTGCCGAGGCTCTGTCCTTCCAAGCCGATGTCATTGTTATCTTACTGCCGAAGTGTTGTTCTTAGTTGAGGTCATTGTCCTTTGTTTTGCCGATGTCTTGTCTTTTGCCGATGTCATCACTTGCCGGGGTGTTTGCTGTGAAGCTTGTTAGATACGCTTTGTCAGAACCTTGTCTTGTCAATCAGTCACCTTTTTGAGGAGGACCAACCCGGTAGTGCCACGTGGCCGAGCTGAGTGTTAAATCAGTCGGCAGAGAGAGAAACCTACCATTTGTTATATTTTGTTCTAAGGAAGAGAAAGAAGCTCTAGGAGGGGAGAATGAGTTCTTAGAGAGAGAGGAGATTTCCAAGCTTGATTCCGAGAGATCAAACCGTTAGATTCGTGTTCTAAGGTTAGATTCTTGACCAATGTATGATGTTCTTTATGTTTATGTTATTGCATTGCATGATTGAATATGATTTGTAAGCCATGCATTGCTTTGAAGTTCGGTTTTAGAAAGAGAAGATGATATTCAAGTGTTCTTCAAGAAAAGTCATGTTTTGATCCGAAAGCTCATGCCAAGATTTATGTTTTCATGTTTGTTTTCATATGATCTTCAAGTATGGGTACCCAGGTCCATGTTTTCGAACTCATAGCATGAAAACCCAGATTTTGAATAAAGGAGTTATGATTTTGGCATTCATCTCATTCATGTTCTTCATGTTCATGTTCTTCATGTTCTTCACGGGTGGAAACCCAGATTTTCCAGACTACACTTCCCGAAGTGTAGTCGCCGAGATCATTCTTACCTAGACCTCACACTTATATTTGTTTTCCATTAATAATGTTTGTAATAAAGACAGTTTTATTTTATTACTATTAATGATAAGAACAATTAATAAACTTATTATCCTACCAGGCGGTGGAGGAAGCCCTTCAAGCTCAGTTGTCCCACCCATGTCATTCCCTCCCTCAAACTCTGAATCCATCCCCCAATCGTCAGCACCCAAACTTGAAGCCCTTAAATCAGTCACTCTGTTAATTTAAGACCTTACGGTTCTCATTTTTTGATATTTTTGCTTCCAAGAACTTCAAGGAACTTCCTGGGATTTATCTTATTTCTGTAATTAACTTTCAAGGAACTTCTTGGAACTTTTTGAAATTTATCTTATTTCTGTAATTCACCTTCACCTCTTTTCAGATTGTTCATTGATTTTGATTTTTGACATCAAAATTTTTTCTCTGTGAAACCCATAAAAGTAAAATCAAACCCATTTTCGACATCAAGAAGAACATAATTTCATAGAAATCAAACACTTCAACCAAACCCACTTAGGAAATCAACACAAAATTAAACTAAAAAAAATCATGTAAAACCTTAGACAAGTGTAAGAAATGGGGAAATAGAAAAAGGAAGAGAGAGAGAGAGAGACTGAGATTGACAGAGATAGAGAGAGACTGATAGCGACAGAGAGAGAGACAAAAACTTGTGATTTGCGGCAGTGGCAGTGGTGATTTGCTGGGGTGGCGGTGGTGACGTGTGACGGTGGCCGGTGACGGTGGGGTGGTGACCGTCAGTGGTGAGCGGGCGTTAGGTTTGGTGGTGACTGGTCTCTGTGTGTGTGAGACAGAACAGAGACAAGAGTGTCTGTGTGAAACAAAGAGGGGAGCGATTAAAAAAAAAAACAAAAAACAAAGAGAAAAATTTCGTACCTTTAACGACTAAATTATGATTTGTCAGCAAACATAACTCAATAACGACAAAATCTTTTGTAGCTGTTTGTGCAATTTGGCTACTAAGTGTTTTCGTCGGCAAAAACTAAGTATACAATGACTACAATTTTTTAGTCACTGATGGTTTATATTTTCCGATGAAATTCTTTGGTCGGCAAAGAGTAACCCAATGTATTTGCCTATTTTTTGGCGACTAAAATTTTTTTAGTCGGCAAATGGTTGTGTACGCCGACTAAAACAGGAATTAGTAGCCTAAAATCTAGACTAACGTTGACTAAAATTTTTTTAGTTGCCTATTACGTTATATTTAGCGACCAAAATTTTTTTTAGTCGCCAATAACTGATATATGGCTACTAATAAATTTTAGTAGCTAAAATGCAAAACATTGTTGACCAAGAAAAAATTTAGTCGGGAAAGGTCTCACTTTTGGCAACTAAATTTGTTTTAGTTGCCAAATTTGATCGCCAAAAGTGCAAATTGTTGTAGTGAAAAGCCAAGAAAGGTATGTTGTAGTAATATTATACAGATAAAAAAATATAGGGGTAATTGCAACAAAAAAAGAAAAATCAAAATTTAATCCTTGAAAAAAATAAATTCTGATTTTTTTATTTTGTTAATTTAAACCCTAATTTTCTAATTTGTTTTCAATCTAAAACATCTGCCTATTTTCGTTAAGTAAAACTAACCAAAAAAAAGTATTTTAATCATTAAACTCAATGTAGGTATATATAAAATGTTTAAAATATTATTTTTTATTGAATTCAATGACTAAAATATTTATTTTCTATTGATTTTCAATCTATACAAAATCAATACAGTATGATGATTTTACCAGTTAAAAGCATACGGCTAATCAAGATGACTTGTATTTTTAAATATGTCACTAGCACATTTTAGTAAAAAATTCAGCAAGAATATCAATGTAAGTGTGTCATTGTTCTTGGAATGCAAATGAAAAGGGCAAGAGTCATAATATAATCTACCTTTAAAAGACAATACATTGCAGCCTAAGACACCACCTCTTGCTAAAAAAAAAAAAACATCCAAAGTTACGTAATTCACCCAAAGTCAGGACAACATCCATAGTCTTGGAAGTTTCAAAATTGTTACAAGCAAGATTAAATCATCATCTATAGGTCACAAGTGCATTTTACTTACTAGGATCCACATCATTCAAACACAGTAAACTATTTATATATTTTGTCTTCTTTTTGTATCATATGATTTCTATTTTTCACTCTTCTGGTTTCTATATTTATCATCATATATAAATTGGCCACCTGAAAAGTCGGTTAACATCCTAAAAAGTAGATCCAAGAAAATGTGAGCTTGATAGTAATGGACACTGGATCCTTGATCCAATGGAGGGTTTAAGGGGGTCTTTGCCAAGGGTTGGGGGGGCCAGGGGGTCCCAAATTTTTCCTGAGGGTAGCTTGGTAATTGCTGATATACCCTTAGCATTATATATAAAAGTGTTGCTTTCTATAGCAGCTGATTGTACTCTCTTTTCATTCCCTTTATAAAATAGAACTAGTGTGAGCCATGGACGTAAGCAATCTTGTCGAACTACGTAAATCTCTATGGTATTTTTTGTGTGAGATTGTTTTTGTTTTCATCGTGCTATTGTTTGTGTGTTTGGTTATTCCACAAAAAATAAAAAATAAATAAAATAAATAAATAAAAAATGATTACACATAAAACAAAACAAGAAATTGTTTTCATCACTACATATTAAAAAAAATCAAAAAATGAAGAAAAGAAAAGAAATTTAGCAACTACTCATGTGGATAGGACTTTTATTGGATCATTGGAACAAAACAAACCTCTTACGGCACTAGTGAGTAGAAACTGAGGATCATATTCCATAAAATCACTTTCATGAGGTAGAACAAATAAAAATAAAAATACCATGGTTTGACAGATATATTCATATAGGACATTCCTTTCTACAAAGATGAAGTAGCAACAGAGAAACAATTAATCATCCGAAAAGTTAGGGGAAACTACGGTCCAGTGATGGCAGAAAAAAAAAAAAAACAAATTCATGGTAAAATTTATAATTTTAATTATTATTATTTATAATATTTATCATCTATTTGTAATTATTATTTTTTTTTTGACTTCCACTGTCAAGTAATTTTCCCAAAAAGTTAAATATTGTCAAGTACGCTAGAGTATGGAAATACAATTTGATAAGGGATAATAGAACAATTATAACAACATGAGAATATTATTCTCTCATTATTGTTAAATGTAGTGGGTCCAAAATATATACATGATTTTTATTGCATCAATACACAAAAACGATAAAATAAAGCGATGAAATGAATTCAGCAATAAATAGCATTTCTATTAACAAAATTATACTAGTAAGAAACTCTAGGAATGAGACAATGGCACTAAATTTGCCAACTAAAAAAAATTAATTGCCAAAAGTTCCACAAGAGGTTATTAAAAAAAATGTTTGGTCTACATTAATTTAGGTTTTAGGCTACTAAATATTTTAGTTGGTATATGTAACTTTTTGCAGACTAACAATGCTTTAGTTGCCAAAAGTTCCACAATAGGCAACAAAAAAAACTTTTGGTCGGCGTTAGTTTAGGGTTTAGGCAACTAAATATTTTTCTAGTCACGAGATATTAATTTTTCCCGACTAAATAATATTTTAGTCGCTAAATAATTAGCATAACAACAATGATAGAGACCCCATTTTTGGCGGATCCCCACAACTCCCAAAGTGATCCACACCACTCATGATGTGGGTTCCACAAATACATGAGTGGACCCCACACATCATGAGTGGTGTGGATCATTTTTGGGGGTTGTGGGGGTTCTCTAAAATGGGGGTCTCACTCATTTTCCTTAGCATAATTCACACGAGGTAAATTTAATTTTTAGTGACCAAAAATTTGGTCACTAAATATATATTTTCGGTGACTAAAAACATTTAGTCGGCGATGGTCACTATACTTTTGGCGACTAAAATTTAATTTGGTCAGCATTAATTCATGTTTTGGCTACTAAATAATTTTAGTCATATATAAACATTTTTTGACTAAACATTTTAGTCGATAAATACAGTGACAAAAACAGTGACTAAATCAATAGTTGGCAAATTGTGTATAAAAATTAGTGGGAAAATTTTAAGATTGTTGCCCAAATTTTTGCTGTTTTTTTTTTTATCAATCTCTTTAGTCCTTCACAACCAAGTTCTCTCTCTCTCTCTCTCTCACACACACACACACACACACACACACACACACACACACACACACACACACACACACACTAAGAATCAATCACCATCGCTGCTCATCTCACCATCGCACATGACCATCGCTGCACATCTCGCCATCGCCCCATGACCACCGTCACTCATCTTCTATCGTCGTGTTAGGGAAAATATATGATTTCCCACAAGTAAATCAATCAATGGGAATAAAAACTAATGTGGAAAAATTAAATCAACAGCAACACAAGAATTTTTACGTAGTTCCCTCAATGTGAGGTACGTCCACGAGATCGAAATCCGATTCCACTATCAATCAAAGAGTTTCCAAACGATTACAAACGAGACATGAATGGTCTCACAAAACCACCCTTAAGTGAATTCCAAATAATCACAAATAATCAAGTGGAAAGACCTCACCAAATAGATGAACAAAATTGTCTTCGAAACAGATTTGTAGAAGATCCAAAATAATAGACCCAAATCAACTTCAAATTAAATCAGCCAAAGATACACTGAGAATGTTCAAAGCAGAACTTGAAACCAATCAAATCTTCCCAAGCATCAGAGTAAAGAACCACACCCACCGAATTGAATTTTTTAGCAAGCACAATTGCTACTACAATGATGATAATCACGGCAGCTTCACACATGGAGAAACAAACACAATACCAATATATATTGTGAACTCTTGGACTTTTTTTTATCAAACCCTAACTACTACTAAACTGATTATAAAAATACCTATTGGGCTTCTAAAAGTTAGATATAATATATAAAATATATTATAACTAAACCAAACCAAACCAAATTAAAATTCTTTTAATAAACTAATTGGGTCCATACTCCAATAAGAAGGTATACCCAACAATTCTCCCCCTATCGACTTAGGTGGAGAAATCAACCATACCCGCCAAAGTTCGACACTTCAAATGTTTGTCCCTCGACAAAGTCTTTGTCAACATATCTG
The DNA here is from genome assembly GCA_036172215.1 of Camellia granthamiana. Lineage (NCBI taxonomy): Eukaryota > Viridiplantae > Streptophyta > Magnoliopsida > Ericales > Theaceae > Camellia > Camellia granthamiana. The sequence goes on along the minus strand of JAXFYN010000107.1, from coordinate 337,169 downwards.
AAATATTATCATCTGTGTGAACCTTTTCGAGTTGTAACAATTTCAAATCTAGCACATCACGAATCCAATGGTATCTCACATCAATGTGTTTCGATCTCGAATGAAAAGTAGAATTTTTACTCAAATGAATAGCACTTTGACTATCACAATGAAGCACATACCTTTCTTTCTTCAAACCCAATTCTTGCAAAAATTTCTTCAACCATAACTCTTCTTTGCAAGCTTCCGTAATGGCAATAAATTCAGTTTCGGTAGTTGAGAGAGCAACACATTTTTGTAATTTAGATTGCCATGCCACAGCTCCCCCTGCAAATGTCATCAAATACCCTGAAGTAGATTTCCTAGAATCAACATCACCGGCCATGTCAGAATCCGTGAACCCATCAAGTATCGGCTTACCATCCCCAAAACACAAACACACCTTCGAAATCCCTCGAAGATATCTTAGAATCCATTTTACTGCTGCCCAATGTTCTTTACCCGGATTAGAGAGAAATCGACTCACTACACCAACTGAGTGAGCAATATCCGGCATTGTACAAACCATGGCGTACATCAAAGAACCAACCGCTGAAGCATAAGGAATTTTTTGCATCTCTTCCTTGTCTTTCTCACTTGTAGGACATTGATTCGAACTAAGCTTGAAGTGACCCGCAAGTAGACAACCAACCAACTTTGCTTTATCCGTGTTGAACCTCTCAAGAACTTTTCTGATGTAACTTTCTTGAGACAACCAAATCAACCCCTTTTTGCGATCACGAACAATTTTCATACCAAGTATTTGCTTTGTCGGCCCCAAATCTTTCATAGAAAATGACTTGCTCAACTCCAATTTCAACCTGTTAATCATAGTGTAATCTTGACCCACAATTAACATGTCATCAACATAAAGCAAAAGAATAATAAATTTGTCGTCCAAAATTTTTTTCACAAACACACAATGGTCCGAAATGGTTTTGGAAAAACCATTATTCATCATGAAATAGTTAATTTTTTTGCACCATTGCTGCGGGGCTTGCTTGAGGCCATACAAACTTTTTTTTAATTTGCAAACAAATTTCTCTTTCCCTTTCTCCACAAATTTTTCTGGTTGCTCCATATAAATTTCTTCTTCATGGTCACCATGAAGAAATGCGGTCTTCACATCAAGTTGCTCAACTTCAAGGTTCATACTTGCGACCATGCCAAGTACAACCTGAATAGAAGACATCTATATAACCGGCAAGAAAATCTCATCAAAGTCAATACCTTTCTTTTGCCCAAAACCTTTCACAACAAGACGTGCTTTGTACCTCAGATTTTTTCCATCATTCTTTAATTTGAAAACCCACTTATTTTTCAAAATTTTCCTCCCCTTAAGCAACTTCACTAAATCATAAGTGTGATTTTCAAGCAAGGAATTCATCTCCTCTTTTATTGCCTTTTTCCAATCATCTTTCTTTGCATGCTCAATTGCTTCTTGGTAGCTCTTGGACTCCCCTTGATCGGAAATCAACACAAATTCATTGGGTGGATACTTTGTCGAAGGTTGTCGCTCCCTTGTAGATTTCCTCAACTCAAGTTGTGGTGATGGTTCTTGAGTTGGATGCTCTTCCTCAATTTCTGGCTCAACTTCATTAGGATTAGTATCATCCTCCACATCTTCAATAGGTGGCTGCACATCTCCCCTATTTTCATCATCTATTGAAGATGAAGGAGATAGATCCATGTCAATGAGATCACTACTTTTTGCTCCGGTTGATCACGTTTGCCAAAGTCTTCAATTGTTTGGTTTTCAAAAAACACAATATTACGGCTTCGAATGACTTTCTTGTCGACCGGATCCCACAATCTATAACCAAATTCATCATGCCCATAGCTAAGAAAAATACATTGTCTTGACTTGCTATCAAGCTTGGACCTCCCATCTTTTGGAATGTGAACAAAGGCTCGACAACCAAACACTCTCAAATGCTCATAAGACACATCTTTATAGGTCCAAACTCTTTTTGGAACATCACCATTCAAAGGATAGGAAGGAGACAAATTAATCACATCAACGGTTGTCCTCATTGCCTCACCCCAAAAGGATCTTGGCAATTTAGCGTGTGAAAGCAGACACCTTATTCTTTCCACAATGGTGCGGTTCATCCTCTTAGCAACGCCATTTTGTTGAGGAGTCTTCTTAATTGTCTTTTGGTGACAAATACCTTGGCTGCGACAATACTCATCAAATGGCCCAATGTATTCACCACCATTGTCTGTTCGGATGCACTTCAATTTCTGCCATGTTTCTCTTTCAACCATGGAATGAAAATGCTTAAATACATCTAGAACTTGATCTTTAGCTTTTAGTATAAAAGCCCAAACTTTCCTTGAATAATCATCAATGAAAGTAAAAGTGCACCACTATGTGTTTTAACTTTCAAAGGACCACAAACATCCGAATGAATCAACTCCAAAACATTTTCTTTTCTAGAAGCAACATTTTTATGAAAAGAAACTCTATGTTGTTTACCCACCAAACAATGAACACAAGTTTTCAGATGTGTACCTTTCAAACCGGGTAGAAGCTCTTTCTTGAACAAAACTTGTAGCCCCCTTTCACTCATATGACCAAGCCGCTTGTGCCACAATTTGGTAGAAGTATCATCTTCAAGTGCAATGATAACACCTTTACAAATTTTTCCTTGCATCGAATAAAGTGTATGAGTCTTCTTGCACTTAGCCACCACCAAAGAACCCTTTGTGAGCTTCCGCATTCCATCAGTAAATTTGTTATTGAAGCCTTCATTATCTAGTTTCCCGATAGAGATCAAATTGAGGCGAATGTCAAGAACATGCCTCACATCTTTAATCAACAACTTGCAGCCCAAATTTGTTTCCAAGCAAACATCACACATGCCAATAATCTTGGACAAACCTTCATTATCCATTTCCACAGAACCACAATCTTCTTTGGTGTAGGTAGTGAAGAAATCAACTCAAGAAGTCACATGAAAAGAAGCACCGGAATCAATCACCCAATTGCTCTCTTGGCCCACAAAATTGATACAATTATCTTCACAAATGACCATGAGATAATCGGTAGTAACCGCCATTGTGTCTTCTTGCTTCTTATCCACACTTTTGTCATGCCTTTTCTCATTGTTCTTGAGCTTTTGGCATTCCCGTTTCAGGTGTCCTTTCTCATGGCAGTAATAGCACTCAATATCTTTCTTTGAAAAAGAACCATCTCTTGATTTGTCACGGCTTTGATCACGACCATGAGGAGTCTTACTCATCCCCCTTGTTTTGCTTCGGCCTCTCACAACAAAAGCCTCCGAATGATAAGAACCCGCTAATTTTCTTCTAGTTTCTTCATTCAACAAGCTACTAGTGACTTGACTCATTGTGACAACTCCATCGGGTGCTGAATTACTAACCGTCACAACCAAAGTCTCCTAACTTTTGGGCAAAGAATTAAGTAGCATCAAAGCCTGCAACTCATCATCAAAAACAATTTTCATAGAAGAAAGTTGGTTAACAATACTCTTTATTTCATTTAAATGTTCCAAAATAGGGCTGCCCCCTTTATATTTTAAATTAACTAACTTACGAAACAGAAAAGTTTTATTTGTGGCTGATTTCCTGTTATAAAGGCCTTCTAATTTTTTCCATAAATCATGTGCTGAAGTTTCAGTAGCAACATGATGAAACACGCTGTCATCAATCCATTAAGCCTCTTCCATTCATCATTTTTTATATCATCAGGTTTGCCACTATCACCCTCAATAGGCCCATACAAATTTTTACAAAATAATAGGTCCTCCATTTTAGTTTTCCAAGCTACCCAATTGCTTCCATTGAAGCTAGACATACGACCCACATTCCCTTCCACTGATTTTCACAAATAAATAAACCCAAACAAATCGTAAGCTCTAACACCAGTTGTTAGGAAAAATATATGATTTCCCACAAGTAAATCAATCAATGGGAATAAAAACTAATGTAGAAAAATTAAATCAATAACAACACAAGAATTTTTACGTAGTTCCTTCAATATGAGGTACGTCCATGGGATCGAAATCCGATTCCACTATCAACCAAAGAGTTTCCAAACGATTACAAATGAGACATGAATGGTCTCTCAAAACTACCTTTGGGTGAATTCCAAATAATCACAAATAATCAAGATGAAAGACCTCACCAAATAGATGAACAAAATTTTCTTCGAAACAGAGTTGTAGAAAACCCAAAATAATATACCCAAATCAACTTCAAATTAAACCAGCCGAAGATGCACTGAGAATGTTCAAAGCAGAACTTGAAACCGATCAAATCTCCCCAAGCATCAGAGTAAAGAACCACACCCACCGAATTGAATTTTGTAGCAAGCACAATTGCTACTACAATGATGATAATCACGGCAACTTCACACATGGAGAAACAAATATAATACCAATACATATTGTGAACTCTTGGGCTTTTTTATCAAACCCTAACTACTACTAAATTGATTATAAAAATACCTATTGGGCATCTAAAAGTTAGATATAATATATAAAATATATTATAACTAAACCAAACCAAATTAAAATTCTTTTAATAAACTAATTGGGTCTCATACTCCAAGAAGGAGGTATACCCAACAAGCACATAATCACATCGCCACTGCCGCTCACCATTGTCTTGCCTCCCATCGACATTCAGGTTTTTCTTTCTCTCTCTCCTCTTTCCCCATTTCACTTTAGCTCTAGGGTTTTATTTTTTTTGATGCTGAAGGATTTTGATTTCTGTGAAATGAGTAAATGGGTTTTGATTTGTGTTCTAGATTTAGGATTTTCTGAACTGATTATTGGTGTGGTAGATGAGATAGTGATTTGGCCCTAATTTCTAATTGATTCCTGTTGCCAATTGCACTTAGGTCTCCATTTTTCCTCTCTACCGCGCACGCACAAGTTCCTTGCCCCAAACCAACCTCCGAAGCTCTCATCTACTAGGTATTTTCTCCTTTTGCCCCTCTATCCCTCTCTCACCCCTAATTTGTGAACCCTAGAATTTTTTTTCCCTGCATAATGTTGTTGCTGCACAATGTTGTTGCTGCTCTCGGCCACCACCATTTCCACCATCAGCCACTAGCTTTACCGCTCTCAAGTAACACACTCACTCTCATTCCCTCTTTCTCTTGCTCCCTAATTTGTGATTTTCAATTTTTTTTTTTCCCTTTGAAGAGCTTACTATATTAAAAAAAATAGTTAGATTCTTTGATAGTAGAACTTTGTTCTTTGCACAACTAAAAGGGTTCTATCATATTGTCATGCAGTACCCTTAATAAAGCAAAGCGCTTTTGAAGAAAAACAATTTCAAGTAAGGCTCATATGGGATTCGCTATCAATGGTTCAGTGAATCAAGCACATTAACCTTGAAATATTTTCTAAGAAAAAATGTTCACAAAGTATAATTCACATGACTGCAAGTGTTGCTTCCGAAATGTTATTGTAAATTGTCTTTGGTAACACAAGCCATTACATGATATCAAGTTTCAATGCATGAGAGAATGTTGTTGGAAAAGCATCTTCACTTATAATCATAACCAAACAAAAGTTGTTCTCAAAGTACAAGTGACTTCACTTCTATAAATGTTGCCAAGATAACTAATTTGCTGAAGACTACAGCTATTGTACCCAAAAGTTGTTGTCAAAGTACAAGTGACTAATTTTTTTTTTTTTTGTAATTTTTCCTATTAATGTTATGACCAAATGAGAAAATATATACATCTCTTACATATATTTATATAAACCACAGCTCAAGTGTCATTTTGAAATAATTTTAAGATTGAAATAAATTTAAAAGAGGCAAGATGTGAATAATTAAAAAATAAGGAGCGGTAGGGCATATGCTAGAGTAGGTACTGATCACCAGGAAAAAAAATTAAAAATAAAAACTCAACTTGGTTGGTTTTGATTGATTTTTTGAAAATTGAGTTTTTTATTTTTCGTGTTTTTTTTTTTTTTGATTTTTTTTTAATATTTTAAGTAAATTTTTTACTTTCTAGATACACATAATTTAGATACACCTAAAAAGTAAAATATTTGTGAAAAAATATTTAAAAATTTTAATAAATACACAAAAATACGAAAATATACTTACTTTTTAAGTGTATCTAAGTTAGGTACATCTAAATAATAAAAGGGTTTTTTTATTGATAAATCCCATTTAGAAGTGATTTAATCGAAGAAGTCCATGAAGGAATTTTTTAACCCATTTAGTCCCATGTATTTATACTTTTATTCCATAAAGTCCTTTTTCTTGATTTACATTATTTTCTTAGACTCTTATGCCCTTATATTTAATATTAATATTTAATTTTGGGGTAGGAGAGAGAAAGGAAAGGACCAAGGCATAGGAAATTTCATACACAAATTAAATAATATTGATGTTATTATTTTATATTATTATAAAATGTGAATATATTTTTAATTGACGACACATTAAAAATAATGTGAATATTCTCTCTCATCTGATGTGAATATATTTTCAATTCACAACAAATTAAAAATAATGTGAATATTCTCTCTCATCTGATGTGAACGTTCACAACACCTTTCCGAAAAATTATCTCTCATCTAATGTAGTGATGTGAACGTTTACAACATGTGAACCTTTTTATTTTTAATTGACAACACATTAAAATAACGTTCATTATATTTTTAATTGACAACACATTCTTATTCACAACATGTAATGATGTGAACATTCACAACATGTGCACATTCTCCCTCATCTAACATAGTGATGTGAACGTTTACATTCGTATGTTTTAGTATGAATATTCATATCATGTAATTAACAATACAATGACAAAAATTCATTTCAAATTAATGTGAATATAATGATGTGAATATTCATTTCAATTGCATGATGTGAATATTCACATCATGTAATTGATAACACAATGACAAAAATTCATTTCAAATTAATATATTCATATTAATAGTCAACATCTTGATACATGGGAACTACCAAAATATAATGACAATCAACATTAAATATCAACATTAATAGGGGTAGGAGAGATTGAGGGGGTTTTGGTCTTCGTATCTCAAATAGGACCTAATGGAATAATAAAAAATAATATGGGTTGGATGGAATAAAACTCTTAGAAAGAGGATTTATTTAATATTACAAGTTTTGACTAAAAATTAAAAAAAAATACAAAAAACAAAAAATTGAATCTACTTTTCAAAAAATTGAAAGTAAAATAATCATTTGACTTTTCAACTCTCAAAACTTAACCTTATCACCCTTAAAATCCTCACCCCTATTATCAATCCAAAATCAAAATTTTAAAAATTGAGTAAAGGTTAGAGTCTACAAATTCAAACTAAGGGGAAGTCTATTTACACTCAAAAAATATTTAAGTGAACTCAATTTTTCAGTACACCCTATTAAATTATTTAATGTTACAATGTATTCTTAGTACACTATTTTTTTTCCAAATTACCTTTTTGAAGTAAATTGATGTGATTAGAGATATGTATGAAGGTGTGGTGACCACTATTATATCGCCTACTAGAGAGACGAGTGAATTTCTAATTACTATAGGATTACACTAAGGATCAATCTTAAATTCTTATCTTTTCACTTTAATTATGGATGAGTTAACGCGCAATATTCAGGATGATGTGCCATTGTATATGCTTTTTGCTGATGATATCATGTTAGTAGATGAGACTAGAGAAAGAGTTAACACTAAGTTGGAGATTTGGAGAAAAGTACTTGAATCTAAAAGATTTAGGATAAGCAAAATTAAGACAGAGTGTATGGCGTGTAATTTTAGTAACAGTCACAATGAAGCAGAGGATAAGTGAAGATTGAGAATCAAGAATCACCTAAGAGTGAATATTTTTGTCATTTAAGGTCGATTATCACAACGACTGGGGAGATTAGAGCGGATGTGATCCATAGAATTCAGGCATGATGACTTAAATGAAGAAGTGCATCTAGAGTACTGTGCGATAAACGAGTACCTATTAGACTAAAAATGAAGTTCTATAGAACGGCTATTAGAGTGTTGTATGAAATGGAATATTAGTGTGTGAGTGATTTTCCGATCACACTGCCCTTCTTAGTAAATCAGCTGTAGAACACAGGCAGACTAGATGGCACCTTGCTGTCCTGCACAAAAAAGAAAGGTTCCAGTGGTGGTTCTTCCACCCGGGGGCACTCCGACGATCAAGTCAGTATATTTCTTAAAGATAATCAAGTATTCAACTCACAAGCTTGAGTATTTAGAACATACCTTAGACCCATGGGGGTGCCTCTCTTTTATAGCCAATACAATCCTAGTTCCAACAGGAGCCTGGCTCTAATGGACTTAGGATTACTGCTAATCTGGGACTCCCAGTGGGTTTAGGATAAACTCTCTAAGAGTCTTATCTTTACCCAAACTGAAGTCTTCTCCCAATCTAGGACTCTTGCCTCTTATCTGCTTATCTCGGATTCCGATATCTTCGGAGGTAACCTCGGCAACTCCGAGATTACCTCGGCATAACTACCACGACACGTGGCACCTCGGCTGACACGTCGGCATCACCACGCCACGTGTTGGTATTCAGAAAATATATCCCCACAACTGCCCCCTAGGTTCTATTATCTCGGCATTCTGAGGTGATGGAACCTATATCGTTCTTCTTTCCAATACGTCGGTGTCAGAACTCTTAAGCCGAGGTCATTCTCTTAAAGCTGACATGTCCTCTTTCAAGAACACGAATTTAAATAAACTCCTTTACGCGTATGAGCTGTCATGCATCTCCTCTCAACCGTTTCTCCTACGTGCTTTATTTCTATTGGCTCGTGCCTGTAACGCGCTTGTAAGCCGTCTTTTATCCGTCTGCGCCGTCTGACGCATGCGTTTTTCTAGGCGTAATAAATGCTTTATTTTGCCGCCGTTTCACGTTTTTGACAAAAGCTCCTGCTTCTCTTTTCTGTCTCTTCACTTTTTCACTTGTTTACCTGTTTTTTCTTTCTCTCTAAAGCTTTTTTCTTCGAATCTGCCATTGCTCTAAGCTCTAAACTCTGCAACTGTCTTGATCCTTTCGTTCTTGCGAAGTTCTCGCTACTGTCGTCTGTCCTCGGCGAATTTCATCTCGACGTCACTTTTCCTGGTAAGCAACTGGCCTTTCTTCTCTTGTTTTCGATTGCTCCTGGAATTCCCTACTTTTACTGTTCTGTTCTAGTATTCAATTTATGAATTATTCTCCTGAATGATTCTTATTTCATGATTTTTGCACATGTCATGAACACTTGCACTGTTCCACTACTGTTCTTGGTCTTCCACCCTTTGTGTTTCTTGAATCTGAAACTTTGTTTTTGTTTTTCTGCTTTTTTGTATCTTTTCCAGATCCGTGCCTTTGATCTTCGTCTTCATAGTTTTTAGGTTTGGGATTTGTTTATAGAACCTTCAGTTCTTAGAAAAAATTGAAACAAGCTTTATCAATATATACCTGATTTTAAGCCGAGGTCCCAAAAAACCCTTTAAGAGCATCCTGTTTCTGTAGCCAAGTACCTTTATACCAAAATCATGGGTATGTGGAGACATAGGGTAAATACCCCAACCAAACTTGAATTTTTTAGGCAAGAGTTCTCTATTCCTGATGACGTCCACCTTAGGCTAGCTGGGGATGATGATTCCATCATGCCTACAGACAATACAATGCCTTTCCCTGTTGTAGCTTTTGTTGAATGTGGACTTCGGCTCCCACTCAATCCCCTCTTTCGTGAAGTTCTTCACTACTATACCCTGAACCCTATGCAACTCACCATCAACTCCTATAGAACACTTAATGGTATCATTGCTTTAGCTCGGCAAGAGAATGTTAGGATTACTCTCGCCGATATCCAATACTGTTATACTATGTGCGCCCTTAACTTGAAAGAAAAGGGTTACGTGTATTACCTCAAGCCGAGGTCTACCGAATTTAAAATCGTAGCCGACCTCCCAGACTCCAACAAAGGGGCTGGAGACGATTATCTTCTTGCTTCTGGAAATTGGGAATTTGGCCCAGACGAAGAAGTCCATCTCTACCCTCTTCCCCGAACGAGTTAAAGAGGGCAAGGGTAAGAGCCCAACGCCAATTACTTAGTTGTTTTTTTTTTAGAGTCTTCAAAAGATTTTATCTGTTTCTGATGTTGTGCTCTTTTTGCAGACGTTCGTAAGCCACCAAAGGGCTTCCGCCAGTCCTATTTTCTTGGAAAAAGACTTAAAGAAGCTCCTAGACCTTCCGATTCACAAGCGCAAGGCTCCAGTGGTACTGAACTTCATTCCAACGTACAAATCCACTTTGCCCGACGTTCCAAGGAGGGTGAAAAAAGAGCCTTTCTCCACCTACTGTCACAACTCAAGTTGCTTCCTCATTCCGAACAGATCAAGGTGTCCACATCTGACCCAACCAATCATCCTTCCACCTCGGCACCAATACTTGGGTACCAATTCCTGAAAGAAAACGCCGGCGACGACTTGTGAAAATTGCCGAAATGGTTCGCCAAAGGCCTGTCGCCCAAGATCTCCTAGCAGACCTCCCAGACGACGTTGATTCTGTTCAACCCAAACCATGCCACCACCAAAACCAAAAAGAACCAAGAAGGCCCAGCCAAAGGCCAAAGCCACTGAGGTTGAGGCTGAGGACGCCCTGCCTATCTCCAAGTTGGCTGAGAGCATGAAGGACTGCTTCTGGGCCCGCCAAAAGGTCCGCTGAAGCCCAACCATCAGGATCCACACAATCAAAGAAGCCGAGGTCTTCTTCTGCGACGACCTCAAAGTCCAAGGTACCAAATGTCCCCTGGACACCTGAGATTACCCTGGAGGATAAGCCTGTTCTTGCCACAGTGACAGCGCCGACGACATAAACGTCGGCGTTGCCCTTAGCACAGCTTTACTCCTCCCAGGCGATTTGGAGAAGAACGCCGAGATGAGCGAGTACGAAAACTACGCCCTGATGCTTCAACACTGTGTTCAAGTAAGTTGCTACACTTGGTAATCTGTCTTTTCTTATTTTTCCATACTTGCAAAACTTTTGTATTAACGTAAGTTTCCCCGCTTTTTTATTTATTTTATTTATTTTTATTTTTATTTTTTTATGCTCTTTCAGGCTGTTCAGCACGCCCATTCCTTCTCCGTGCAATCTTTCCAGAACAGGGAGAAGTTAACCGACATGAAGAGGGAATTTTCTACCCTCCAAAAAATCAACAAGAGTTTTCAAGCCAGAATGAAAAAGTTGGAAGACTAGGCCGAGGCTGCCACTAAGGCCCAAACTCTGGCCGAAGAAAAGGCTGATGCTGCTGAGGCTATAAAGAAAGTTGCCGAGGCTGAGAAGAAGGAGGCCGAGGGAAAAAAGGGCCCAAGCCGAAAAGGAGCTCCAGGAGGCGCTGGCTACAAAAGATGCTGAGATCAAGGATGCTGATGAAAAGGCATATGCCCAGGGCGTAGCTGACGTCACTGAGGACTACAAGCTTCAAGTAAGGCAGGCATGCAACAGGGGATTCTCCCTTGGTTGGATGACTCTTGCAAAAAAGCTTAATGTCCCAGATGACTCGCCCTTGCGCAAGGCTGACGCTATTCCCCTGCCATTCCCTCCTCCTCATCCTCCAAGTCAAACTGAAGAAGAGACTGAGTCCGAATCCGAAGATGAGGACAAGAATGATGATGAGGCTTTAATAAGGAGGCCCAAAGACGTCAATGAGACCAAGTCTCCTCCTCAGGGTGATAAAGTCCTGGACCTGACCCAAGAGGAGGATGAGGAGGTTGAGAAGGTGCCCACTGAAACTGACTCAGTTCACTTATCATCCGACCTTCTCTTCGCTGAAAGAAGCCTTGACAGAACACTTGCAGAGATTGATGCTGAGGTTGCGGCGGAGAAGGCTGTTGAAGTAGTTTCTCAAGAGTCTGCCGAGGTAGTTCTTCAAGAATCTGCCGAGGTCCAGACTCAAATTGCGCCTGATGTTGAAAAATCACAACCTTGATGTCTTTTGTACCTTTTTTATATTTTCTTTTCTTTGTTGCTGCTGAACAACTTGCTTCTAGTCGGCTGTAGTGCTTTTTGTGTATCGAACTGCAACTGTTTATCCTTGAATGCTTTAATCTCTAATTTCTCTTCACTGCTTCTGTATGGTTTTATACTTAGAATATTTTGCATGATTTACTTAATTCTTCCTTTGCACAATCTTCTCGAGGTTACATACCTCGGGTATAGTAACTGTAAATTTTACTTCGGCAAGACATTGACCTGCAATCTTTTCATAAATTTCAACAAGTATAAAACATATACTATTTAATGTTGACTTTGCAAACTTTTCTCAAGTTTCAACGAGTGTTTAAACAGTAATCTCAATCTGTCCTGCTACAAATTTCAGCAAGGATTAACATGTACAGTAAACAATGATCTACTTGTAAATTGTTGCAAATTTCAACAAGGGTTTAAACAATATACTTATCTTTTACCTCAACCTGTAAATTGTTGCAAATTTCAACAGATGATCATATGTCGGCTTAACTTTAACTTGTAAATTGCTACAAATTTTAACAAGTGTTAAACATCTTCAACCAGTAGATTGCTATAAGTCTGTAAGCAATAACCTCGGCTTCACTTCGACTTGTAAATTGCTACAAATTTCAACAAGCGAAGAGAGACAGATACTTCGGCTTATCTTCAACTTGTAAATTGCTACAAATTTCAACAAGTGAAGTTTAAGGAACCATCTCGGCTTACCTTTAACTTGTAAATTGCTACAAATTTCAACAAGTGGTAAGCTTTGTACCGGTTTGACCAACTTCTAAATTGCTAGAAATTTCAACAAGTGGTAAACTTTGTATCGGTCTGACCATCTTGTAAATTGCTACAAATTTCAACAAGTGGTAGACTTTGTACCGATCTGACCAACTTGTAAATTGCTACAAATTTCAACAAGTGGTAGACTTTGTATCGGTCTGACCAACTTGTAAATTGCTACAAATTTCAACAAGCGGTAGACTTTGTATTCTCTCTGCCCCCAATGTGAACCTAAGTTCCACTTGGGTTCTCATTTTTTTTGTCTTCCAGAAATAATGTTAAGTACCTTAATCAATCATATGTGCTTGAGGAATTCTGAAAAGATTTTATTGATGACATCGGCCAAAAATAGTGAACATCTAATGATAGAAAAATTTCAAATTACAAGTGTTCCAAGGTCTTGGTAATGCTTTCCCTTCATTGTCTTCAAGCCGATAAGCTCCATTGCCTAATACTGAAGTAATTATGTAGGGTCCTTCCCAGTTTGGGCCAAGCTTGCCTTCTCTGGGATCGTTCTTGTTGCCGACGACTTTCCTCAAGACTAAGTCACCGACTTGAAAATCTCTTGGATTGACCTTCTTGTTGTAGGTTCTGGCAAGCTGTTGCTGGTATACTGTAAGCTGAATTGCAGCCTTCTCTCTTTGTTATTCCAAAAGATCCAGATCTCGGGCTAAGAGTATATCATTAGTCCCATTCTCAACTCCCTGGGTTCGGATCCGTGGGATGCCGACTTCCAGTGGAATGACTGCTTCTGTGCCTTAAGCCATGGCAAAATGGGGATTCTCCTGTTGATCTTCTCGGCGAAGTTCGATATGCCCAAAGCACGTTGGGCAATTCGTCTACCCACTTCCCTTTTGCTGCTCCTGCAGTCTCTTCTTTATTCCATCCAAAATTACTTTGTTGGATACTTCTGCTTGCCCATTGCTTTGGGGGAAAACTTGGTGTTGAAAAGTAATTTCTGATCTTGAATTTTGCACAGAAGTTTTTGATGAGTTTGCTGTCAAACTACGTTCCGTTGTCGGCAACGATGGCTCTTGGAATGCCAAATCTGGTGATAATGTTTTTCCATATGAAGTTTTTGACGTCCACATCTCGGATGTTTGGCAAGAGGTTCTGCCTCTATCCACTTTGTGAAGTAATCCGTTGCTACCAGCAAGTATTTCCTCTGCCCAGTTGCTTGGAGAAGTTGTCCCAATCAGATCCATGCCCCCATTGGGCAAACGACCATGGGCTGGATACTGGATTCAGGGTCAGCAGCTGGCTGATGAATCAAAGGTGCAAACCTTTGGCATTGTTCACACTTCTTCAACGTATGCTTCTGCATCTTTCTGCATGTAGGGGCCACCAATACCCCTGGGTAATGGCCCTATGGGCTAGTGATCTGCCCCCAGCATGGCTTCCGCAAATTCCTTCATGAATTTCATATAAAAAATCTTCAACCTGAAAAGGATGTACGCACCTTAAAAGAGGTCCAGTGAAGGACCTTCTGTAGAGATGTCCGTTCTCGGTCAGGATGAATCTTGCTGACTTCAATCTTGACTTTGTGTGATTCTTTGCGGTCTTCTGGCAGCTTTCCTTCCTTTAGATATGTAACAATTGCATCCATCCAACTCGGCCCCTATGTCCACACACATTGCTTCCTGCTTTGTGTTCTGTGGTTCTATGCTTGGGCCCGACATATAGTCAATCATAATTGTTCTTGTTTTTCTCCAGTATGCATTGAACTTGCCAGGTTGGCCAACGCGTCGGCGTGGCTGTTATCATCTCGGCTTACTTGAAGAAGTCGGCAGTTCTGAAATAGTTCGGCCAATCTGATGACCTCTTTTGCATACGCCGACATCCTCTCGTCTCTGGCTGCGAATTCTCCTGTTGACTCGTTAACAATTAACTGTGAATCATAAAAAAAACTATTACCTCATCTGCCTTCTGCTACTGCTGCCAGCTTTAGTCCTGCAATTAATGCTTCGTATTCTGCTTCATTGTTTGAGGCCTTGAACCCCAAACGGATGGACTGTTCTATTATTTCTCCATCTGGAGATATCAGTAGTACTCCTGCCCCTGCTCCTTGCCGGTTTGAACTTCCATCGACAAACAGTCTGAATGAGTCGCCGATGTAGATGCTGCAGGGTCTGAGTTTTTCTTTCTTTTGCTCCCTTGCCTTGGGCTGGGATTCTCCTTGCTTGCTGGGGGCCATGTTCATCTCGGCTCAACGGAGCCCGATGTTCGATGGATTCAGGTGTGAATTCCGCCACGAAGTCGGCCAAAACTTGGCCTTTAATTGCTGTTCTTGGCCGGTTAATTCCAGGTCATACTGGCCCAAGTCTTCCAGTTAAGTCTCCTTGTTGCAGCAAGGACTTCAGTGGGTGTTCTGTTAGCACCACAATCTTGTGCGCCTGGAAGTAATGGTTTAACTTCTTTGAGGCCATTACTAAGGCCAGCATTAATTTCTCCAGTGGTAGATACCTTGTTTCAGCGTTGGCCAAGGTTTTACTTACATAATAGACAGCCTTCTGTTCTCCTTGCTCCTCTCAGATTAGTACTGCACTTACTGCGTGTTCTGACACGGCTAAGTACAAAAACAATTCTTCCCCAGGTTCAGGTGTGGAGAGAACTGGGGCCGTGGTCAGATACTTCTTTAGGTTGGCCAAAGCGGCCTCACATTCTTCAGTCCATAGGAAGTCTGCGGTCTTTTTTACCAGGTTGAAGAAGGGTTTACACTTGTCTGAACTTCGGCTTATGAACCTGTTTAGAGTTGCGGCCCTTCCAGTGAGTATTTGAACTTGTTTTGCCGATGTCGGACTCTGTAGATCTAGGATGGATTTGATCTGATCTGGGCTGGCTTCTATTCCCCTTCTTGTTACCAGGTAACCTAGGAACTTACCAGATCCAACTCCAAACGCGCATTTAGATGCGTTGAGTCGGGGCCGATATGTTTTGAGTATTTCAAATACCTTTTTCAGGTCGGCAAGATGACTCTTAGGCTCCTTGGTCTTCATGACCATGTCATCGATGTAGACTTCAACTGTTTGGCCTATCAGGTGCTTGAACATTTTGGTTACCAGCCTTTGTTAGGTTGCTCCAGCGTTCTTCAGCCCAAAAGGCATCACCCTGTAACAGTACAGGCCTTTTGGGGTGATAAACACTGTCTTCTCTTCGTCTGGGGGGTACATGGCTATCTGGTGGTACCCCCTATAAGCATCCAGGAAGCTCATTCTTCCATGTCCTGATGTGGCATCCACCGGCTGGTCAATCTTTGGAAGAGGGAAGCTGTCTCTGGGGCAGGCTTTATTTAGGCTTGTAAAATCTACGCAAACCCTCCATTTACCGTTTTTCTTCTTTACCACCACAGTGTTTGATAGCCATGTTGGATAATTGACTTCTCTGATGGCCTTGGCTTCCAGAAGTCTGTCTACTTCTTCCTCCACAGCTTCGACGTGCATCAACGTCGGTCTTCTAGCTCGTTGTATTACGGGTTTTGCCGACCTGTTGACGTTCAGTCTGTGGCATGTGACCTCGGGGTCAATGCCAGGCATTTCATAAGGTGTCCAGGCGAACATCTCTATGTTTGTTCTTAAAAAAGCTTCCAGTTCTCTCTCTTCTTCTTTGGCTAAGCCTGAGCCAAGAAGAAAAAAAGCGCTCTTCGTCGCCCTCCTGGACGAGGATTTTCTTTAGTGATTCCTCACTCTTCTCGGCCGGCTCCTTGCCGACATCATCTAGGACCTCCATGTCCTCCTCTTCAATCTCTGCCTTTGCTGGTTTTCGAATATTGCAGGTAGTCTTCATTGCTGCCATGGAGCAATTTTTTGCCTGCAGTTGATCTCCTCTGACTTCTTCAATCCCATGTTCTGTTGGGAAGCGCAATAGTTGGTGCAATGTTGAAGGAACTGCCCCCATTGCATGCAACCATGGCCTTCCCAATATGATGTTATAAGGAGAAGGCGTATCAATCACGACGAATTCCGTCCTGATTTTCTTAGTGCCGGCCTGTACTTCCAAGTTTGTAGCGCCCAGTGGCCACGTCGGCGTTCCATTAAAGCCGACCATCGGGCCATTCGATTGCTCCATGTCGTCAGGGTGAAGGCCTAGCTCCTTGTAACATCTAACATACATGATGTCACAAGAGCTGCCTTGATCTATTAGGATGCGTTTTACTTGGTACTCCCCTACCTGGAGGGATACTACCAAGGCATCATTATGTGGGTGCTGTACCATCTCTAGGTCAGCTTCGGTGAAGGCTATCATCGGTCCTTGGTACTCTGCTGGCCGATGTCTTTTTTCCCCGACTTGGTAGACATGCTGCAGATGCCTTACCCTTTGAGTCTCTCCTCTGACTTCATTCTCGTTAACCTTTGAGTGGATCACATTAACTATCCGAGGTCCTTCTACCCGAGGTTGCGGAGGTGGTGGGGCTGCTGGAGCCTGAGGCAGTCTTGCCTGTTCATCTCTTGTTCTAGTTTCATCGATAAGGTCTCTCAGGTGGCCTTGCCTTACCAGATCTTCCAAGTGTGCTTTTAGAGCTCTACAGCCCTGTGTGGTATGTCCGTTTTCATTGTGATAAGCACAATGTCTGTCCATGTTTCTTCCCATAAATTCTCCCGGTTCCCTTGCTGGTGTTCTGAAATAGGGCTGGTTCCGAATTTTTCCTAGGACTTTTTGAATCGGAATTCGGAATACGGTGGTCACTGCCTGTTTGGCTTTTAACTCTATCTCTGTTTTGCTGAATCCGTTGTTACTTCGGCCTCGCTTCGGCGAGCCGTTCCCTTTTTCCTGTTTGACTTCCTTGTGGGCCGATGTATCCTCCTCGGCTCGGGCATACTTTTCGATCCTTGCCATGAGTTCTTCCATGCTCTTTGGTAATGTCTTTGCCAAAGATTTTCGCAGCGAACAGTTTTCTTTCAGGCCGTTCTTGAAGGATACAACCGCCACTTCCTGGTTGCACTCGGGTATTCGATTGAACACCTCGTAGTATCTTTTTGCATAGGCCTTAAGGCCTTCATCCTGGCTGATCTTTAGAGCCATTAGTGCATCCACCCTTAATGGCTGTAGCTTGTTTGTTACGAACCTGGCCACAAACATCTCGGCCAAGCCTTCCCAAGTCTTTACGCTTCCCTTTGGCAGTTTATGGAACCAATCTGATGCAATTTCCCCAAAGGACGAGGGGAACACTTTGCAGAGTAATGGCTCGTTTCCGCTGTATAGTGCCATTGAGTTCAAAAATAATCCAACGTGGAAGTTAGGGTCCGACTTACCATCGTATATTTGAAACCTCGGTATACTGAATCTTTTCGGTGCTTCAAATTTGTCCAGTTCTACCGAGAACGGCGTCCTCGGCTTCACAGGTGAGGTCACCTCGGCTTCAGCGTTCTGTTCCTTCTCTTGAGGTAGTTTCTCAAGTCTTCTTTACTCCTCCCTGGAGCCCGGCTATCTATAGACTTCAGTTTCTTCGGTACACTACTCTCGGCCTCGTGATGGGCCCGTTTTGATCTTTCTCCGTGGGTTGTGTCAAAGCAGAGCACCTGCCCTTGAATACGCCGATGTTCTTTGTGCTCCTGATCCTTTGTATGATGCGTCCTCTGGGACCTCTCTTTTCTCGGCTCTTCCCGTCCGACCTTCCTGGAGGTCTGGTGGGAGTGTCTTCCACTTCTGGCGTGCCGAGGTTCTAAAGGGATCTATCCCCTCTTCTGGGTGTTGGCTGCTGGGACTGGTGTGTCATGCAGTGGGAAGGGTGGCTGCATGACATTGTTTTGCATCATGAAATTGACGACCGACTGTAGGTCTGCCAACTTGTCCGCCAGTTCTTTTACTTCCTCATCCCTCCGTAGACACCTATCCCTCCATACCTGGAGGTTATCCTCGTTGTAGTATCTGTCCTGATCTGGTTTCTTTGAAGTGTTGCCCTTTTGGCCAATGTTTTTTCCTCCGAGCCCCTGGTCGCGGGCTTCTCAGTTGTGGTTGTCTCCTTCAATGTCAAGGTCGATAGGCCTGCCACTCCCAGCGGGAGCGTCGTCCCCAACCTTTTCTTTCTGTGTGTTACTGGCCATCTAATCGTCTTTCTTTCCCACAGACGGCGCCAAATTGTGTGAGTGATTTTCCGATCACACTGCCCTTCTTAGTAAATCAGCTGTAGAACACAGGCAGACTAGATGGCATCTTGCTGTCCTGCACAAAAAGGAAAGGTTCCGGCGGTGGTTCTTTCACCGGGGGCACTCCGACGATCAAGTCAGTATATTTCTTAAAGATAATCAAGTATTCAACTCACAAGCTTGAGTATTTAGAACATACCTTAGACCCATGGGGGTGTCTCTCTTTTATAGCCAATACAATCCTAGTCCCAACAGGAGCCTGGCTCTAATGGACTTAGGATTACTGCTAATCTGGGACTCCTAGTGGGTTTAGGATAAACTCTCTAAGAGTCTTATCTTTACCCAAACTGAAGTCTTCTCCCAATTTAGGACTCTTGCCTCTTATCTGCTTATCTCGGATTCCGATATCTTCGGAGGTAACCTCGGCAACTCCGAGATTACCTCGGCATAACTACCACGACACGTGGCACCTCGGCTGACACGTCGGCATCACCACGCCACGTGTTGGTATTCAGAAAATATATCCTCACAATTAGGCAACTAAGAAACAACACGTAGATAAAATGAGTGTTGCCAAGATGAAGATGCTAAGGTGGATATATGGCAAGACTAGAAAAAACAGAATTAGGAATAAATATATTTGAGAATGAGTAGGAGTAGTACTGATAGAAGATAAGTTGGGAGAGAATAGATTGAGATGGTTTAGTCATATACAACGGAGACCAACAGAGGCAGTAGTGAAGAGATGCGATACGGTGATAGTAGATGGTAGTGTTAAGAAAATGGGTAAACCTAGATTGACGTGGATTAGTGTAATAAATGGATATATGAATCTCCTTAATTTGACTAACGAAATGGCTTTAGATAAGGTTAAGTGGAGAAGAAAGATTTATGTAGCCAATCTCATTTGATGGGACTTAAGGCTTGATTTGGTTTACCCTTTTGAAGTACACCCAAATAAAACAAATTAAAAAATTCACATTACTTTTGAAAAACCCTTTGAAATTTTTTTCTTTAGTTCAAGTACATAAAAGGAACATGTCCAGGAACCTGATAACGGCGAATGTAACATTGGCGAAGGAGAACGACAAAGGAGGACAGCGAAGAGGAAGGAGAGTGTGAACGAGGAAGGAGAGTGTGAACTTCATGTTCGGACTTCTAGAACCGAACAAATTCACTTTGTTCGACTATACACTGTCGAACAAAACGAATTTGTTCGGTTTTTGAAAGTCTGAATAATAATGACAAAAAGAACTTGAATATTCACTTTTATGTAAAAAGAAAAACACATAAATCAATAATTGTACTTTGATATTTATATAAATACTTATCTCCTCTTTGATGGGTTACTTCAAAAAATTGTTTTGATTATTGCTCTCATCCAAGGTTTGATTTTGTTCGAACTTTCTTTTATTTGCAACTAACAATATAATAAAAAATAATGATATTAATAATAATGGTGAGTTTTTGTGAGGTGGATTGGAGTGAGGAAGAAGAAGAAGAAAAAAAATTGAAACTTAGGAAAAAAGATTAAGAGATTTGAATAAAAAAAAAAAATACATATATTTTATTTTAAGATTTAATATATTTTGTCTTTATTAGTAAATTTATATTAGGATATAATATGAATTAAAATTTTAAAATTTAAATTGAGCATATTGAGATAATTTTTAGATTCAAATAGAATTTGGGCTCCGCAACATTAAGCGCATTTAGGCTTCGCAAAGTTTGAAACTGGCATTGGGCAAGGGTTGCGCTAGGCCCAGGTAGTAGTGCAACACCAGGGCGCCAACGCCAAGGCCCCCAGCAAGCTACTTTGGTGGGCCGATCGCCCACGTATCATATATTAACCTGACAGGAACAAATCGGGGATTTTATTTACGCCTAAAAAATCATTAACCATTCTCAATTTTTAAGAATACCTTATTTAATTATTTTAAATTTTATTTTACTCTCATTATACCCTATTATTTTTTTCAAATTACTCTCAAGGTAAACACAAATTATAAATAATAAACAAACTAAAAAAACTAAATTATTTCAAATCTTTTCAATACAGAAAATAATTCTCAAATATAAGGAGAAGAAAAAAAAATCAAACTTATACGCACATAAGTATTATAAATACAGAAAAAATCAAACTTTTACATAAACATCATAAAACTTTTCAATACAGAAAACAAAAACTTTTACATTATCAATTATCCACAAGAATGCTCGTGGAAAAAATAAAAACCAAACTTATAAGCACATAAGCATCAGACACTAACAACAAAGAGTAATTCTCAAATAATGTACTATTTAAATGACAAAATAACAACAACTCCAATAATATGCTATTGTTAATTTAATTACTGGGCACTTTAATTTTTGTCAAAAAAACGATATAGAAAATAATTGATGGTGTTCTACAAAAATTGTGAAACCACTTGATATGAATACTTACCTCATTTTTTATGGGTGGTTTCAAAAAATTATTTTGATTATTACTCTCATTCATTATTTGATTTTGTTCAAACTTTCTTCTAGGGTTTAGGGTTTCAAAATAATAAAAAATAATGATGTTGATGATGATGGTGAGTTTTGGCATGGTGAATTGGAGTTTTGGAAGGAGGATGAAGAAGAAATAATTTTGATCTGTTGAGGAAGAAGATACAGAAATTTGAATAGAAATAACTGATTAAGGTGTACCGTAAAGGAAAAAAAATATTTAAAATTTAATATATATTGTCCTTATTAATAAATTGATATATTAAAAATTAAAATTTATGAATTTAAATTAGACATTTTAAGTTGAAATAAAATCTCCGAACAGAATTTAGGCTGAGAAAGGTATGCTTTTCAACCTATTGGGCCGGCCCTTGTTCTCTTGTCTCTCCTCTTCGTTGTGGGACTACAACAACATGCACACTCTCTCTCTACTTGAATCCTAGCAGCTCTTTAGACCCTCCCTAGCCTTCTGTTACTTTTTATTGTTGAAACCAATAGACCTAGTTTAAATTTGATTTAAAATTTTTTGTAAGTTTAAAATTTATTCAAAATTGGTTCATTAAACTTTTGAATCGATTTCAAATAAGTTTTTTTTATTGAGTTTGAGTTCAAATAATTTATATATATATATTTTACTTTTAGACTTATTAAATCGAACTGAACAAATAATTAACTGTTCAAAATTGATTTAAAAATTTTAATAAATTTTGAAATATATTTAAAATTAACTTATTTATTTAAAAAAATTAAACTCTAACAAACTTTTAACAAATGAAAGTCAAGTTTAAATTATTTAATATGTTTATTACCCTTACCTTTAATGGGGCTGGTAGCGTCAACCCATCAACGCAACAACAATGACCAATGCTCTCTGTGTACAATCTTATATATCTATTCTATTTATTTTATTATATAAAATGTATATCTGAATTGGTGTAAACATGTCACGCATTATATTTACGAAAATGCCCACAAAGTAGTTACAGACAGGGAAGGGCAATTATACCATAGATTCAAATTTATATTTTTTAAGTCAACTGCCATGATTGTAAATTTCATAGCTTTTCGCAATTGAACATTTTAATGTGTTTACCTTTCTACTGTCTTTTTATTGTCATGTTTGGTCGGAGGATTTGAGAATAGATTTGAAAAGAAAAATAGAAAAAATAAGTAAAATATGAATAAAATATACCTATATTTCACATAGTTTCACACATCTTTTCTCTTTCTATTTCCAAATCTCTTCCTAAATCTCTCAACCAAACACAATATAAAAAACAGTAAATACATTGCAACCTATAATCTTTCAAAAAATAAA
>JAXFYN010000107.1:158218-314290 GCA_036172215.1 Camellia granthamiana | reverse complement strand
CAAAACGGATGGTGTGATAGTTAACTATTGAAAAAAAACTAAACCGATCATATATCTATCGATATCCGATCGACGTGATTTTTTACAGGCATATAATACTTGATGAGTTGTACATATTAAACGGTTCAGATTATTAAAATGGGACCTATGGTGGCCCCCACGGACCGACCATCACTGTCCAAACACTTTGCCTCAAATGAGGCAATAATTTGCTGTGTAAGACACACTGCCCCAGCAGGGTAGCCGTACAACCTACTCAACTTTCTTTCCCTATACACTTTTGTATAAACAAGCTCCTCATGCCTGGTTCGCCAAGTTTAGCTCCACTATTCATGATTTTGGATTCTTCTCCAGTGCCTATGATTCTACCCTTTTTATTCGTAAGACAAAGCGTGGTACTATTCTTCTTCTTCTCTATGTGGATGATATGATCATCACTGGCGATGACACAGTGGGTATCTCTAGTCTTAAACAGTTTCTCAGTCGCCAGTTTGAGATGAAGGATTTGGGTTTTCTCAACTATTTTCTCGGCTTGGAAATCTCTCATGATCCGTCTGGTTACTTTCTCTCCAAAGCCAAGTATACTTCTGATCTCTTGGCTCGTGCTGGTCTTACCAATTTCAAGACTGCCTCTACTCCCGTTGATCTTCAGACTCGTCTCACACCTCTTGATGGTCACCTATTGTCTAATGCTACTTTTTATCGTCAATTAGTTGGCAGTCTTGTCTATCTCACGGTTACTCATCTAGACATTGCTTATGTTGTTCATATTGTTAGTCAGTTCATGGCTGCTCCTCGCTCTCCGCACTATGATGCTCTAGTTCGCATTTTACGATATCTCAAAGGCACTATGTTTCATGGTCTTCACTACTCCGCTCACTCTTTCCTACAATTACATGCATTTTCTGATGCTGATTGGGCAGGGGACCCTATTGATCGTCGTTCTACTATAAGATTCTGTTTCTTCTTTAAAATTGAATAATGATATAGATGATGTGAGGATGTGATATTCATAATGATATGTGTTTTTATCATGATGTAGTTTTAGTTTTGGGGATGCTTATCTATTTAATGCATTCAGCATTAAGTGGATGCTCCTTTGGCTATTGTATTGCTGTTATCGCTTTGTTGTACTTCAATTGTTTTACATTATAGTGTTTTGGTTAATACAGCTTCAAGATGAAGTTATACTCTCTGATGCTGAGAGATTGCGAATGACTCAAAGCAATGTGAAACTGGTACTCTCTCTTTTTCTGTGTGCGCACCCTCAGTTTGCCCGCATTTTGGGTGCATATCATGGATTTATAATATTCAATTTCATACATGTGATTGCAGCTTCAAAGGCACTTCAAGCTGATACTCTTCCCTGGATAGAAAGAATGAGACAGAAAGAGCAAGGTCTTCAAAGGCGCCTCTTAAGGGTAGGACCTTTTTTGGCTTTATTATTTATTTTACTTTGAGAACGGAGATGAATGTTCGAAAATTCGTTGTACAGGTAGTAAGGACGTGTCTACGTGGCCGGGTCAATTGTCGTTGTCTTCTGTACTCCAAGTGGTTAAGCAACATGGTTGTGAATCATTTTGGCTGTTTGCTTGAACGATTTTGTCTAATTTGCGTAATCTCTCTCTCTCTCTCTCTCCGATACATTGGAGACCATAACTTTTTGGAGGGGGCAATCTTGCCAGTGGCAAGACTTTAACCCTAAAGCTCCTAGCAAGGTGCAAGGGTTCGAGTCTCTATCTATGCTTGATTTCTACCAGATCCGCCAGGCGACACATACCTTTGTCTGCTTTGCGTTCTTGATCATTCATGTGAAAAATCAATGCATGTAGCACAATGTACTTGTTTTTCTTATATGTTTGTTTGTATGTGGGGGTGTCAAAAGGTCATGAGAATAGTAGAGGCATTGGAGGGTAAAGGTTGCAGAGTGCCTTTAATGAAAGGTGAAGCTGAATTGGCTGAGAAGTTGGCTGCAATAACTAGGCAGGTTGGTGTTCCTCGCCTTTCTTGTTTCATACATCCTATTCTTGTTGGCCTGTGAAAAAGCATCATACTGATTAGCACATACCTATACAGTTGAAAGGATTTGGAGCAGAGCTTTCTAGGAGGGTCCAAAATCTGCTTACTATGGCTCGTGTTCAGGCAAATGGTGGTGGTGGTGGTGGTTCCATTTATCTTCCAGGATGAACCAAAATACATGATCAGAGTCTTGCTGATATGCAGGAGGTGAGTGCTAATATTTGAAATACTATTCTTGAGGCTGGAAGAGGTAGGTATGGCCATTATGAGTTTTTCGTTCTTCCTTCTGCAATGTCAGTTAATAAGTGTGGATATGTCCAGAATGAAATGCATGGTTGTAATCTGTGTTCATTAAATGTGTGATGCTCTGATAAATGATAGTATTTTCTGATGCAGGTTTTACAACAGCAGACATAAGCCATTGCGAGGCTAGGTAATGTGTTGAAGCAGGATATCAGGGACACGGAGATCATAATGGCTGAGGACAAGGAGATGACAGAAAATTGGAGTTAAAGACTGATATCTTGAAAGGTGGAAACGTTTTTTGCAATTTTCTAATGATGATTTTGGCGTTAAGACATCTTGCATTTGACTTGCTAGTGAAGTATTTTAAAAAAAGTGTTACACAAATTGCAATTGATTAGAGATCATTAGTTTGCATTTTAATTGTTGAGGGAGGGGTCATGTATAATCCTGCTGGACATGGCTAAATTCATTACAAATGATGCATCTATTAGAAAGACTGGACTAATCTTGATTGCATCTGATTTTCATCTGAGACCATCCATAATCGATCCTCAAAATCCAAGTGTGAGGTTCAGCTCTCCAAACTTTCTGTTAATACTAGGGCCTTGTTTTGGTGAAAATTGTTTTTGGAAATCATTCTTTTCGCATTTGTAGTTGTTTGGAATGACAAAATGAAAAATTAAGCTTATTTGAGTAAAAAATATTTAACTTTTTGAATGGTGAAAAATGTTTTCTAGACAAATTTTAAGCCACACTATTACCATCCCATGATCACCATCACCACCTATTTGACCACCCCACCACCTTGCCGCTGCCGCCACCATTGCCATAAATGCATTATTTCCACCACCCCACCATCTTGTGACCACCTCACCATCATCACTAACACCACCACTAACGTATTAGTTTCAAGATTGTAACTAAACATAAGAAAACATTTTTTACGAAAAAATTTAAAAACGTTTTTCCCTGAAACAGTAGAGCCTAACAGGAAATGGTTAAATCCAAAAAGAAAATTGTTTCAGAAGCAAAAATAAATGCCATAAATATTGGCTTGATTTTGGGGTCATTCTTAAACAACAATTCTTAACGGGGTCCATTTTGGTCAGCATATCAATTGGTTTCATCCACGATCAATGTAAAACCAGCGTGAGAGAGAAGGATATTACAAACTCTCAATAACATCATCCACATATCACAACCAATAACTTCAAACCTTACCTTTCAAATTAACTTGCGACAATAAGTATAGTGCATATCTTGAATTGGAGAGATTATACAGAACTAACAGGTTGATTTGTTTGTGGTCTTCTTTATCCTCTAATGACTTTATAATTTTCTTAGAAAATTACAAAATTGAGTCCCAAGTTCCTAACATTCACTATAAGCTTCTGCCATGATCAGCAACACAAGCGATGTCCAGCCAGTAAATACGCGTGCACCTTTCCCCTTACCTTTCTTTTGATCCAACTGTTCCCAGAAATACCCTGTCTGTTGGTAATTCTTCACAACGTTTCTGCCATAATAGAAATGAACAATACTCATCAGAATTGATTGAAGAGTTTAGATCAGAGGCATTAATTAAGAACTAAAAATGTCATACCACTTACCTAATCAAATTGCTCCTCAAGTCATTATAGATGATCTTGGCTTTGTCTCTATACGGTCCATTTTCTGCACGTGTCAATGCTACGCGTTCAGATTTTATTGAAAATCAGAGATTTTTTATTTTTATTTTTAATTTACAATAGATAAATCTATGTTTGTGTTTGTCTACCTTTAGAGTAACGGTGAAGCGAGGAAAGAATCATGTAGTTGATGTTCATCCAAATTGGGCCTCTCCAATAGGGTGCATCATGCTCCGTGTTGTATTTCATGTACATTGAGCTTTGGCATACAAGAGGAGTTTCACAAATTAATTTCTTTAGTAGTTCTAGAATAAACATGATATCATGCAAATAATAGCATATACTAGAAGTTGAGCACACAAGTGATGCGTGTGCAGAAATAGAAGACAGTTGTCACCGTCTTATGAAAAAAGAAATTTAAATGTAGATGGAGGAGAAAAAAAATTGAAATAAGAAACTTGGCAGTTACATAGGTGGAATTTGGGCATGGGAAAATGTGACAGGCCCTCACACCAAGTTGATTGTGTGTTTTATATAATAGAATAGATGTATGGATAAAGGAGCTCATAAGTGATACACTACTTGAGAAACTTCCATCACCTTGTTTTGGAAAGAGAGCGGAGTCCATAATCAGTCCATAAAATGCTCCGGTTTGAAATGAGATTCAGCTGTTGTTCTAGGATCGTTGAGTCCTATACGTGCATTTGTAAATGCAAATGATACATAATCACCAATTGAAAATAACTTTAAGGCTGTATTTGGATCATGGATTTGGTCAGTGATTTGCTGAGGGAAAAGAAAAGGGAATGGAAATGTGAAATAACAGCAGCTTGTATACCATTCACATTTCTCTTCTCATTTCGTTTCCCTACACAAATCTCCACCTAAACCCAAGATCCAAACACAGTCCAAAGGAAGGAAAGGGGATTTTTTTTTTTTTTTTTTTTGAATTAGAGCTTCATACTACGACAGTGTAATGGTAAGAAACACTGAACAGAAGCACAAATAGACTGAGAAAACATTGCTTCGTGATGAGATCCTTCATGCAACTTACAGGTGGAATAATCCCCGCCACAAATGGGAAAAGGCTGACATAGCCAATATGAGGAACAAACCTCAATCTTGGCAGTTCTAAAACTTCCCGGACTAGCTCTCGACTTGCATAATGGTTATTTCCCATTACTTCTCGCCAACTCAAACGAACCTGGAAGGATTAATCATTTTTTTAGAATATGGCAATGTCGACGGTTCTTAGCATTTTATATTCTGGTTCAGTTGCATATAATAATTTCATGAATTGTAGTTATTCTGTATAAGTTGAATACAAGTTCTACACATACAGAAACGATCAGTTGTGTCCGGTTCTGTGATCCTAGACTTTTTCAGTTGAATATAGGATAGTGGTACCATAACCTAAAAGGAATAATAAATGGACAAGGAGCATACCTTTTCTGTGTGATTTCCGAAATCCAAGTAAGTTCCATGTGCATCATCAAAGTGCATCTGCAAAAACATTAAAGCACATCTGAGTACCCAACTTCTTATTTAACTTCTTGAAACATCAGTTCATATTGAATTGGAAATAATTTTTTGATAGAATACAAATGTATTGCAGCAAAGAAGATTTCCAAATAATTATAAACTCTTCTTTTGCTTTCTACCTAATTATAGAACTACCAAAAAAAAAAAAGCATCACCAATTACAAAAGATTATAGAAGCTCTAAAAGAACAAGAAATAATGCTAGATAACATAATGAACCTTGTACAAACCTGATTTAGGATTTCAAAATTCGAGAGCAGCTTAGCTGTTGAATCATATTCCTGCATCATTTCCATTTAGAGGTTTAATATGGCAAGAGATGAACCCTGAGATGCAGATGTCTAGTCCTATTGTCATACCTTCCCGAGTTCATGTTCCTTCTGAAGAAGCTTTGAGATTGAATGCATGCAATCTGCTGCAAGAAACATCCAACATCTAAGATCCAAATGACGTTCATCTTCAGTTGGGTGCGACGCACGTGGATAATCATCCAACCCAGAGGTCAGTGTCTGGACATTCCAGTGACAATGTTAATATGGCAACACAACCACTGATGTGTTTGATGAATAGATCTGTTTCAAACATTGGTAATGTTACTAAAAGGGGAACAATTGGATAAATGGATGGAATAAACTATGATTGGAGATCCAGAATCACCAGCATTCATGTACTTCGTCTAGTTAGACAGCTAGTGCTTTCAAAGGTACTTCAATGAGTTGATTGTGATACTCTTGTTTCCTCTTGGATTAGAAGAAACAATCTTTGTAAGGTTTTTAAGTTAGGATGAGTGAAAAAGAACAGAATGTTGGAAGAAGAACAAAAATGGCTTAGGTAGATATACGGTGAGCCCGTAAGTTTGATAGGTTAGAGCAGGTGCACTGATTAAGGGGTTCCTACAGC
This sequence comes from Camellia granthamiana, assembly GCA_036172215.1. Taxonomy (NCBI): domain Eukaryota; kingdom Viridiplantae; phylum Streptophyta; class Magnoliopsida; order Ericales; family Theaceae; genus Camellia; species Camellia granthamiana. The sequence continues at coordinate 307,956 of JAXFYN010000107.1, read as the reverse complement.
ATATTGACTAGGATCAATTTTAATCTGATTCAGCTCAGCCTTATGGATTGGCTTTAGTTGTTGTATACATCATGTGCAGAGGTTGCGCCCCTTTCGGTGTTTTTTTTATAATAATATTTACTTCTCAAAAAAAGGAAAAAAGAGAAAGAAATAGAGATCCTACTAGCGTACAGGACTACACAACTCCCAATATTTGAACCAAAAAATACTGCTTGAGAACTCATATTCCATATCATGCCCAATATTGAATAGCATTCCTTGTTTAAAAGCCCATAAATAAAAGGAAATAACGAGCATATTTAATTGGAAAAGATTATAGAAACCACATTTTTTCACAGCCTTTATCACTGCCCCCCTCACAATGAGAGGGCAGGGGAAAAGTTGGTGTCCTTAGCAGGACTGTATTAATTATTCAGGAAATTTAATTTAATCATGTGAAGTAGAACCTTAGGATTTAATTCGCGCATGGTTGCATTGTCTCTTCCATGCCAAAAATAGCTGCTCATATCCTTGCCTGTTAATCAAAACAGTGACTTAGAAAACAAAATACTCACAGAAGTAAGAAACATACCAGCATATGTATCTTATCTTTCTCAGAAACAATGATCCAAGTTGAAACATATTTTGCAGGAATCGTGAATGTCCTTTTTTTTTTTTTTTATTGTTTTTTCGATCAGCAACAAAGAACAAAATTCTATTAATAATATAAAAAAGAAAAATATTCAAATTGCAAGAAAAAAATAAATTGTGAATGCATTCTCTATATAGTCAGACTCAACAGAGTCGCAAGGATCCTACTTCGCTTGGCCACATGAATAACCATTTGTCCTTTTGCTCACTTCTTTGCTATTCATGGTTTAAAATGTCCGACTAAGGGGTAGCAAGGTCCATCAGACACGTTGTCGACAGATCAATATGATGTCGAATGTGGAAAGTTTATCCTATCACCAAGAAGTCTAGAGGAGACGGGCAATATCCATTGGAATGCCCAATCTAGGGTTGGTGGTAGATTTTCCAGTGATATCTCCAAATGGAAAAAATTAACAACAATGCTAGAGATATTCTACTAACAATCTTATTACTAACACACTCACAAGCTTTAATGGATCTACCATCACTTGGCGTGGGACACACATAAACTTGCAAGTGTGTTGATAAAACTGATAGTATCCCTAACATTTCTCAAATATTAATCACCCAATGAGAAAAAATAAAAATAAAAATAAAACTCCAGATTTACCTGATTGTGTAGTATTAAACCATTGAAACCATGCTTCAAGGCGAACAAATGCCCGGTCTAAGACAGAAGAAGAAATCTGATCCCTCTCGGTGGCTGTAAACTTGTTTCTTTTCATGCCACAAACTAAATCTGAAAAAAAGTGAAGTTTTGAGCTTTGATTAAAAAATGTCTACATCATGATATCATATATGTATACATATATATTTTTTTTGTGATAAACAAGGAATAATTTTATTAGAAAAAAGCATCAAGAGGATGCTAAAGAACAACATGATATCATATTATTCTGTAGCAAATATATGAACATACCAAGAATACACACAGATTGACTATAGCTCAACTTAAATGAGAAAGAATGAAATATTACAAAACTTCAATACTCAAAATTATGCATAATGACAATTGGGTTAGATGTTGCTGACCAGGTACAGAGAAGATGTAAGCAGAGTAAATTATTGGTTTTATGTGGATGTATGTCAAAGGGATCATCTTCCACATGATTACAATGAAAATATCCCTTTTACTTGAGAGAAAATTCTTCAAGCTCACAAATCATAAGCCCTCTCCCCCCTTCCTTATTTATTTATGTTACAAAGTATTGCTGCAGCACATACAGTGAATAATTGAAACACTCTTAAGTTGTGACCAAATGATGAAACATAGTTTCTGATATATAACATGTTTTCCTGCCCCTCACAATCAAGTTGTCACTAGAACCCTACAACTTCATATTTGAATCATCTGCTGTAATTTGTACCTCAAAGCGAATAAATGATCCATAGCTCTGCAGCTAATTAAGGCATACTACTTAGAAACTGGATACGAAATTAGTAAATGATCAAACAAAATTCAGTTCTTATAGTGAGAAAAATTGAGCCATGTGGACCATAGCTCCAACAAATAAATGGTTGGTGAAGAAAACAAACATGAACTTCAAAGCTAAAAGTTTTAGTATATAATGCTCCAGTGATGAACAATCATCTGAATGATAAATTGGATATGTGCTACGTGAATATACACACTTGCACCAACTCAAGTGTCACCATCAACTCACAAGGGTAAGATTTTATTAGAATATATTAGTAATATATAGCCTCATGTTTGGCCTCATGTTGGCCTCATGTTTGGCCTCATGTTTGGCTTTCATAATTAGGTTTAGTTTAGTATGCTTTAATAGTTGTAAGCTTGTAACTCCTCTATATAAAGGAGCCACTCACCATTTGTAAGATTAAAAGATAGAATCAATCAATAAATCAATAATATAATTTCCTACATGGTATCAGAGCAGGTTTAAAACCTAATATTTTTTCGCTTCACCGGCGGGCGGCAACTTCGCCTTGGCCGCCCGCCGGACCTCAAACTTACATCTGCTTCTATGTTGTGAAGATTCTGCTGCTTCAAGTCATGACTTATAGCAGTTGCAGCACCGGGTTGATTATCCCATTCCATTTCTGTCAATGAAAGTGAACCCATATGAGACAATAAGTTGTCTGTTCCAGCGGCCATTTGGTTGTCAGCCCCCGGCATCGTTCTTTCCCACATCCTCCTCCGCCGGACCTCTACACATACCTTTACTCCGCTGCGGCCTGTCCAGGAAGGTGTATTTTTTTTTTTTTCAATTTGATGATCAGTCCGTTGCTCGATAGCCGGACCTCGCCGGAATCTTCCATTCTCAGTTCAGATCGCCTCTTCGGTGATAAATCTGAATCTTTCTCGGAAGTCTCTCACTCTCGATCATCACAGTCGTCTCTCTCCTCGCGAATGGAACCGAATGAAAGTGGACTAAGCTCTTACAACCACCAACAGCATCACCGCTTCACACCATCGCCCACTGTACTTTTCGCCATTAGCCATGGTGTTTGCGTCGCCATCAACGATTGCCAAAGTGAGCTAATTTCAAAGAGAGAGATCCACTTTTGAGAGATCCGAGAGATATATCCCAAAATCCAGGAGATCTAGTTGTGGAGGCGATCGCCGTCGATGCCGAAATCACTGTCATGCTTCAAGATCAGATGCAGTTCGCGCAGATCTGAAGAAATATGTGATTCTTCAGTTCATGAGCTATCGACTCCATCAGAGGAGATCCTTGGTTACTTGGAAACTGTGGATCTATACTATATTCTTCTTTAGTTTATTGACTCCACTGCCATCTTCCCCACTGTCTTCAGCCTGTGGAAGGCCAAAGTGGCCATTCCGTCTCCGGACAACGACCACCACCACCGTGAAGCTTGCTTGGCTTCATTCTTGATAAGCATGGTTGGAGGGTTGATCTTGGTTTGGTGGGTAGTGAAGCATCATCACTCAAATACCCACGTTGGTCTGTCAGCGTACTGTTCCCACTTCTCTTTTTATATATATTTTATATGTATAAAATCTGAGTTATGGGTGGTTTTAAAATAAACCGTGGGCTGGTTTTGAGGTTTGGTTGAGTGTACCACTCAAGTCTTTGCCAGCTGGCTACTGCAGGAGGGGAACTCAAAATTTGGGTTAAGTCTTGATATGGATGACAGCGTGGTTCAAAGTTTATGCACATGGGCCCACAAAGTTTATGCACATGGGCCCACAGTTTAAGCCGATTGGTGTATTCATCCACTCTTTTTTGTTGGACCGTGGATTATGGGCTGCTGTAATTGTTAAAGGGTCAACTGGAGATAAATTTTAAGGAGGAGGAGGCGCAGATCTAGGTGAAGTTAGTGTCATACATGCCATACAGATTTGCACAATACACTCATTTTATTCATGTCAGGGCTCACACCCGATCACCATTTTACATTAAAAAAAAAAAAAAAAAAAAAAAAAAAAAAAAAAAAAAAACAAACAAACAATCTCCAACCACAACCTACAACCACCACATCAACCGGCCTCACTTCTTCGCCTCTTCAGCTGATCTCTTCCTCTTGCCCTTGTCTTGGGCGTCCCTTGCCGGTGCTGCCTCCGTGTTTCCTACGTCGCCAAGCACGTTCCCTTCCCGTTGCTCCTCAACCGTCACATATGGCGGTCCTCCAAATCTGAGCATCACGGTGGCCTTCCGCTTCAGTTCCTTGTTTTCTGCCTTGAGCACACAGATCTCTGCTCGGGCATCCGTATACATGCTCTGGAGCAGAGCCAGTTGGGCTTTTACCTGCTGCACCTCATTTGTTCTACTTTGAAGCCGGTGCGACAGGTTGTTGACCGCCGTCATTGTCTCAACACAAGACCTCAAAGTATAATGATTGGCTTCAATATCAGATTGAGCAGCCATTTTCTGCTCAACTGACAACATTGGAAAGTTTAATGGTGCAAAACCAGGGGCGCTTGACCCAGGAGCGCTTGGTTGAGGTTCAAGGGCCATATTCTGGGTTGTGGCCTCGTTGAGGTCAGGAAAGAGGGTAAGACCACGGGACGAAGAGGCTATATTCTGGGGAGCAGAACGGGAAGAAGACGCCATTTTCTGGGCAACAGAGTTACAGAGTATCTCTTTCAGCAAAAACGAAGAGGTTTTCAGAGGATTTTCAGCAAGTGTTTTGTTCTGTCTAAGCCTCAGCCTCCGTCTGCGTTAAATAGCCACAACAGCCACGCGTATCGCGCGCCGCTCGGCGACAGACGACAAAGCGGCGCGCCTTTTGATGGCACGCCTTTTGATGGCTCGACTTTTGATGGCTGTCGGGCACACCTTTTGATGGCACGCCTTTTTGGGCACGCCTTTTAAGGGTCCGACAAGACTTTGTAAACTGTCCCGACATTGATTCCGGTTAGCTCCTATAAGGGTCCGACAAGACTCTGTAACCTGTCCCGACTTTGATTCCGGTTAGCTCCTATATGGGTCCGACATGACCCAGTAAACTGTTTTCTACAACGGTCCGACATGACCTAGTAAACTGTTTTCTACAACGGTCCGACATGACCCAATAAACTGTTTTTCTACAACGGTCCGACATGACCCCGTAAACTGTTTTCTACAACGGTCCGACATGACCCAGTACACTGTTTTCTACAACGGTCCGACATGACCCAGTAAACTGTTTTTTACAACGGTCCGACATGACCCAGTAAACTGTTTTCTACAACGGTCCGACATGACCCCGTAAACTGTTTTCTACAACGGTCCGACATGACCCCATAAACTGTTTTCTACATCGGTCCGACATGACCCAGTAAACTGTTTTTCTACAACGGTCCGACATGACCCCGTAAACTGTTTTCTACAACGGTCCGACATGACCCCATAAACTGTTTTCTACATCGGTCCGATATGACCCCATAAACTATCTTCTACAACGGTCCGACATGACCCCATAAACTGTCTTTTACCTTGGTCTGCCATAACCATACGGTCTTCTACAACGGTCTGACACGACCACACAGTGTCTTCTATCCACTTTTATTTTATTTTTTTCTGTTTTGTTACTCTCTCTCCAAACTCAAGTTGGTTGATTCCTATCCACCTTGAGTTTGAGGGGGGATATTAGAATATATTAGTAATATATAGCCTCATGTTTGGCCTCATGTTGGCCTCATGTTTGGCCTCATGTTTGGCTTTCATAATTAGGTTTAGTTTAGTATGCTTTAATAGTTGTAAGCTTGTAACTCCTCTATATAAAGGAGCCACTCACCATTTGTAAGATTAAAAGATAGAATCAATCAATAAATCAATAATATAATTTCCTACAGATTTTCCTTAACAAGAAAATAATATGCTGAATCCCTAAAATGCCATGATGAAAAAGAAAATTCTCACACAAAAAAATAGCAAAATTCTATTGAGAGATACAAACTAACCACGCAAAACCAAAAATAGAGTTGGTGGATTTCCATTTGTTGGATGCTGAATAATAAATTCCTCGGGGACCTTACTGCAAAAAAAGAAGGAAAAAAAAAAGAAATATGTTAATTGTCAATGAAAATTTTTGAAATCCCAAACTCATTACAGTGCTTGCTCGAATGCTTCAAATCACCTTCGAGCTTCATCACCCAAAATCTGTTCACGTGGAATCCATCCATCAACATTCATCAAATCTAACCAATGTCCAATGATATCCAAGGAAATATGTATATCCCAACGCCTGCTCAATGTTAAGGAAAAATATTTATATAAAAGCAAGCAAGCAACAATGGTTAGACTGATAATTTCAGAAATTAGGTCCATATAGTTGATGAAAGAAATAAATACAACACAAACTAAGTAGTAAAAGGCAACTAACCAGATCAATAGTTGATGAAAACCTTCATCCCATAAAAATCCTCTTGGAAAGAAAGGTCGGCTAGGAACAGCAGTATAAAGTTCAGCCGGCCAATATAAAATATAATTTTCACCACTTTTAAACTGCAAGAGACAATTGCCCACTGTATGACTTTGTCAGATGTCCAAACATAGTTGACAAATAAAAGAAATTGTAGTTTTTTTGAGTAAAAGTAAATATATCTAAACAGACCAATCAAATAGAAGAGCATGTGGTTACACTGCTCAAAGCTTGTGAAAAGATAAAGTGAACATAAGTAGTCATGAAGCATGGAAAAGGCTAAAAAACAAAAGGTCTTGCCCATATCATCTTCTTTAACAAACAGAGTAATTTTTGGTAAATGCATGTGTGTGGATGTATGTATGTGATACAAATGCATGCCCATTTTGTATCCAATTAATTTCTGAGCTCACATTTTTTCTTGGAAGGCCCCCTTTGTTCAATTTGAGCATACTCAAAACACCACCAATTTGATTGCAATAAAAAAATCAATTAATCCTTGATCTTTGATTTGTGCAAGTCCATCTTTTCCCATCTATATTGACCCCATTATATACTCACGACTTTGCCCCATTTCCATGATCATTCTCAGTGATCATATTAAGATAAAGTATACAATTGAGTACAAGCATATAATAACCACTGGAGATGAATAATCAAGGGGCTGGCCCAAGATGATTCAAATCCAAAATATTATTTGCAAATTTCAAATTTAAAACTGCTCTACATCAAATTTCATATTTACATGGTAAACATTGATTTGATGTAGGCTGAAAAAGAATCCAGTAGCTAAAGGTTCAGAAGGATCCTAAAAAAACTAGGATCAAGCTGAAATCTAGTAAAATCTGATCTTGGTTATAAATCAGATTATTATTATTATTACTATTATTATTATTTTATCAATATAAGCTTGACCGTGGGGATATAAAACAAGACCTAGAAATAAAAAAAAGAGACGGTCAAAAGACAATATCATATCTGAAATTTCGTTCTCCAAAAAAGGCCTTACAAATACTTTATTGCAGCAGAAATTCAAAAGTCTGTTAGGCCTAAAGTTACTTAACCTACCGGCCACTCTAATTAGCAATGACTTGGACCCTAATTAAATCATGCAGACAATCAATCTAAAACAAATAAACCTTTTACAGCTAACCTGTAAACCCAGCCCATGTATCCTAATAACTTTTGTAAACTCAAACCATCTCTCTTCCTCTCTCTCCCCCAAAACACGGTTAATCATATTAGATGGAGATAGTGTGTTTCAAATGGAATTCATGAAGACATAATTGATTTGATATGATTAAGATGATCACATACAGATCTGTAAAACTTACATTAGAGTTACTTGGGACTGAGATTTTTGATTGGCCATAAAAGTAGCCAATTCCACCCAACAAACTCGCAACTGCAGCCTTACCAGTGGAGATGGACTCAGAATCAAGCTGAAAACAACATATCATAATATCAGAACAGTTCATTTTATGCAAAATATAGATTTTGTACAATTGAATACAACTTAAACATAAAACGAAATGGCCACCGGGATTATTTGAACTGCTTGACATTTTATTTTGGTAAGTTAAGTAAGATTCATTTAAAAAAGGCATCAAGGGAATGCCATCCGTATACGAAAGAGGAGAAGAAAAAAAAACCCTATACATCTTCATGTGTATCAAAAAGCTCTACAAAATTTAAGAGTTGGTCAAGAAAAGAGATCATTGGAATTGTATAATTTTCCTTAAAATCTTGATCACAAAATTTAAGAATTGGTCAAGCTCTCCCTAAGCCTCGAAAAAAAAGGGAGACAAGCATCATTGTTCTTTTCAAACTGAGAGCTGAAAAAGTCTCCTTAAGCCTATGAACTGGCTGAATAACTTTTATCAACATACTCATAATTTTAAGTTTAAACACAATGAGACCATCCAAATAATAATAATAATAATAATAATAATAACAAAACTGTATCTTAAGAATTGTATAATTTTCCTGCAGTCACCAATGTGACTAGGCTTAAAGTGACATGTTACTTGCAACAAAACTATCAAAGACATGCCATGATCCTAAAAATTCTGCATACAGTGATTTGATTTCAAAAAATGATGACACAAAATATAAGGATTTCATATGAATGGATACCTCATCAGCCAAATTAAAGCATTTTTTGAATTTGTCATCAAATTCTTTTTCCTTCTCATCTAGTTGACTAGTCAGTAAGGTACCTAAAAGTATGAAGCAAAATTATCACAACTTACAAAGCTGAAATAAGGAGCTTGTACTATTGAAAGTAAACAAAAAAATTACAAGAAATTGGGGTATAAGTCAACGTGTCACACAAAAAGGATTGTAATATTGCGCACCAAAAAAAGAAATATAATTTTGGGAGGGGGGGTTCAACTTGTTTATGCAAAAGGAATATGATCCTACATTCAGAAGATATTTCAATTCCCCAAAGAGCGAAAAGTTCAAAAAATATTTAAATTTAAAATAAACAGGGAAATTTGGTCAGAGGACTGGGATACGTGGTCAGGAAAATGCTACCATTATGCTGAATTCTTGTCAATGACATTGACATCATCACATTGCCTATTGACTTAAAATCTTGATCACAGCACACCCATCTTATCTCCACACCCTCCCGTGAGAATGACCGCACTACACCACTCACTTCTTTTAACAGCGTTAACAACTTCACTCTTCCATTTCCTCTACTAAATCAAATTAATGAACGCTATGAATTGACCTGAATCCCATCTCTGTAACAATTCTTTGAAGTTTTTATTCTAGGTCTTTTTAGACAACAATCATTCCCAAAGTTGTCTCTTCCCCCCCTCTTTTTATCAGCATGCCCCGTTTACTCTCCTTTGTCTATTAAGTTGATCTCTTTCCTACCTCACTGAACTTGTCCACCAAGTTAATTAAAAAACGTAAGTGAAGTTTTTCATGTAATCCTATATGCAGTCCTCTAGATTTCATGACTTCCTAGCATTTGCTAAATTTTTTTGGTTGCCTCTTTTCACATTGAAAAGAGGTTATTTACCTCAAATCTAATTCTGCAGTCTTTCTTGTTGGCAATACCAATAAGCAGCCTGTTTTCTTGTGCTTCTAATAAGTTATACCAGTATTACTTATAAGGAAGTTTCATAAAGAATGAGACACTTGTAATCTTATAAACATAATGTTCACAATCAAGATAAAGGAAACATGCACAGAACTTGACAGAAGATACCTGTAAGGCTGCTGAGACGTTCTTTAAGTCTTGAATCTTTTAAGCCAGTTCCAGATACAAAAGCTACGTCTGTTCTGAATAAAATCCTACCCGAAATCTGCATAAAAAACAGAAAAGCATATGGGGTAGAAGAGAAATGGAAACCTGAGAAAGGCAATCATAGTCTGTGGACACATGTAACCTGTTACCTCTCTGACTGCCTACCTGAAATACTAAAATGTTTGAAGAATCATCGGAAGTGTCTGAGAGTTGCAAACGACCAAACTTTCTCACCTAACAACAAATACAAGAGTGTTGTGAGTAAGCGCACGCACGCACACACACAGCATAAGTGAAAGAACCACTGCTGAAAGCTGAAACATGAAACACTATTACGATTATAACACTGTAAAATGGAAGCAAATGAATGTTTTACAAATAGCAGAAATCAACATGGTTTAGCATGCAAAAAAGACAGCAGACAACAAAAACATTTTCTTACTTGGGCTCCAAGATTTTGCTGGACAAGGTCTGATAAATTGTGAATGTGAGGTGTCCTGAAGCCAGAATAATGGACTTCCAAATCATCCTGCAAGAAATTGGTTTGAGATTAAAGCTGAATTAAAAATATTGTTGGGGCCACAAAATACATAAACATGGAGGAGCACAGGCATGCATGAGTAATTATATCCTCTTTCACAATGAAGGTTCCCGTACATCTATCTGACAACATACCATTGATTCTAAATTTAGATTCCAACTGCCAACATCTGTTCGTGATCCAAAAGCCAAGAGAGAATTCTCACGAATGTTCAGGGTCTCCCTACTCAAACTCAAAGCGTTCCCATCTTCATCCGCAAGATAGAAGAAAAGGTGCACAGTTTGCATCTCCTCACTAAGCTTGGATCTGATAAAAAAAAGCCATTATAACAAATGAACAAAACATAAGCCAGCAATACCATCCTACTTCTAGCAACTCCCAATTTAAGAATAGAAGATATTCAAGAATTCATGATATGAAACAAAAACGTGAAAACTATAAATTATGTTAAGTAAGAGAACATAAATGTAATTTACCAATTCTTACAGAGTATACAAAGTCAAATGGAAAAAAGAAAAAGAAAAAGAAAAAGAAAAAGGAGAACCTCACTGCCATAGTCCAAGAAGCGAGCAAGTTTCTTTAGTCATATTTGTAAACCATGACATGAGGCACAGATCTAAAGAGAGCTTCCTAGGCTATACTTCAAAGTGTGAAGCACGTGGCAAGTACATAGGTTTTGAACTTAAGAATAGCCACATCCTTATATATTGCTGAATTCATTAACAAATAAATATTTTTCTCAAAATTAAGACTTCTAAGATAAGAACACATTCTAATCTTCATCCTGTCATTGTTTGTATCAATGCTGTCATTAATTAAATTTAATTCATTCATTTCTTTGGGGGGTTTCAATAAATTGTTTGCAATTAAAATTCAACAGAACTAAACATTTTTTATGACCTTTTTTTCGTCTTTAGTCCTAAAATTCGAGTTAATTTACAAAAACCAATTGTTTGCTGATGACATGATGTGTAATCCCTAAATATAGACCTTTAAAATTTCCCCCAAAAAATATACATTTATTTGATAAATTTCCAAACACACATTTAACCCATGAGAAGTATTCATTCAGTACAAGTTTGCTTTCGACAATATAGAAGTACTGTTACAAAGCACCCACAATATAAAACTACTACTATAACAATGGGTAAATGTATTGGCAACAAAAATACACAACCCAATCGTTAGTACTGATGAGTGTATTCTTACAAGGTCCCATAATTAATGCCTAAACTGTTAAAAATGCAAACCAATAATTCCCAGCATCTTTGCTGTGTAAAATTTCAAACAAATAAAAACCATAACATAGGAAAAAATGTGCGCAATTGCCGTAAAATGGTCAATGACGGGTATATGGATGTTAATCAAGACTAACACACATTTCTTTTTATGCAAACCAATAATTTCCACCTCAGATTCACATGCTATTTTCTTATAGGTTGTCTTGTAGAAAATCTCCAGTTTTGGGGCTATATCCACTAAACAAAACATGCTTATTAGAGGTATTTGATAAGACAAATGTAAGATTGGTGGGAAAGATATTTACTTCTCACTTTGCACATCAATTCGAACTGCCCAGTCCCCTCCATAGCCACTGCCATCTTCTTTGGATTTCAAAAAACTTGTAATCAAGGTCATATCTTGGTCAACTAGCATTTGACGTCCATAATCCCGTCCATTGTGACACGTCCAACCGTATGTCTTCAATTCATCTGAATCTTGGCAGACATGTCGCATGAAATATCTTCCATCCTTTAAACCAAGCCACATCAATCCAGCAACCAGAGACTGTGGAGTCCTGACAACTACAACTGTTAATTTTATTTTATTTTATTGATAAATAACTGTTAATTGCAACCATCTTTACCACAATGGATAAAATTGAAAGGGGTAACAAACTTCACAGTGAATTTATGGAACCTCTTGGGATGAAGAAACAATGCTCAAACACAATATATAAATATCACATATAATATAACACCAGTCATCCTCGGCTCCTTTTATTTCTAATCAAAACACCCATTATTTTGACTCATAATTTTGAAAGCCACCCAGCTACAAAATTCTGAATTAATTTTTATATGAAACTTATGTTTGTAAATCATTTTACAATGATAAAAAAGGAATTTTATTTTCCCCTCTCTCTCTGCCTCTTCTTTGTATTGCAGTAGTAAACATAAGTCTTAAACTGGAGGCAAACATCATAAACTTTGTTCTTAAATTCACCACTTGTTAGGATGATTAGCTAAGTCCCCATTTGGCTTTAGCAAAATAAGCTGTTTTTTTTTTTTTTTTTTTTCCGGCTAAAGCCCATTTGTTTTCGGCTAAAAAAGCAACTAAAAAATCAACTTTCCCGCTAAAAAAGTCTACATTTTTTAGCAACAATGAAAGCAACAGTTTTATAGATTCTATAAACGTGCAGATAAAATTTGACAAGAAGCAGTGGAATACCTTGCACGAATTCCAAGATAAACGTTAGGGCGATAAGTCCCCCAATACAAGCTCTCCTTGTGATCACCTTGAAACTACAACAATTGATTCATCCAAATCTCAGTAACACACACAACATCATATACATACATACATATATATATATATGAGTTCATTCAAATTGTAGATGAAAGTTTCACCTGAGGAAGATCCATGATCTTTGGGGCAGGGAATGGGGTCACGACCCTGGGTTTCTGAGGATGTTCAACGGAAATTATAAGTCGATGAATCATGAAAAGGACAATCAAGAACGCTATGCTAGCAAATCCTAGAAGAACTTTGAGATCAACATTTAGGAGGCGAATGAGACTGTGGTCTCTGCTTCTGTGCTTTCGGAGTTTGGGATTGCGGAGAGTGGTTCGATCTTCGTCGGCGTCTGTATGGAGTTTGATTCTGCTTCTCGCACTTCGTCGCCCACTTCCAGCCATTTTCAGATCAGTTAGCACTGAGGAGAGAGAGAGAGAGAGAGAGAGATGAAGATGGAAATGTGCCGTGGACTTGGGCTGGCCGAGTATGGACCCTTGTCTGGCCCAAGTTTAGGCCCAATTAGTAATGACGCTCAATTAGCAAATATTGGCCCACTTTTAGGCCCATTGTTTAATTGAAGCCCAATTTGACAAACTTTGCTGTCCAACTGGCCCAGGCAAACTTGGAAAAACCGGAGTACAAGCAATAGGGGTGGCCGCGAGTCGGTTGTGGTCACAAAACCTCCAATCCGCCATCCGTCCGCCAGATTGGTGGATTGGAGAAAATCAATCCGCATCCGTCCGCCAATCTGGCGGATGTGGATTGAGCGGATTGGCAGATGGATGCGAATCAGTTTGGCGATTTAAGATTTTATAAATTTTCAACATAATTCAATTTGTGCACTTCCTCAAAAAAAATAAAATAATAATAATAATATTACAGTCAATGACTTAAAAAACTATTACAATCACTGTATGTCTCATCCAAAAAAAGAAAGTTTGAAATTTTAGAATATCACAATCACTGCATGGCTCATTCACATATTACAATCACAGTATGATTCATCTACATATTACAATCACAACATGATTAATCCACATAAAGTATTACAATCTATGGTTCTTAAAATATAATAACAATTCAGACCACCAAAACCATGAACAGGGCAGTAGTAGAGATTGCATGTCTCTGTATTGTTACATCTATATATGTTTTTGAAAACAAAAACTAACCAGCATATATCATATTTTCTATTTATTATTTTTAGAATTATATTTAAAAACCAAAAAATATAGATAAATAATACGTTTATTTTTTTGAATTCAAAAAATATATTCAAGTTGAAAACTTTTTTTCAACAGAATATTTAAACTCTGTTTTAATTGAAAATACAAACAAAATATTTAAACAAATTGAAAACATAAAGTCTTATAAATTATTAGAGATGCTCGCGGTTTGGCGGTTCGGTTGCGGCCAAAGGAATCTCAAATCCGCCATCCGTCTGCCAAATTAGCGGATTGGAGAAAATCAATCTGCAACCGTCCGCTTGTCATTACGCATCAGTCCAAAATACGGCGGATTGGTTCAGTTCGGTCGGTTTTGGCGGATTGATATATCCGCTGCTCACCCCTAACAAGCAATAATCAATATTTCTAAAACTAGTAATTAGGGTCGAAAATGAACCGAGTAATAGGTTGTTTAATTTTGATTTGATAATTTAACGAGTTTAAAATTATATTCAAATTTGATTTTTTTATATAACGAATTGATTTTGAATGAGTTTTTAACAAGTTGTACACAAGTCGAGTTTAAATAACTTTATTTTGGGAACATAGAACAAAAGCCATCATATTGGTTTATTGGGGTTATATCACCTCTACTTTTTTGTACGTTTTCTTTAAAAAAAGCCAATAAATAGCTTTGTTAGCTTTTTTCCTACTTCCCAAAAGTCAAGTAGTAGAACTTACCAAAGGATGCTTTTCATGGCATTGAAAATTTATAAGGAAAGAAAGAAAAAAGAAAAAAGAAAAATATTATTGTTATTTTTCCATGTAAGCAAAAGTGTTGAGTTAAATTTCACTTATCATTCGTTCTACCAAAATTTCTTTTGCCTCTGTCACTTTTAATAATTAATCTTTTACAGTTTAAATCAAGTTGCAATTAATGTCACATTTTCGTTGTACATATGACCTTAATAAGTTGACAAAACTTATTATATGAGCCATAGGTATTAGCACCTTTATATTTTCATCAAAATTTCACTTTAATTCTTGCATCAGTACCAAAATTTCACTTTGATATCTCCATTTTAAATTTGTGTTAGCTTCGTTAACAGTAGATAAATAGAAAAATGACATCACAACTATCAAGTATAAAAAGATTAATTGTCACAATTAAGGCCAGGTTTCGCAAGTCCCAAAAAATCAAAAAAGTCAAAAAGTTACACAAAAAGTAAAAAAGTCATTATTATTCACAAATAAAAATTATTAAAAAAATATTTTATATATTTTTGTAATACAAAAGTTTGAATTACACTATCAGCCGTACTGTCCCAGCAGGAATGCAGGTCATACACTTTTTGGGCAAATTTTTTTTTTACATATGTAAAGTCACAAAGTTTAATGGTAATGTTGGGTTCTTGGGGGCCCACTAAGGGTTCCGTTTTGATAATCCGAAACGTTAATATGTAGAACTCGTTGAGTACTATATGTCTGTAAAAAATCACGTTGATCGGATGTCGTTAACTATATGATCAAATTAGTTTTCTAAAAACAAAACGGATGGTGTGATAGTTAACTATTGAAAAAAAACTAAACCGATCATATATCTATCGATATCCGATCGACGTGATTTTTTACAGGCATATAATACTTGATGAGTTGTACATATTAAACGGTTCAGATTATTAAAATGGGACCTATGGTGGCCCCCACGGACCGACCATCACTGTCCAAACACTTTGCCTCAAATGAGGCAATAATTTGCTGTGTAAGACACACTGCCCCAGCAGGGTAGCCGTACAACCTACTCAACTTTCTTTCCCTATACACTTTTGTATAAACAAGCTCCTCATGCCTGGTTCGCCAAGTTTAGCTCCACTATTCATGATTTTGGATTCTTCTCCAGTGCCTATGATTCTACCCTTTTTATTCGTAAGACAAAGCGTGGTACTATTCTTCTTCTTCTCTATGTGGATGATATGATCATCACTGGCGATGACACAGTGGGTATCTCTAGTCTTAAACAGTTTCTCAGTCGCCAGTTTGAGATGAAGGATTTGGGTTTTCTCAACTATTTTCTCGGCTTGGAAATCTCTCATGATCCGTCTGGTTACTTTCTCTCCAAAGCCAAGTATACTTCTGATCTCTTGGCTCGTGCTGGTCTTACCAATTTCAAGACTGCCTCTACTCCCGTTGATCTTCAGACTCGTCTCACACCTCTTGATGGTCACCTATTGTCTAATGCTACTTTTTATCGTCAATTAGTTGGCAGTCTTGTCTATCTCACGGTTACTCATCTAGACATTGCTTATGTTGTTCATATTGTTAGTCAGTTCATGGCTGCTCCTCGCTCTCCGCACTATGATGCTCTAGTTCGCATTTTACGATATCTCAAAGGCACTATGTTTCATGGTCTTCACTACTCCGCTCACTCTTTCCTACAATTACATGCATTTTCTGATGCTGATTGGGCAGGGGACCCTATTGATCGTCGTTCTACTATAAGATTCTGTTTCTTCTTTAAAATTGAATAATGATATAGATGATGTGAGGATGTGATATTCATAATGATATGTGTTTTTATCATGATGTAGTTTTAGTTTTGGGGATGCTTATCTATTTAATGCATTCAGCATTAAGTGGATGCTCCTTTGGCTATTGTATTGCTGTTATCGCTTTGTTGTACTTCAATTGTTTTACATTATAGTGTTTTGGTTAATACAGCTTCAAGATGAAGTTATACTCTCTGATGCTGAGAGATTGCGAATGACTCAAAGCAATGTGAAACTGGTACTCTCTCTTTTTCTGTGTGCGCACCCTCAGTTTGCCCGCATTTTGGGTGCATATCATGGATTTATAATATTCAATTTCATACATGTGATTGCAGCTTCAAAGGCACTTCAAGCTGATACTCTTCCCTGGATAGAAAGAATGAGACAGAAAGAGCAAGGTCTTCAAAGGCGCCTCTTAAGGGTAGGACCTTTTTTGGCTTTATTATTTATTTTACTTTGAGAACGGAGATGAATGTTCGAAAATTCGTTGTACAGGTAGTAAGGACGTGTCTACGTGGCCGGGTCAATTGTCGTTGTCTTCTGTACTCCAAGTGGTTAAGCAACATGGTTGTGAATCATTTTGGCTGTTTGCTTGAACGATTTTGTCTAATTTGCGTAATCTCTCTCTCTCTCTCTCTCCGATACATTGGAGACCATAACTTTTTGGAGGGGGCAATCTTGCCAGTGGCAAGACTTTAACCCTAAAGCTCCTAGCAAGGTGCAAGGGTTCGAGTCTCTATCTATGCTTGATTTCTACCAGATCCGCCAGGCGACACATACCTTTGTCTGCTTTGCGTTCTTGATCATTCATGTGAAAAATCAATGCATGTAGCACAATGTACTTGTTTTTCTTATATGTTTGTTTGTATGTGGGGGTGTCAAAAGGTCATGAGAATAGTAGAGGCATTGGAGGGTAAAGGTTGCAGAGTGCCTTTAATGAAAGGTGAAGCTGAATTGGCTGAGAAGTTGGCTGCAATAACTAGGCAGGTTGGTGTTCCTCGCCTTTCTTGTTTCATACATCCTATTCTTGTTGGCCTGTGAAAAAGCATCATACTGATTAGCACATACCTATACAGTTGAAAGGATTTGGAGCAGAGCTTTCTAGGAGGGTCCAAAATCTGCTTACTATGGCTCGTGTTCAGGCAAATGGTGGTGGTGGTGGTGGTTCCATTTATCTTCCAGGATGAACCAAAATACATGATCAGAGTCTTGCTGATATGCAGGAGGTGAGTGCTAATATTTGAAATACTATTCTTGAGGCTGGAAGAGGTAGGTATGGCCATTATGAGTTTTTCGTTCTTCCTTCTGCAATGTCAGTTAATAAGTGTGGATATGTCCAGAATGAAATGCATGGTTGTAATCTGTGTTCATTAAATGTGTGATGCTCTGATAAATGATAGTATTTTCTGATGCAGGTTTTACAACAGCAGACATAAGCCATTGCGAGGCTAGGTAATGTGTTGAAGCAGGATATCAGGGACACGGAGATCATAATGGCTGAGGACAAGGAGATGACAGAAAATTGGAGTTAAAGACTGATATCTTGAAAGGTGGAAACGTTTTTTGCAATTTTCTAATGATGATTTTGGCGTTAAGACATCTTGCATTTGACTTGCTAGTGAAGTATTTTAAAAAAAGTGTTACACAAATTGCAATTGATTAGAGATCATTAGTTTGCATTTTAATTGTTGAGGGAGGGGTCATGTATAATCCTGCTGGACATGGCTAAATTCATTACAAATGATGCATCTATTAGAAAGACTGGACTAATCTTGATTGCATCTGATTTTCATCTGAGACCATCCATAATCGATCCTCAAAATCCAAGTGTGAGGTTCAGCTCTCCAAACTTTCTGTTAATACTAGGGCCTTGTTTTGGTGAAAATTGTTTTTGGAAATCATTCTTTTCGCATTTGTAGTTGTTTGGAATGACAAAATGAAAAATTAAGCTTATTTGAGTAAAAAATATTTAACTTTTTGAATGGTGAAAAATGTTTTCTAGACAAATTTTAAGCCACACTATTACCATCCCATGATCACCATCACCACCTATTTGACCACCCCACCACCTTGCCGCTGCCGCCACCATTGCCATAAATGCATTATTTCCACCACCCCACCATCTTGTGACCACCTCACCATCATCACTAACACCACCACTAACGTATTAGTTTCAAGATTGTAACTAAACATAAGAAAACATTTTTTACGAAAAAATTTAAAAACGTTTTTCCCTGAAACAGTAGAGCCTAACAGGAAATGGTTAAATCCAAAAAGAAAATTGTTTCAGAAGCAAAAATAAATGCCATAAATATTGGCTTGATTTTGGGGTCATTCTTAAACAACAATTCTTAACGGGGTCCATTTTGGTCAGCATATCAATTGGTTTCATCCACGATCAATGTAAAACCAGCGTGAGAGAGAAGGATATTACAAACTCTCAATAACATCATCCACATATCACAACCAATAACTTCAAACCTTACCTTTCAAATTAACTTGCGACAATAAGTATAGTGCATATCTTGAATTGGAGAGATTATACAGAACTAACAGGTTGATTTGTTTGTGGTCTTCTTTATCCTCTAATGACTTTATAATTTTCTTAGAAAATTACAAAATTGAGTCCCAAGTTCCTAACATTCACTATAAGCTTCTGCCATGATCAGCAACACAAGCGATGTCCAGCCAGTAAATACGCGTGCACCTTTCCCCTTACCTTTCTTTTGATCCAACTGTTCCCAGAAATACCCTGTCTGTTGGTAATTCTTCACAACGTTTCTGCCATAATAGAAATGAACAATACTCATCAGAATTGATTGAAGAGTTTAGATCAGAGGCATTAATTAAGAACTAAAAATGTCATACCACTTACCTAATCAAATTGCTCCTCAAGTCATTATAGATGATCTTGGCTTTGTCTCTATACGGTCCATTTTCTGCACGTGTCAATGCTACGCGTTCAGATTTTATTGAAAATCAGAGATTTTTTATTTTTATTTTTAATTTACAATAGATAAATCTATGTTTGTGTTTGTCTACCTTTAGAGTAACGGTGAAGCGAGGAAAGAATCATGTAGTTGATGTTCATCCAAATTGGGCCTCTCCAATAGGGTGCATCATGCTCCGTGTTGTATTTCATGTACATTGAGCTTTGGCATACAAGAGGAGTTTCACAAATTAATTTCTTTAGTAGTTCTAGAATAAACATGATATCATGCAAATAATAGCATATACTAGAAGTTGAGCACACAAGTGATGCGTGTGCAGAAATAGAAGACAGTTGTCACCGTCTTATGAAAAAAGAAATTTAAATGTAGATGGAGGAGAAAAAAAATTGAAATAAGAAACTTGGCAGTTACATAGGTGGAATTTGGGCATGGGAAAATGTGACAGGCCCTCACACCAAGTTGATTGTGTGTTTTATATAATAGAATAGATGTATGGATAAAGGAGCTCATAAGTGATACACTACTTGAGAAACTTCCATCACCTTGTTTTGGAAAGAGAGCGGAGTCCATAATCAGTCCATAAAATGCTCCGGTTTGAAATGAGATTCAGCTGTTGTTCTAGGATCGTTGAGTCCTATACGTGCATTTGTAAATGCAAATGATACATAATCACCAATTGAAAATAACTTTAAGGCTGTATTTGGATCATGGATTTGGTCAGTGATTTGCTGAGGGAAAAGAAAAGGGAATGGAAATGTGAAATAACAGCAGCTTGTATACCATTCACATTTCTCTTCTCATTTCGTTTCCCTACACAAATCTCCACCTAAACCCAAGATCCAAACACAGTCCAAAGGAAGGAAAGGGGATTTTTTTTTTTTTTTTTTTTGAATTAGAGCTTCATACTACGACAGTGTAATGGTAAGAAACACTGAACAGAAGCACAAATAGACTGAGAAAACATTGCTTCGTGATGAGATCCTTCATGCAACTTACAGGTGGAATAATCCCCGCCACAAATGGGAAAAGGCTGACATAGCCAATATGAGGAACAAACCTCAATCTTGGCAGTTCTAAAACTTCCCGGACTAGCTCTCGACTTGCATAATGGTTATTTCCCATTACTTCTCGCCAACTCAAACGAACCTGGAAGGATTAATCATTTTTTTAGAATATGGCAATGTCGACGGTTCTTAGCATTTTATATTCTGGTTCAGTTGCATATAATAATTTCATGAATTGTAGTTATTCTGTATAAGTTGAATACAAGTTCTACACATACAGAAACGATCAGTTGTGTCCGGTTCTGTGATCCTAGACTTTTTCAGTTGAATATAGGATAGTGGTACCATAACCTAAAAGGAATAATAAATGGACAAGGAGCATACCTTTTCTGTGTGATTTCCGAAATCCAAGTAAGTTCCATGTGCATCATCAAAGTGCATCTGCAAAAACATTAAAGCACATCTGAGTACCCAACTTCTTATTTAACTTCTTGAAACATCAGTTCATATTGAATTGGAAATAATTTTTTGATAGAATACAAATGTATTGCAGCAAAGAAGATTTCCAAATAATTATAAACTCTTCTTTTGCTTTCTACCTAATTATAGAACTACCAAAAAAAAAAAAGCATCACCAATTACAAAAGATTATAGAAGCTCTAAAAGAACAAGAAATAATGCTAGATAACATAATGAACCTTGTACAAACCTGATTTAGGATTTCAAAATTCGAGAGCAGCTTAGCTGTTGAATCATATTCCTGCATCATTTCCATTTAGAGGTTTAATATGGCAAGAGATGAACCCTGAGATGCAGATGTCTAGTCCTATTGTCATACCTTCCCGAGTTCATGTTCCTTCTGAAGAAGCTTTGAGATTGAATGCATGCAATCTGCTGCAAGAAACATCCAACATCTAAGATCCAAATGACGTTCATCTTCAGTTGGGTGCGACGCACGTGGATAATCATCCAACCCAGAGGTCAGTGTCTGGACATTCCAGTGACAATGTTAATATGGCAACACAACCACTGATGTGTTTGATGGATAGATCTGTTTCAAACATTGGTAATGTTACTAAAAGGGGAACAATTGGATAAATGGATGGAATAAACTATGATTGGAGATCCAGAATCACCAGCATTCATGTACTTCGTCTAGTTAGACAGCTAGTGCTTTCAAAGGTACTTCAATGAGTTGATTGTGATACTCTTGTTTCCTCTTGGATTAGAAGAAACAATCTTTGTAAGGTTTTTAAATTAGGATGAGTGAAAAAGAACAGAATGTTGGAAGAAGAACAAAAATGGCTTAGGTAGATATACGGTGAGCCCGTAAGTTTGATAGGTTAGAGCAGGTGCACTGATTAAGGGGTTCCTACAGCATATTGACTAGGATCAATTTTAATCTGATTCAGCTCAGCCTTATGGATTGGCTTTAGTTGTTGTATACATCATGTGCAGAGGTTGCGCCCCTTTCGGTGTTTTTTTTATAATAATATTTACTTCTCAAAAAAAGGAAAAAAGAGAAAGAAATAGAGATCCTACTAGCGTACAGGACTACACAACTCCCAATATTTGAACCAAAAAATACTGCTTGAGAACTCATATTCCATATCATGCCCAATATTGAATAGCATTCCTTGTTTAAAAGCCCATAAATAAAAGGAAATAACGAGCATATTTAATTGGAAAAGATTATAGAAACCACATTTTTTCACAGCCTTTATCACTGCCCCCCTCACAATGAGAGGGCAGGGGAAAAGTTGGTGTCCTTAGCAGGACTGTATTAATTATTCAGGAAATTTAATTTAATCATGTGAAGTAGAACCTTAGGATTTAATTCGCGCATGGTTGCATTGTCTCTTCCATGCCAAAAATAGCTGCTCATATCCTTGCCTGTTAATCAAAACAGTGACTTAGAAAACAAAATACTCACAGAAGTAAGAAACATACCAGCATATGTATCTTATCTTTCTCAGAAACAATGATCCAAGTTGAAACATATTTTGCAGGAATCGTGAATGTCCTTTTTTTTTTTTTTTATTGTTTTTTCGATCAGCAACAAAGAACAAAATTCTATTAATAATATAAAAAAGAAAAATATTCAAATTGCAAGAAAAAAATAAATTGTGAATGCATTCTCTATATAGTCAGACTCAACAGAGTCGCAAGGATCCTACTTCGCTTGGCCACATGAATAACCATTTGTCCTTTTGCTCACTTCTTTGCTATTCATGGTTTAAAATGTCCGACTAAAGGGGTAGCAAGGTCCATCAGACACGTTGTCGACAGATCAATATGATGTCGAATGTGGAAAGTTTATCCTATCACCAAGAAGTCTAGAGGAGACGGGCAATATCCATTGGAATGCCCAATCTAGGGTTGGTGGTAGATTTTCCAGTGATATCTCCAAATGGAAAAAATTAACAACAATGCTAGAGATATTCTACTAACAATCTTATTACTAACACACTCACAAGCTTTAATGGGATCTACCATCACTTGGCGTGGGACACACATAAACTTGCAAGTGTGTTGATAAAACTGATAGTATCCCTAACATTTCTCAAATATTAATCACCCAATGAGAAAAAATAAAAATAAAAATAAAACTCCAGATTTACCTGATTGTGTAGTATTAAACCATTGAAACCATGCTTCAAGGCGAACAAATGCCCGGTCTAAGACAGAAGAAATCTGATCCCTCTCGGTGGCTGTAAACTTGTTTCTTTTCATGCCACAAACTAAATCTGAAAAAAAGTGAAGTTTTGAGCTTTGATTAAAAAATGTCTACATCATGATATCATATATGTATACATATATATTTTTTTTGTGATAAACAAGGAATAATTTTATTAGAAAAAAGCATCAAGAGGATGCTAAAGAACAACATGATATCATATTATTCTGTAGCAAATATATGAACATACCAAGAATACACACAGATTGACTATAGCTCAACTTAAATGAGAAAGAATGAAATATTACAAAACTTCAATACTCAAAATTATGCATAATGACAATTGGGTTAGATGTTGCTGACCAGGTACAGAGAAGATGTAAGCAGAGTAAATTATTGGTTTTATGTGGATGTATGTCAAAGGGATCATCTTCCACATGATTACAATGAAAATATCCCTTTTACTTGAGAGAAAATTCTTCAAGCTCACAAATCATAAGCCCTCTCCCCCCTTCCTTATTTATTTATGTTACAAAGTATTGCTGCAGCACATACAGTGAATAATTGAAACACTCTTAAGTTGTGACCAAATGATGAAACATAGTTTCTGATATATAACATGTTTTCCTGCCCCTCACAATCAAGTTGTCACTAGAACCCTACAACTTCATATTTGAATCATCTGCTGTAATTTGTACCTCAAAGCGAATAAATGATCCATAGCTCTGCAGCTAATTAAGGCATACTACTTAGAAACTGGATACAAAATTAGTAAATGATCAAACAAAATTCAGTTCTTATAGTGAGAAAAATTGAGCCATGTGGACCATAGCTCCAACAAATAAATGGTTGGTGAAGAAAACAAACATGAACTTCAAAGCTAAAAGTTTTAGTATATAATGCTCCAGTGATGAACAATCATCTGAATGATAAATTGGATATGTGCTACGTGAATATACACACTTGCACCAACTCAAGTGTCACCATCAACTCACAAGGGTAAGATTTTCCTTAACAAGAAAATAATATGCTGAATCCCTAAAATGCCATGATGAAAAAGAAAATTCTCACACAAAAAAATAGCAAAATTCTATTGAGAGATACAAACTAACCACGCAAAACCAAAAATAGAGTTGGTGGATTTCCATTTGTTGGATGCTGAATAATAAATTCCTCGGGGACCTTACTGCAAAAAAAGAAGGAAAAAAAAAAGAAATATGTTAATTGTCAATGAAAATTTTTGAAATCCCAAACTCATTACAGTGCTTGCTCGAATGCTTCAAATCACCTTCGAGCTTCATCACCCAAAATCTGTTCACGTGGAATCCATCCATCAACATTCATCAAATCTAACCAATGTCCAATGATATCCAAGGAAATATGTATATCCCAACGCCTGCTCAATGTTAAGGAAAAATATTTATATAAAAGCAAGCAAGCAACAATGGTTAGACTGATAATTTCAGAAATTAGGTCCATATAGTTGATGAAAGAAATAAATACAACACAAACTAAGTAGTAAAAGGCAACTAACCAGATCAATAGTTGATGAAAACCTTCATCCCATAAAAATCCTCTTGGAAAGAAAGGTCGGCTAGGAACAGCAGTATAAAGTTCAGCCGGCCAATATAAAATATAATTTTCACCACTTTTAAACTGCAAGAGACAATTGCCCACTGTATGACTTTGTCAGATGTCCAAACATAGTTGACAAATAAAAGAAATTGTAGTTTTTTTGAGTAAAAGTAAATATATCTAAACAGACCAATCAAATAGAAGAGCATGTGGTTACACTGCTCAAAGCTTGTGAAAAGATAAAGTGAACATAAGTAGTCATGAAGCATGGAAAAGGCTAAAAAACAAAAGGTCTTGCCCATATCATCTTCTTTAACAAACAGAGTAATTTTTGGTAAATGCATGTGTGTGGATGTATGTATGTGATACAAATGCATGCCCATTTTGTATCCAATTAATTTCTGAGCTCACATTTTTTCTTGGAAGGCCCCCTTTGTTCAATTTGAGCATACTCAAAACACCACCAATTTGATTGCAATAAAAAAATCAATTAATCCTTGATCTTTGATTTGTGCAAGTCCATCTTTTCCCATCTATATTGACCCCATTATATACTCACGACTTTGCCCCATTTCCATGATCATTCTCAGTGATCATATTAAGATAAAGTATACAATTGAGTACAAGCATATAATAACCACTGGAGATGAATAATCAAGGGGCTGGCCCAAGATGATTCAAATCCAAAATATTATTTGCAAATTTCAAATTTAAAACTGCTCTACATCAAATTTCATATTTACATGGTAAACATTGATTTGATGTAGGCTGAAAAAGAATCCAGTAGCTAAAGGTTCAGAAGGATCCTAAAAAAACTAGGATCAAGCTGAAATCTAGTAAAATCTGATCTTGGTTATAAATCAGATTATTATTATTATTACTATTATTATTATTTTATCAATATAAGCTTGACCGTGGGGATATAAAACAAGACCTAGAAATAAAAAAAAGAGACGGTCAAAAGACAATATCATATCTGAAATTTCGTTCTCCAAAAAAGGCCTTACAAATACTTTATTGCAGCAGAAATTCAAAAGTCTGTTAGGCCTAAAGTTACTTAACCTACCGGCCACTCTAATTAGCAATGACTTGGACCCTAATTAAATCATGCAGACAATCAATCTAAAACAAATAAACCTTTTACAGCTAACCTGTAAACCCAGCCCATGTATCCTAATAACTTTTGTAAACTCAAACCATCTCTCTTCCTCTCTCTCCCCCAAAACACGGTTAATCATATTAGATGGAGATAGTGTGTTTCAAATGGAATTCATGAAGACATAATTGATTTGATATGATTAAGATGATCACATACAGATCTGTAAAACTTACATTAGAGTTACTTGGGACTGAGATTTTTGATTGGCCATAAAAGTAGCCAATTCCACCCAACAAACTCGCAACTGCAGCCTTACCAGTGGAGATGGACTCAGAATCAAGCTGAAAACAACATATCATAATATCAGAACAGTTCATTTTATGCAAAATATAGATTTTGTACAATTGAATACAACTTAAACATAAAACGAAATGGCCACCGGGATTATTTGAACTGCTTGACATTTTATTTTGGTAAGTTAAGTAAGATTCATTTAAAAAAGGCATCAAGGGAATGCCATCCGTATACGAAAGAGGAGAAGAAAAAAAAACCCTATACATCTTCATGTGTATCAAAAAGCTCTACAAAATTTAAGAGTTGGTCAAGAAAAGAGATCATTGGAATTGTATAATTTTCCTTAAAATCTTGATCACAAAATTTAAGAATTGGTCAAGCTCTCCCTAAGCCTCGAAAAAAAAGGGAGACAAGCATCATTGTTCTTTTCAAACTGAGAGCTGAAAAAGTCTCCTTAAGCCTATGAACTGGCTGAATAACTTTTATCAACATACTCATAATTTTAAGTTTAAACACAATGAGACCATCCAAATAATAATAATAATAATAATAATAATAACAAAACTGTATCTTAAGAATTGTATAATTTTCCTGCAGTCACCAATGTGACTAGGCTTAAAGTGACATGTTACTTGCAACAAAACTATCAAAGACATGCCATGATCCTAAAAATTCTGCATACAGTGATTTGATTTCAAAAAATGATGACACAAAATATAAGGATTTCATATGAATGGATACCTCATCAGCCAAATTAAAGCATTTTTTGAATTTGTCATCAAATTCTTTTTCCTTCTCATCTAGTTGACTAGTCAGTAAGGTACCTAAAAGTATGAAGCAAAATTATCACAACTTACAAAGCTGAAATAAGGAGCTTGTACTATTGAAAGTAAACAAAAAAATTACAAGAAATTGGGGTATAAGTCAACGTGTCACACAAAAAGGATTGTAATATTGCGCACCAAAAAAAGAAATATAATTTTGGGAGGGGGGGTTCAACTTGTTTATGCAAAAGGAATATGATCCTACATTCAGAAGATATTTCAATTCCCCAAAGAGCGAAAAGTTCAAAAAATATTTAAATTTAAAATAAACAGGGAAATTTGGTCAGAGGACTGGGATACGTGGTCAGGAAAATGCTACCACTATGCTGAATTCTTGTCAATGACATTGACATTATCACATTGCCTATTGACTTAAAATCTTGATCACAGCACACCCATCTTATCTCCACACCCTCCCGTGAGAATGACCGCACTACACCACTCACTTCTTTTAACAGCGTTAACAACTTCACTCTTCCATTTCCTCTACTAAATCAAATTAATGAACGCTATGAATTGACCTGAATCCCATCTCTGTAACAATTCTTTGAAGTTTTTATTCTAGGTCTTTTTAGACAACAATCATTCCCAAAGTTGTCTCTTCCCCCCCTCTTTTTATCAGCATGCCCCGTTTACTCTCCTTTGTCTATTAAGTTGATCTCTTTCCTACCTCACTGAACTTGTCCACCAAGTTAATTAAAAAACGTAAGTGAAGTTTTTCATGTAATCCTATATGCAGTCCTCTAGATTTCATGACTTCCTAGCATTTGCTAAATTTTTTTGGTTGCCTCTTTTCACATTGAAAAGAGGTTATTTACCTCAAATCTAATTCTGCAGTCTTTCTTGTTGGCAATACCAATAAGCAGCCTGTTTTCTTGTGCTTCTAATAAGTTATACCAGTATTACTTATAAGGAAGTTTCATAAAGAATGAGACACTTGTAATCTTATAAACATAATGTTCACAATCAAGATAAAGGAAACATGCACAGAACTTGACAGAAGATACCTGTAAGGCTGCTGAGACGTTCTTTAAGTCTTGAATCTTTTAAGCCAGTTCCAGATACAAAAGCTACATCTGTTCTGAATAAAATCCTACCCGAAATCTGCATAAAAAACAGAAAAGCATATGGGGTAGAAGAGAAATGGAAACCTGAGAAAGGCAATCATAGTCTGTGGACACATGTAACCTGTTACCTCTCTGACTGCCTACCTGAAATACTAAAATGTTTGAAGAATCATCGGAAGTGTCTGAGAGTTGCAAACGACCAAACTTTCTCACCTAACAACAAATACAAGAGTGTTGTGAGTAAGCGCACGCACGCACACACACAGCATAAGTGAAAGAACCACTGCTGAAAGCTGAAACATGAAACACTATTACGATTATAACACTGTAAAATGGAAGCAAATGAATGTTTTACAAATAGCAGAAATCAACATGGTTTAGCATGCAAAAAAGACAGCAGACAACAAAAACATTTTCTTACTTGGGCTCCAAGATTTTGCTGGACAAGGTCTGATAAATTGTGAATGTGAGGTGTCCTGAAGCCAGAATAATGGACTTCCAAATCATCCTGCAAGAAATTGGTTTGAGATTAAAGCTGAATTAAAAATATTGTTGGGGCCACAAAATACATAAACATGGAGGAGCACAGGCATGCATGAGTAATTATATCCTCTTTCACAATGAAGGTTCCCGTACATCTATCTGACAACATACCATTGATTCTAAATTTAGATTCCAACTGCCAACATCTGTTCGTGATCCAAAAGCCAAGAGAGAATTCTCACGAATGTTCAGGGTCTCCCTACTCAAACTCAAAGCGTTCCCATCTTCATCCGCAAGATAGAAGAAAAGGTGCACAGTTTGCATCTCCTCACTAAGCTTGGATCTGATAAAAAAAAGCCATTATAACAAATGAACAAAACATAAGCCAGCAATACCATCCTACTTCTAGCAACTCCCAATTTAAGAATAGAAGATATTCAAGAATTCATGATATGAAACAAAAACGTGAAAACTATAAATTATGTTAAGTAAGAGAACATAAATGTAATTTACCAATTCTTACAGAGTATACAAAGTCAAATGGAAAAAAGAAAAAGAAAAAGAAAAAGAAAAAGGAGAACCTCACTGCCATAGTCCAAGAAGCGAGCAAGTTTCTTTAGTCATATTTGTAAACCATGACATGAGGCACAGATCTAAAGAGAGCTTCCTAGGCTATACTTCAAAGTGTGAAGCACGTGGCAAGTACATAGGTTTTGAACTTAAGAATAGCCACATCCTTATATATTGCTGAATTCATTAACAAATAAATATTTTTCTCAAAATTAAGACTTCTAAGATAAGAACACATTCTAATCTTCATCCTGTCATTGTTTGTATCAATGCTGTCATTAATTAAATTTAATTCATTCATTTCTTTGGGGGGTTTCAATAAATTGTTTGCAATTAAAATTCAACAGAACTAAACATTTTTTATGACCTTTTTTTCGTCTTTAGTCCTAAAATTCGAGTTAATTTACAAAAACCAATTGTTTGCTGATGACATGATGTGTAATCCCTAAATATAGACCTTTAAAATTTCCCCCAAAAAATATACATTTATTTGATAAATTTCCAAACACACATTTAACCCATGAGAAGTATTCATTCAGTACAAGTTTGCTTTCGACAATATAGAAGTACTGTTACAAAGCACCCACAATATAAAACTACTACTATAACAATGGGTAAATGTATTGGCAACAAAAATACACAACCCAATCGTTAGTACTGATGAGTGTATTCTTACAAGGTCCCATAATTAATGCCTAAACTGTTAAAAATGCAAACCAATAATTCCCAGCATCTTTGCTGTGTAAAATTTCAAACAAATAAAAACCATAACATAGGAAAAAATGTGCGCAATTGCCGTAAAATGGTCAATGACGGGTATATGGATGTTAATCAAGACTAACACACATTTCTTTTTATGCAAACCAATAATTTCCACCTCAGATTCACATGCTATTTTCTTATAGGTTGTCTTGTAGAAAATCTCCAGTTTTGGGGCTATATCCACTAAACAAAACATGCTTATTAGAGGTATTTGATAAGACAAATGTAAGATTGGTGGGAAAGATATTTACTTCTCACTTTGCACATCAATTCGAACTGCCCAGTCCCCTCCATAGCCACTGCCATCTTCTTTGGATTTCAAAAAACTTGTAATCAAGGTCATATCTTGGTCAACTAGCATTTGACGTCCATAATCCCGTCCATTGTGACACGTCCAACCGTATGTCTTCAATTCATCTGAATCTTGGCAGACATGTCGCATGAAATATCTTCCATCCTTTAAACCAAGCCACATCAATCCAGCAACCAGAGACTGTGGAGTCCTGACAACTACAACTGTTAATTTTATTTTATTTTATTGATAAATAACTGTTAATTGCAACCATCTTTACCACAATGGATAAAATTGAAAGGGGTAACAAACTTCACAGTGAATTTATGGAACCTCTTGGGATGAAGAAACAATGCTCAAACACAATATATAAATATCACATATAATATAACACCAGTCATCCTCGGCTCCTTTTATTTCTAATCAAAACACCCATTATTTTGACTCATAATTTTGAAAGCCACCCAGCTACAAAATTCTGAATTAATTTTTATATGAAACTTATGTTTGTAAATCATTTTACAATGATAAAAAAGGAATTTTATTTTCCCCTCTCTCTCTGCCTCTTCTTTGTATTGCAGTAGTAAACATAAGTCTTAAACTGGAGGCAAACATCATAAACTTTGTTCTTAAATTCACCACTTGTTAGGATGATTAGCTAAGTCCCCATTTGGCTTTAGCAAAATAAGCTGTTTTTTTTTTTTTTTTTTTTTCCGGCTAAAGCCCATTTGTTTTCGGCTAAAAAAGCAACTAAAAAATCAACTTTCCCGCTAAAAAAGTCTACATTTTTTAGCAACAATGAAAGCAACAGTTTTATAGATTCTATAAACGTGCAGATAAAATTTGACAAGAAGCAGTGGAATACCTTGCACGAATTCCAAGATAAACGTTAGGGCGATAAGTCCCCCAATACAAGCTCTCCTTGTGATCACCTTGAAACTACAACAATTGATTCATCCAAATCTCAGTAACACACACAACATCATATACATACATACATATATATATATATATATATATATATGAGTTCATTCAAATTGTAGATGAAAGTTTCACCTGAGGAAGATCCATGATCTTTGGGGCAGGGAATGGGGTCACGACCCTGGGTTTCTGAGGATGTTCAACGGAAATTATAAGTCGATGAATCATGAAAAGGACAATCAAGAACGCGATGATAGCAAATCCTAGAAGAACTTTGAGATCAACATTTAGGAGGCGAATGAGACTGTGGTCTCTGCTTCTGTGCTTTCGGAGTTTGGGATTGCGGAGAGTGGTTCGATCTTCGTCGGTGTCTGTATGGAGTTTGATTCTGCTTCTCGCACTTCGTCGCCCACTTCCAGCCATTTTCGGATCAGTTAGCACTGAGGAGAGAGAGAGAGAGAGAGAGAGAGAGAGATGAAGATGGAAATGTGCCGTGGACTTTGGCTGGGCGAGTATGGACCCTTGTCTGCCCAAGTTTAGGCCCAATAGTAATGAAGCTCCATTAGCAAACATTGGCTACTTTGAGGCCCATTTATTTATTGAAGCCCAATTTTACAAACTTTGTTGTTCAACGGCCCAAGCAAACTTGTAAAAAACCAGAGTACAAGCAATAATCAATATTTCTAAAACTAATAATTAGGGTCGAAATTGAACCAAGTAATAGGTTATTTAATTTTGATTTGATAATTTAACGAGTTTGAATTTTTTATACAACAAATCGATTTTGAATGAATTTTTAACAAGTTGTACACAAATTGAGTTTAAATAACTTCATTTTGAGAACATGGAAAACAAATTAGCTTGTTGGCTTATTGGGTGTTATATCACCTTTACTTTTTTCTATGTTTTATCAAAAAAAAAGCCAATAAATAGCTTTGTTAGCTTTTTTCTTACTTCTCAAAAGTCAAGTAATAGAACTTAACAAGTTTAAATTATGTTTATGTTTGACTTATTTATATAATGAGTTAATGATGAGTTTTTAGCTTTGTTCATTTAACAGCCATACTAGTAATTAAAATTCTACCAAAGGATGCTTTTCATGGCATTGAAAATTTATAAGGAAAAAAAAAACAAAAATATTATTATTATTTTTCCATGTAAGCAAAAGTGTTGAGTTAAATTTCACTTATCACTCTTACCCTTCTACCAAAATCTCTTTTGCCTCTTTCACTTTAAATAATTAATCTTTTACGCTTTAAGTCAAGTTGCAATTATTATGCTAAAGATCCCAAACAAATTACTAAATTAAAAATTTGATAATTTATTTGGGATCCATAGCATTTTCTTATGACCTTAATAAGTTGACAAAACTTATTATATGAGCCATAGGTATTAGTACCTCTATATTTTCATCAAAATTTCACTTTAATTCTTGCATCTGTACCAACATTTCACTTTGATATCTCCATTTCAAATTTGTGTTAGCTTCATTAACAGTAGATAAATAGAAAGATGACATCACAACTTTAAAGTATAAAAAGATTAATTGTCACAATTAAAAATAAAAGAATGGAAGTTAAAATTTAGTGAAGGTACAAACATACATATAATTAACCCTAAAAAGAGAAACTAACAATCAAAATATAATATTGCATTTGTCTATTATACTCTCTCAATATGAAACCTTGTTTTTAAGACAATAATGTCTTCAAAATTAAAATGTTGTGAATGTTATAATAATTATATTTTTTTATCAAAATTTTTTGTCATTCTTTCCTTTACAACAATCTTGTTGTGATTTAAAATTGAAAAAAAAAATGATATCATTTTAAAGTGTGTATTTCTAAATGAAAAGATAGTATTACCTCATTTGATAAGTGATGATTTTAGTCAACAAGTCACTAAAAAAATCAAAAAGTCAACAACTTATATAAAAAAGTGAAAAATTTCTTTTTGTCTTTACTTTTTGCACATCTTTTCATAAAAAATTAAAAAATTATTCCAAATATACTAATTTTTTTACATCATATTTTAACTAAAAAGTCAAAAAATTATTTAAAAACCTGTTTCCAAATGGGGCCAAATGTAATTATATTTCAAAATTTTTTGTCATTTTTTCCCTTACAATAATCTTGCTGTATTTAAAATTGAAAAAAAAAATGATATCATTTTAAAGTGTGTATTTTTAAATGAAAAGATAATGTTCAGTGTGTTTGGTTTCAGTTTTTTGAATTCAATTTTTTAAAAACTGAGTTTTTTTGTTTTTCGTATTTTTTAGTTTTTAGTTAATATTTTTTAAATTTTAAGTAATTTTTTTACTTTTTTAGATGCATTTTACTTAGATGTATCTAAATAATAAAGTATTTGTGAAAAAATATTTTTAAAAATTAATAAATATATAATAATACAAAAAATATACTGAATTTTTCGTATTTTTTAAATATTTTTTGGTATTTACTGTATTTTTTTAAAAAATTTCATAAATATTATACTTTTTAAGTGTATTTATGTTAAGTATGTTTAAAATTTTTAAAATATTAAAAAATTCATTGAAAATATTAAAATATAAAAAAAAAATTTAATTATTTTCTAAAAATTACAACCAAACAAGTTAAGTAATATTAAATGTAAACCATTATATCGGGGCATTTCCCTAAATAAGCTAAAATAGTAAGTCAATTCCCAAACTAAGCCTAGTTTCCAAGGAATTCCCAAAATAAGCTAACTCGCGGTTCACAATCGCGATTTCAACATATTTCTGCCTGTCCCGCGTGAAAGTTGGGAATTCTTAAATTCGTGGTTACAAAAAGCGCTTTCGATTAAGAAATCGCGGTTACAAAACGCGATTTTAATTAATTTTTTTTCTTCTGAACTCGCTGTTACAAACCACGATTTTATCGATTTTTTTTTTTTTTTTCTGAATTCGCTGTTCATAACCACAATTTTATCAAAAAAACATTTTTGTTCTGAACTCGCGTTTTATAACCACGATTTAATCAAAAAAAATTTCTTCTGAACTCGCATTTTGGAACCACGATTTTTGGCCAAAATTTAATTCTTCTGAAATCGTGGTTATGAATCACGATTTTTGCGTAATTTTTTTTTTTTTAGTTTCAATTTTACTGAACTCTAAAGAAGAAAATTTTTTTTTTGGTTTTTTTTGTTTTGTTTCTGTTGTCATTGTTTTGGTGATAATGTATTTCAGAATGATTTTTTGGGTTAAAATTGTTTTACTAAAACCGTTCTCATGTTAATTTTTTTTTCTTTTCTTTTGTCTTTATTTTGGGTTAGAATGTGTAATTCAACATTTTTTTTTGGCTTGACTAAAGTAAATTTATTTTGTTTTTTCTTATGTTTGTTTTGGGTTAGAAGGTAATAATGTAATTCATAAATTTTTTGAGCTTTAGTAAAGTCGTTTTGATGTAAATTTTGTTTTTATTTTATTTTTTCTTTGTTTTGGGTTAGAAGGTGTTATTCAGTAATTTGTTTGGGCTTTAATAAAGCCGTTTTCATTTAAATATATATATATATATATATATTTTTTCTTTTGTCTTTGTTTTGGGTTAGAAGGTAATAATGTAATTCATAAATTTCTTTTCGCTTTACTAAAGCCATTTTCATGTAAAGTTTTTTATTTTTTATTTTTTTCTCTTGTCTTTGTTTTGGGTTAGAATGTGTTATTCAGAAATTTGTTTTGGCTATACTAAAGCCATTGTCATGTAAATACAATTTTTATTTTTATTTTTATTTTTTTTCTGTTGTCTTTGTTTTGGGTTAGAAGGTGATAATATAATTCATAAATTTCTTTTCGCTTTACTAAAGCCGTTTTCATGTAAATTTTTTTATTTTTTATTTTTTTCTCTTGTCTTTGTTTTGGATTAGAATGTGTTATTCAGAAATTTGTTTTGGCTTTACTAAAACCGTTTTCATTTAAATAATTTTTTTTTTCTGTTGTCTTTGTTTTGGGTTAGAAGGTGATAATGTAATTCATAAAACCTTGAGGAAAAAACACACAAGTCTCCCACAAAAATGCATAGGTAGTAAAGACATAAGTCTCGGACAACAATATATTGTGGACACCATGAACTGAACACACAATACATAGATAAACATAACAGTTAGACAGACAAATATTAGCCAGACAATCTGACAAACTCATTACGGAAACACTTACTCTAACACAGACATTACATATTAATGCATGACCTAATATTGCCGAAGCGTACACATTAACACCTAATTCGCGCTTAAATCTGTAGGTGGCTCAGAGTCTGAATAATCCGAAAGCTCAGTGTCAGAGACAAGCTCAGGATCCTCCATGATATCCTTGATAGCCGCATCATTTGGTTCTGTTTTGTTCTTCTGGGCATCCTTCTTAACTATGTATAGCTGCATATCGCGGGCTAACCTACGGCGCATTTGAGAAATCTCACGTTGTAGTCTTTCACATAGTCGATCAACATTATTAGGATCTTCCTTTGGATCTCAACAGAACGTGCTTTTGGCACCTTCAATCGATTTTCCCGACATAATCTTTCCATTTGGACTCGCTCTATAAATAGTGCGGGCCACTTTAGAAGTCTAGCGTTTGGTAAACCATATCCTGTGTTGATTATCTGATGGTTCCTCCACCAAACCACACGGATCTCGATAGTACTTGGGCATGACAAAATGTCGCTTCCCAAACCTATCATGATAAGCACAAGAGGCATCTAACAAAGTAAATGGTGTTTCATCTTCAGCATCGCCACTTCCCCTTCCCCCTCCTCGTCGTGAATTGTCCCCCCTTTGCAAGTTCCTACCATCTCTGTGATTCCCACTCCCTCCCATGAACCATGTAGCCATGCTAATTTTTTAAAACAAATGAAATATAATTTCGTAGGGCGAAATGAGTTGTAAGG
The DNA here is from genome assembly GCA_036172215.1 of Camellia granthamiana. Classification (NCBI taxonomy): domain Eukaryota; kingdom Viridiplantae; phylum Streptophyta; class Magnoliopsida; order Ericales; family Theaceae; genus Camellia; species Camellia granthamiana. Next base: position 272,042 of record JAXFYN010000107.1, on the reverse strand, counting down.
TTATGTCTTCACCTTTAGTCGTTTGTATAGTTGGTTATGAACAGCTTTAGAAAGATGGCCCTGCATGACAATCCCACATATACGAACAAGGTATGAGTTGTCACTAGAATGAAAAACCAGAGAAAAGGAAATATTATGTACCAAGTCACGTGACTTGACAATCCATCTACATATACCGACAAAGTAAGGGCATGCTCACTATAAGGTAAATCAGTGAATTCACTGTTGCCATGTGACTTTCTGAATTGAGAATCCCACATATATTCATAAGAAATGAGTTGTCACTATAATAAAAACATCGAGCAAAAAATCGAGAAAACCAAAGCCTATACACCAAGTCACATGACTTGACAATCCATCTGCATATACCGATAAAATAAGGGCATGCTCACTGTAAGGTAAATAAGTGAATTCACTGTTGCCATGTGACTTTCTGAATTGAGAATCCCACATACATTAATAAGAAATGAGTTGTCACTGTAATAAAAAAATCGAGCAAAAAATCGAGAAAACCAAAGCCTATGCACCAAGTCACATGACTTGACAATCCATCTGCATATACCGACAAAATAAGGGCATGCTCACTGTAAGGTAAATCAGTGAATTCACTGTTGCCATGTGACTTTCTGAATTGAGAATCCCACATATATTAATAAGAAATGAGTTGTCACTGTAATAAAAAAAATGAGCAAAAAATTGAGAAAATCAAAGCCTATGCACCAAGTCACATGACTTGACAATCCATCTACATATACCGACAAAATAAGGGCATGCTCACTGTAAGGTAAATCAATGAATTCACTGTTGCCATGTGACTTTCTGAATTGAGAATCCCACATATATTAATAAGAAATGAGTTGTCACTGTAATAAAAAAAATCGAGCAAAAAATTGAGAAAACCAAAGCCTATGCACCAAGTCACACGACTTGACAATCCATCTGCATATACCGACAAAATAAGGGCATGCTCACTGTAAGGTAAATCAGTGAATTCATTGTTGCCATGTGACTTTCTGAATTGAGAATCCCACATATATTAATAAGAAATGAGTCGTCACTGTAATAAAAAAAATCGAGCAAAAAATCGAGAAACCCAAAGCCTATGCACCAAGTCACATGACTTGACAATCTATCTGCATATACCGACAAAATAAGGGCATGCTCACTGTAAGGTAAATCAGTGAATTCACTGTTGCCATGTGACTTTCTGAATTGAGAATCCCACATATATCAAATTGGTGTTGAGGAAAATCTGTTTGTGTATAATTAATTGTAAATAGTGATTTTTGACAAGCAAATCAAGTAAAACCAATTGGGTTTTAAATTTAGTTCCCCAACTGGACCAACCACTTGTCATTGAGCTTGTTTGTCCAGCCCCCCAAGTTTAGTTATCTGCCAACCCCCCATTCGTTACCAGAGTCATCATTTTGACTGGACTTCCAAGAATTGGAAGACGACTCTTTCTTCTTTCCCCATGGAGATTGAAATTCTTTACGTACAGGATCCCTATTTCACGAGCCCCAGTTAAGGGAAGCTTTTCACCGAGCTACCTGTTCTGTTTTATATGTTGCTCAAGGCGGTAGTTCGTTTGTATGAACTTTATTTAGTTCCCCAATTGGACCAACCACTTGGCTTTGAGCTTGTTTGTCCAGCCCCCCCCAACTTTAGTTATCTGTTAACCCCCTATTCGTTACCAGAGTCATAATTTTGACTAGACTTCCAGGAATTGGAAGGCGACTCTTTCTTCTTTCTTGATGGAGATTGAAATTCTTTACGTACAGGATCCCTATTTCACGAGCCGCAGTTAAGGGAAGCTTTTCACCGAGCTACCTGTTCTGTTTTATGTGTTGTTCAAGGCGGTAGTTCGTTTGTATGAACTTTATTTAGTTCCCCAACTGGACCAACCACTTGGTTTTGAGCTTGTTTGTCCAGCCCCCCAAGTTTAGTTATCTATCAACCCCCCATTCGTTACCAGAGTCATCATTTTGACTGGACTTCCAAGAATTGGAAGGCGACTCTTTCTTCTTTCCCCATGGAGATTGAAATTCTTTACGTACAGGATCCCTATTTCACGAGCCCCAGTTAAGGGAAGCTTTTCACCGAGCTACCTGTTCTGTTTTATGTGTTTTAAGTATTCACATAATTCAACATACATTAATCCATTCATTAATCCAGAACATTCATTAACTCATTACAATTCAATAAAGAAAGTTATGAACTAATAAATGTGCAGTTATAAATGTAGTTATTTCATAAATTTCAGGTTCATAAAACAAATACTTGAAATACATCCGTACGTTAGATGAACAACAACATTGTCTTACACTCCAGTAATGAAGATATGAGACAACATACAAACATATATGAAAGATAAAGGTGTTTCATTTCTCATTCCTCATCTGACATGTAGTAGTCAGAGAGATATTTTTCATTGTTTAAGACATTATTTCGCTCAATCACTCTCAAATCTCTGTTGCTTGCTTCTGCCATTTCGGTGGCTAGCTGAAGCATGAAATGTCGACATCTCCGCATCAACATTCTATTGTTCTCCTTCTTAATTCTGCTAACTGCTTTTTCATAGTCACTCACATTTCGTCTAGCCATGGTCAATGAACGACGATGAGGTACCGGTGCCCCAAAGTTACGTAGATCATTAAACAATCCTTCTTGCTCCGTTACCCTGAACGCCCATTCTGCTTGGATACTAGCATAATAATCCTTCGGACTGGAGTACTTTTCGCTCTTGTAGTCATAAGTAAATGGAGGTAGCAGCCACACTTTTGGATTTCTTTGCTGGCGTGAACTTCCTGCACCTCTTGAAGACATTGTTCATAAAATAAACAAACAAATAATAATAGTAATTGTAGATATATTACTATTGTTATGACTTGAACAAACATCATACTGGGGGTGTCGCTATTTATAGACATCATACTGAGGGTTAACTAGAGATGATCTAGTGACGATAATGCATGCTGGAGCACTATGGAAGAAGTGATACCTGTGATATTATTTTTTAGCTTTTCATTTGATGCAATCCTGAGTACCCGTGACTTTGTGTACCTGTGATGTAGTCACGGACGTGGTTGTCAGATAAAATCATAATTGTAGGCCAGAGGATGACAATGCAATCCCTTCATATTGGAGCAGTGACGTGTCAAATAAAACAACATGCAGTGAGTTGTCACATCGCCACATGAAACTATGTTTTCATGCTTACTTTTTTAATACAGTAAGTAGTCACTTGGAATTGACGATTTTAGTACAAATTGGTGTTTTCAACAAATTATAAATGAAATTAAATGCTTAATTTTTTTTTGTTTTAAAGTAATATTATTCATAAACAGCCTATATTTTATCTTATTTTCACTTAATGAACTTCACAGTCATCCCATTTTCTCATCTTTGCATTTTTTGCTTCTTTTTATATTCGATAAATTACACTTTACTCCTTCAGTCCATCACATAATTGTTTATCAACACTATTGCCATGTGGTCGTATTGATGTGCCATGTGGTCGCAAAGTCAGAAAGTCACATGCATTACTGCATCACTGCATAAAGTGACATGCATCACTGCACAAAGTCACATGCATCACTGCATTGCTGCACAAAGTCAGATGCATCACTGCACAAAGTCACATAGCATCTGAGGAAAAAACAAAGCATCCAAATTATTACATCTGTTCAAGTCATTGGCGAGCATCACTGACAAATATTGGACGTATCACTGCGCCGAGCTAAAATTTTTTATCGTACCATACCTACTGTGCCATTGTGAATTATGCAATCCATGAAAATTTTGAAGGGATGTCATAACAAAATAACAATAAATTAATAAATATGTCAATACACCTAAAAAGTAAAACAAATTTGTGAATAAATATTTCCAAAAATTTAAAAATATTTTAAAGATTTTTAAATTGTAATTTCACATTTATTTTTTTAAAAAAATTTCAGGCAGAGAAATTTGACTAATTCAGACGTTTAGTCGGTTGATCAGCTTGGTTTTTATTTTATTATTATTTTTTTTATGTTTTTACTTTTTGTTTTGGAATAACAATAAATTATGCAATTCATAAAAGTCGAAGTGACAACTCCTATCAAGTTGATGCATAGTTGTTCAGCTCATAAAAGTTGACGTGACAACTCTGATGCATAGTTTTTTACAATAATTTCATACATATAATTACCATGTATATATATGGTATAAATATCGCATCATACTCGAGCAAAAGTTTTACAGCTATTTCGAGCGATATCATCATGAGATATACGGTGGTTGATCTATATTCAGCAATGGGTTACTATTGGGTTGCAGATGGAGATGAATTTGAATACCCAATAAATCCAAATTTGTGTTACTCACGTGCCATTGTCAATACCATGAGAGCTGAGTGGGAATTTTGCAAAACTCGAGCAAACGTTCTCATTGAGCTATGTCATGAAGTTAATCTTAAATTTCCTCGCCGGTTAGCCATGCGTATGCCAACTGACACTCCACAGTTGTTGCAAAGGGCATTGCATCGTATCCGCGACGAGGTTAATCACATGACCCAACGTTTGCAAAGGTCCAGACTAATGAAGACCGCAAATGAGCGTGCCGAAGATGGGTTAATGGATGATGCACACCAGTACTACGCCTGGAGCATGGATGTTATGTATGAATCTGATATTGAGATGTCAGATGATGATGATAATGAATGAAATTATTTGGATGAACGCCCAAACCATTTCTGTAATGCATGCAATTTTTAATGCTTATCTACGACTTATCTTATCAATGAAGGGAGATATTTCAATTGTTTTCGAATAGTTCTTGTAATTCTACCTTTACTTTCTCTCCGTTATTGTTATTTTGAAGAACGCTACTTGAACTAGACTTTCATGATTTCATGCATTATTGATGCGAAATATAATAATGATACTTAATGAAGTACATGTTCATATAACAAATAGTTGAAATACACGTTTAAGCTAGATGAACAACAAATATATATGTCTACATTTTGTTTGGTTATCATTGGTTTGTACATGAAAAGAAGACAGTGAATGCAATCATTCAGAAAAGTGAAAGAAAAGGGAAAACAAAATTATGTGTTTGTTTAGATATTTATTTTGTTTCCTTTTTATTCATATTTCTCCCCACAACTATTCATTATGCAATGTTTACATTTTTTTCCCAGATTTTTTTTGTATAAAATTTTTACTAACCTGTAGCAACACAAGTGGTCCTCCAATCTCACTCAATAATAAAATCCTATCAATTCTTATCCTTTTTTTCCTGTTTTCCTTTTCATTTTTATGGAAATCATCAAAACAAGTAAGAATAAAAAATTGTAAAATTATATTTTTCGAATAAATAAGTATAACACATTTACATAATCTGTACAAGTTTGATTTACAAAAACTATAAATAAAATAAACTATACGCTCCACATCACACCCGCTAATGCCTGAACCAACCCCCAGTCCCACAACCCCGACCGTGGACCTCCGTCCTCGCTCTCCTGCGGTAGACTCTCTGAATATCTGGCTCCCCCAATCGTAAATGCGTATCTTGTGGAGCCTGTGAGTGTGACCCCCCCTCTACTGCATGTCCTGCCCCTGATCCTGTCTGTGGCGGAAGATCGGATACTGCTGTGAGCTGTGAAACTTCATTATCTGGTGCAACTGTATCACGATCTGCAGCTGGAGCTCGACCTCTGCCTCTGCCCGCACCCCGACCTCGGCCGCGACGTCCGCTACAACCAAAACTTCAGCCTCTCCCGCGCGCTCTGGGGGGGGGCTCAATATGGGCCTCAGCGTTAATGTGGGAGATGTCAGTGAGAACTGCATCATGTGTACTCATGGTCGCGGTCGAACTGTCTGGTGGTAGTAACTGGGTGGGTGGGGTAACAACGTCATGTATGTATCGGGGCGGTGTCCAATCAGGGTCAGGCACATAAGGTATGCCAGTATGCTGCGTAGGAAGTACGTCGAGGGAATCTGCAGATATGTATGGGGTAGTATGTGATGGGGTGACTGATGTCGAAGGAGCTGATGTGGCAGGCGCTGAAGTGGAAGGCGTTGACGTGGACGGCGCTGATGTGTCTGGAGCAGCTGCTGAAGTGTGTACACCGTAGTGGCCGTAATGCAAACGATCTCCCCGATGGGCAAGCTGGAATGCCTGGTACAATAACTCCCGGATCTCTGCAACGGCCTGCAAGGCATGTTGTCCATCACGTCTCAAGTAAGCGTCCTCAGCCAAATGAAACAACCTCCCAGCTCCAGCCACCTGAACAAACATTCAGACATATTATTAGGCTACAGTTGACTGAAAGTAAATCAAGTATGATTTTATTAATTATCTGACACATAATATGATACTCACCAATGCCTCAAGATAAGGCCCAACTCCCTGATATCCAGACTCAGACACATGGCTCGGATTCCCGACTAGTAGGTGTGTATGTCGCCGATACCATAACATATAAGGGTCGGAAGAGGGGATCACCTCATCGCTGTAGTCAGCCTGTACAATACTGTCCCGGCGGGCATCCCACAACCGCATATATGGCATATAAAACAGATGCCAGTCAGTGCCAGCTCGGCCACGCCTATCAGTGACGTGCAACTGCCACTCAGTGTCGAACCGATCCGGCACGGACTGCACCCGACCAAATTGTCGGAGGACACGATGGGGGAGATGCCACTCAACCACGTCAAAACAAATAAGTGGCACTCTTGCCATCCATATCTCCTGACCCAGTCGGCAGTAGTCGGGGAGCGTACCGAGGACCCCAGCGTAAGGCTGCCAGATAAACTACAATGACGACAAATAAATTAAATTTTGCTCGTGAACTCAAAACATGTATGATTAAGAAGACAACTAAAACGCAATCAAAAAATTTCATACCTCGCCCTTGATCATCCGGTCCAACTGGTCTCTATAAACTACCACTACGTGGGTCGAGATGACCTCGTGGCCCATGTCAACCCTCCACCGGCTACCTCGCGGTCCGGTGGGCAACTGCATGTCCCCCTCACCCATAGGAAGCTCACCAGGACCAACCAGTTGCTGCCTAGACGGGGTAATGCGAATCAATCTCTCCCATGCCCAAATCTGCAATAGTTTGAACACAATTACAATACTGATATATGGCATACAATATGAATTGACATGTAATAAAATTATTACTAACCTGTAGCAACACAAGTGGTCCGCTAATCTCCCTCGTACCCACCTGAGCTACTCGACATAGCATCCTATACAACCATGCCAGAGTCGCGCTACCCCAACTGTACTGCCCAATCTGCTCAATGTCTCTCAGCAATGGCAAGTTGTAACAACCCTCGTTACCGATTACTGATTAATCACTGACCACTGATTTATTACCGATTACTGTGAAATTGAGACTGCTTGTGACTGATAATTGAAGCAACTGAAATATTGAACAGACCGATTGAAAACTGGAACTGAAGTGACTGAGTGTGCCTATTGTATTGCATTTCCATCTGTTCGACTGTTTAATTATCTGTTCGTGTGTTTACGTTTAAACTGCTAATTAAAGGCCTTATCGGCGGCCGAATCAGAAATGGATTGATGTTTTATAATCATCATAATTAATGTGATTTTATGGCATATTTAACTGGAAAGTGATTAGGGATGATTAAACTAGATTAAATAAAGCCAATTAAAGAGTTTGACTTAATTACACTTTTGCCACCCTTAGTGGCCACTATCCTAGACATATTTGAGTCTTGGTTTATACACTTGATAAAACTTTTTCATCAGCCCATTCTTGAGCTCATAACCGACCAAGAGAGAGGGGAAGTGAGAGTAGTGAATTCAACTTGTTAAATTGCTTGGAAATTGAGAGAATTGTAGAGATGATTGCAAATTGAGCCTCCATACCTCTAATTCAAGACCTAGGTAAGGAATTCATCTTCTTATTATTGACATTGAACAAGTTCTTGCATGATTCATGCTTCATTATAGAACTAAGTCATGATTTAGTTCAAATATGTGGGATTCTAGCATATATCATGCATGCATGCTTGAATTGATGAGTTTTAAGTTGATTCAATGGTCAAATGCCACATGCATGTTCATAATCATGTTTAAATCCATGTCTTCATCTTGTTTTTGAAAAGATTGAGCTCTTTGGAGCAAGAGTTGAAGCTTTGAAATGGTTTTAACCCATGCATGTCATGTTTGAAGATTGTTCTTGAAAATGGGTTTGAAAATGGTTTTAATTGACTCACCCTTGGGCTTTGAATTCTCAAATTGAGCTTTTAAACTTGTTGTATATTGATTTGAGATGTGTTTCCCAGAATTTGGGCCCAAGAGGTCGAGTATTGAGTGGTTGAATGCTTGGTTCGGACTTGGAAGACAAATCTGGAAATTCCAGAATTTGGCCTCCTCGCTCGAGCGAAGGATTCCTCGCTCGAGCGACCATCGTTTGTTCAGAGCTCCGCTCGAGCGAAGAAATGGTGGCTCGAGCGTAAAATTTCAGCATCCAGTATTTTTACTGTTTCATCAGACCGCTCGAGCGAAGCATTTCTCGCTCGAGCGAAGCCTTTGATTTTGGAAGCTCGCTCGAGCGAAGGAAAGCTCGCTCGAGCGAGGCCCTTATTTTCAGCAAATTTTGTAAAGTGCTTTCTAAGTGCATCTTTGCATCCTCATCCCATTCTAGGTATTCTTAGGCCTAGTTTAAGGCATCGTAATGAGGATATTGATGTAGAACACACCGAGGCAAATTAGGGATTAAACTATGATATCTCCCAACTGTATAGCTTAGTGTGTGTTCATCCTGTATACTGTGTAGGGTTGGCTTACCGAGGAGACGCTCTAGCTTACTGTAGCCCAGAACTCTGTGAGTAACAATTGTGTAAAGATATGTTCAAAATGGTTATCTTTCGAATACTGAACCGAACTGTTTACTGAACTGTTTATTGAACTGATATTGTTTATTGAATGAATGTATGTCCTTTATTTCTGAACTGTATTGTGGCATCCTTAGCACCTACTGTTATTGACTGTTACAGAGATCTCTGTTGGTTCCCTTGTGGAACCATACTGTTTACTGAATGACCGGCCATCATTACTGTTGGGTCTGTTAAGACCCGGTCCTTTTGGATCTACTGTTTATAGGCTAATGGATGTACCACATATCACTGTTTTGACTGAATAACTGTTATGGCCTGAAATATGAGCCACAAACTGAATGACTGATTGACTGAAATGACTGATTGACTGAAATGACTGAAAGACTGAAATACTGTTTAATGAACTGTTTTCATTACTGTAAGGACATTCATTCATAATCTCTTTACGCTTTATGTTATTCACTGGGCTTTAGCTCACTGCTCATATATATATGTAGGTGTTCAGGCACCGGACCGCCGCTAGGAGCGTCAGGCAAGCTTTAGTTTTGTCAAGCCAACCACTGTGCCTCACTGCGAGGTTCCGAGTATAATCAAGCTTAGACTGCTTTTGGGGTGTCTTAGCTTCACCCAACTATCATTGTACTGTATAGACCGTTTACTGTTTGACCGTACTGTTAACGAGGGATTAGGTTCCCGTACTGAATATTATATATGATTGTATAGACTGTACTGTTCTGAACTGTATGAATGCATGGAAAATGTTTTTAGCATACAGATTGTCACAGCTCAATGGACACTAGTTACTTACTGTATTGGCTTCCGCCAGGCCCTGTACTCTGTTTAACTGTATTACTGTTCAGCAGGCCTTCGGTAATCTCGGATTACTGGCCAGTTACGGTGCTAAACCCATAGGGCCGGGTTTGGGTCGTGACACAAGTACATCAGCTTGAGCAGGTTCTGTGACTTATCAGGGAGAAGTACCCCCCCAATAAGCCACAGAATATATGCTCGGGTATGCTGCTGTACCAACTCATCTGGAGCATGATCTGGAAGACGAGCAAACTGCTCGGCCAGCCACCTTACCCTCACTCTACCTGACTGTAAATCTGCTGGTGTAGGTGCTACTCCCAGTAGCTCAGCACATAGGGCTATCCACTGCTTCGTCGCGAAAGATGGGTCAACTCCAGTAACTGCTCGGCCATCAATCCGAAGACCATATAGGATGGATACGTCCTGCAACGTGACGGTGGCCTCCCCGATCGGGAAATGGAATGTATGAGTCTCTGTGCGCCACCTCTCGACGAGAGCAGTGATGAGTGCGTGGTCCAGTCGAATGTGCCCGATACGATACACACCATAGAATCCCACGCGTAATAGATACTGCAAGACTCTATGGTCCAACGGATGCTCCTACAATCCAGAATCTGCCCGACGGCATGTCAACACGGTGCGTGCCTCATCCTGCACAACAGAATGACCAGTTTAAATAATAGCATTATCACGAAATATACAACAAAATGCAATGTATTTTAATTGTAAGCATAAAGTCCAACAAACGTTATTGCATACCGGACGGTCCCACATACTGTCAGCCCGATGTGCCTGTCTGAACAGTGGAACCTCCTCAGGTATATGTGCCATGAAGCTTGTACAACTGAAATATTAGATCATCCATATCAAAATCTCATCTAATCAAAACGTAATAACAGAAAAACTGTAATTATTGATTTTGTACTTAACGATTTAAAATACAATGAAGTAAATCGTATGGGTTCAAGAAAAGACAAATTTATGTGCCACTTACACGGAAGCAATTCGAAATTAATGATTACATTTATGGCATATTTGACAAAACTTAAATATTGATTTTGTAATGTTAAAAGTTTGAATAAATTATAAATTTTGCAAATTACATATAAAATTTGTAATTGTGAACAATGACTGCAGCATTCCAATTTTTAAAATTTTAATTTATAATAGGTTAATTTTTTTAAAATTTGTAAATTTTTTAAATTATAAAATGTGAACAATGATTGTAGCATTCGATATTAAATTTATTCAAAAATATGAAATTTTGAAATGGTAGAAGAACTACGTGATTAAGTATAGAATCTTGTAATACACATTTCGAATCAAGTACACAGTTAAAAACTAGTACACATTTTCAAGAAATTATACAAGTTTGAATAAATTATACACATTTTCAATTTTGCATTACACATTTTGAATCAAGTACACATTTTGTAATACACATTTTAAATGTATGACCCCGTTTACAAATAAAGAATTTAAAAATACATAATTAAATGATCTATTACAAATAAAGAATTTCAAAATGATATATTACAACATGTAAGTATTACATAGTCTTCATCGACCAAGTCGCGCCGGACATGTTCGCCTGTCATGACCTGTCTGGTGGCACTCACTGCAACGAGCTGTCAAACGCCTGTCTGATATATCCATCTCATTCGGAATACGAGCCATAGATGTACGACCCTGTTTTACTTCTCGCAGACGAAGTTCATTAGGCATTAAGGTCCATTGCGGATCATCCTAATAATCTTCATGCGGTATTGGATTGAATTTAGTTTCCCAAACCCTCATGTATACAGGAAGCCTATATACTGGATCAACGTACTGGAATGGATTGTCACCGCATTCAGACATTACAGCGAGCATATGGGAACATGGATAGTGTCTTATCTCATATTTCCCACAACTGCACGTGGGTTGATTCATCCGCACAATTTGTCTATTGCAACCTCGTCCATGGCGAAAAGATGTTTGCACATCAAATACACGGCGGGGCCTATAAGACAATATTGATACAAAGTAATCAAGTTCATGTTTTTAGGTGTAATTAACTCAACAACATAATAATAACAATTTTTTCACATTACAAACTAACCTGTCATACGATATCAACTGGAAAGTATTTCCCCTTGCGATACCCTCCTCGATAGTTTTTTGCATCTCTCTAGGGTATTGGAACTCATTGCGTACATCTGTTTCAGCTTGGGCTCTCATCTCATCAAAATATTTGACGAGCCTTCGAAATGTAAATTCAACCATAGCTGAGATATGTAAGTTCTTTGCACCTTTTAAGATGCTGTTGAAGCACTCTGCATCATTACTGGTCAATACCCCCCAGCGATATCCACCGTCATATGCAAGGGCCTAGTCTTCAGGATTCATCTTGTGGACCCAATTGATGGCTTCTTGGTTAATAGCCTGTATCTGATCTAAGTAACCATTACACTTTCGTCGTTGATCAGCACTCCCTGTTTTCCATAGAAGTTGTTTGAGCTCCTTATTTTTGAAATGTGTGTTAAAGTTACTACAAACATGTCGAAGACAGTGCCGATGATATCCAACAAATTGGAGCGAGGGATTCAGCCAATGCCGCCTCACAGCAGCTAAAATACTCTCAACTCGATCAGATATCAAAGTCACTTCCTGTCGGTCCATGACAATATGTTCCTTGATATTTTGAATGAACAACGACCAAGACTCCAAACTCTCTTTGTCGACAACAGCGAATGCAAGCGGTAATATTTTGCCATTGGCAATGACAATAGTTGCTACAAGCAACACACCAGTGTATTTACCGTATAAGAATGTACCATCTATAGTTATAACAGGTCTACAATATCTAAAGCCATCGATGACGGGTTTGAAAGACCAGAAAACAAAGTGGAAGACGGGCATAATGGTTGTATGCCCGGTATATCTATGCTTCCATGTCACGATGGTGCCAGGATTAGATGTCTGTAATGCATGCATGAATTTAGGCAACTGCCTATATGATTCATCCCAATCACCGAATACCATTTTAATTGCCTTTGCCCTTGCATGCCACGCCTTCTTGTATGATATACTATAGTTCATGGTCTTTTTTATATCTTCGATGACATTCTTAATTGGCATATCAGGTTCATTCTGCATACGACAATCAAATATGAGTTGGATTATCTGGGTGTGAACACTATAAACAAACAAATATGTATATATATGTAAACATTTATTTTTTATACTAACCGCAACTTGTCCCAAAATATGAGAAGCAATGTAACTGGAGCTAATATTAGTGTGGTCCCTGTTCATTCGTGGGTATAAACAATGGTGAGGACCCCTGTATTGCTTTATTTCAAAAAGACCATGTTTCCTACTAAGAGATGCACACAACCACCAACTGCAGTCGTGCTTGCAAGCAGACACCCAAAGGTCTCGCTTGGAGGTTACGACTTTATACTTTCGATTATTTGTTGCATGGTACAATTTCACAGCATGTAGAAGTTGCTTCTTATCAATAAAAACCATTCCTCTGTCCAACTGTGGATTTTCAGCGCTCCAAATCCGGTTACGGGGAACGACATCACGGGTACTAATGTCAAAATCACCACCCATGTGAATGTTGTCATAGAAAGGGATTTCAACTCTAGGTGGAATGGGGGCATTTTCAGGGTCAACGGGAGCCTGGGCATCATATTCTTCATCATCATCATCATTTGATCCGCCTAATAAATTTTCTTCATCACACATTTCATTGTCATCATCGTTTAGGGCGACATCAGGACCGTACATGTCACTGTCAGCAAACTGCACCTCGTTCACTGTTTCAGCCATATTACCAGCAACTTCAACCGGAGTGGTATGATGGCTGCATGTGGGCACATCTTGTGTGTTATTGTCAAATTCATAATCATATCCATCACGTGAACTTGATTATACACCATGGCCCTGAAATGATTGTTGTGTGTAGCACAGTGGATAACATTGACCTGATTCATACATAGGAGACTGAAACGCTGTTGTGTCAATTCCATGCGTCAACAATGTAGTGAACGGACGAGAATCCATTTGTGTCATGTTCGAGATATTGTGTATAACCTCTTTATCAATGTAGACTTCCAAACAATTTGGTGCTTGAAAACTTGCACCGATACTTAATACGGTGTTCAACGCCTCATCATCATTGATCGGTAATATCTTGTATTTGTTGTGCGTTTGCCACTGGCGATAAGGATAACTACATTTGAAGGTCAATCGGACACTTTCCCCGTAACTTGCCACCTTTGACATAAACATCTCCTCCAAATTGCTAAGCGTGGTGCCAATTTGCACCGCATATATCCCTTTCGGCTCAGCATCATATGAGACGCCTTCATCGGGATCCTGAATTATGTTTCCCCCTCAGTAGAAAATAATTGGAACAGTCTCCATATACTTGCTTCAATTAAGACAAAAAACATTAAAATAGCAACAATATACTTATATGTCCTTGTACTTATAAAAGAATTATATGAATTTTAACTCATTCAATTACAATTACTTGTGACGCATTCAATTTATTTAAGTAATCAGCAATTGTAATCCAACAAGCAGTATTGATTTTTTAATTAAAATATGAGTTAAAATAATGATAATGCTTTAGATTGTTTAGCTTTTTAAGAAACAAATCTTACAACACATACAAAATTAACATCATGTTCTTCTGTTATGCTTTTTACATTATTTATTATGATTAAGATCATGCTCTTGTGCACATTAAAACAAATTCAGCTAAGTTTTAGGTCTGAAAATCTTTTATTAATTTTGGATTAATTTTGTATAAATTATAACAAAATGATTATAAATTATAAAGTAACAACATTTGTAATCATTAAATAAATATAATTGATGTAACTTCATTTAGGTATTTGATAAATTATAAATCTAAGTAATTTACATAAACTTATGAGTGTAATTTGCTAATCTTGTTACTTTGAGTGTAGGTAAACTTATGAGTGTAGGAAAATCCAACAATCTTATGAGGTAGGTAAACTTATGAGTGTAGGTAAACCTAACTTTACATCAAAGTAATAACCTATATCAAAGTAACAATATTTCTAATCATTACATAAATTATGAGTGTAGGTTGTGACTTTATATAAATTATAAAGTGTTGGTAAACTTGATTTATGCATAAACAAATTTGATTTATACATATTCGTGACCGCGCTTGTAAGTAAAATATGTAAAAACGTGTTTTCAAAACACATTTTGAACAAAAATTCAAAACCAGCACTCACTCTTCTTTGTCACAGACACTCACACTCACACTCTCTCTGTATCTCTCTCTCTGACACACACACCCACAACACTCACACTCACATGAAACATATATAATTTTTAATATATATAAATTTTATTTTATAAAATTCAGAACAATTAATTTTTTTTAATTTAATTTTTCTTTTCAAATAATTTATTTTCCCAATTATTTTTATTTTTTTTCCAATAAATTTTTTTTTTCAAAGGTGGAGGAATAACTGTCATAAACATAAACCTCTCAGGGGTGTCAGTGTAATTTACCTAAATAAAAAAATTACATTTTAAGAATTAAAGTAAAAAAATAATCATTTTATATAGTTGATTATTATTTGCTATTATCAATTATTATTATATATATTTAATATTGGTTTGAATTTTACAAAATAAAATTTATATATATTAAAAATTATATATGTTTGATGTGAGTGTTGTGGGTGTGTGTGTCAGAGAGAGGGATAGAGAGAGTGTTTGTGAGTGTCTGTGACAAACAAGAATGAGTGCTGGTTTTGAATTCTTTGTTGAATTTTGACATTTTGCTTAGAAGTGATTATTATCCACGGGTCAATAGTAAAACCGTGGTTTGCAACCACGTTTTCTGAAGATAGAAAGAATTACCTAACAAAAGCATGGTTATGTTTAAATCAAATTTCCTTAATCAGATTTACTTTAAAAAAATAATTACTTCAAAATTTATGTATAAATAAAATTTCCTTAAAAGCGTGATTTGTAACCTAGACAGATATATCAATAATTTTGAATATGAAGGCATTACGAAGATTCTTCTTTTATTTTTCTGTTCATATAATTTTATAGTATAATTTGCATGAAGTATTGTATTTATTCAGTGCGATTGGACAAAATTGGACAAGTCATACAAAAATCTTAAATCATAGTGTAACTTTTTTTATGAAATTATTATTTTTTTCATTGAGTTCAAATAACTCGACTGATTTTGTATGACTTGTTCTTAATTTTTATTTCAAACATTGTTCACGTCATTTTTTATAATTGGTGGTCCAATTAGTGAGATTTATGGACAATTAAAGAGAAGTTACTTTTATTTGCTCAAGCTTCTGCCAATAGGGACCTTAATGGCAAAGTTATTTGGTAGGTTATTTCCTATGACATTATTCCCTAACTTAGGGAAATAACCTCATCAGAAATAATGTAGGAAATAACTTAGGGAAATAACGTACGAAATAACATAAATAAAAAATTAATGAGCTCTCATAATTTTAAGCAATATAAAAAACATAACAAAAAAATTATCGACCTGAATCGAGTCAAACTTGAGTTTCATTAATATTAAAGAGCTCTCATTATGTGTTAAAAATTAGGTATGCTCCTTTCAGATCTCAAGTTGAACTCTCAGTATGTGTCATGTTTATAGGTATTAATTGAGATTTGTCGGATCTACGTGGAAGGGACGTTTGGTGTGGATTGTAAGATTAGTCGATAAATATGTAAACTGATTCAGACATCCGACTATCATAAAAAGTTAAAACTTAATTGAATAAACATAATGCAGGCGCATAGAGAATAAATCAATTGGATAATTCAAGTGGGTAAAAATTATCGAGAATGACTCATTTTATAAATCAAATATTTTAATTTTTTCAAACATAATTCCTAAACATTTTTTTTTTATTTTTTTATTTTTTTTATATCAAATGTTTTCATAATAGCATTTTCCATGACGACTTGAAAGGCCTCTTTTGGCAAAGAGGTAAAAAGTAATTTTTTGACTTCTAATTTTTTGTGGATCAAATTATTCGACCTCTAATGTTTATATCCATTTTTTTGTGGATCACTTCTAAAAAGTCATTTATTTATATCGAATTTATAAAAGGGAATGTCATGAAATTTAAGGAGGAAAAACTCGAAAATGAAATTCAACCCTAAATGGGGCATGAAATTCAAGTAAACTATACTTTTTATATTTAACCACGATTAGATTTGAATTTAGTGCATAAATTTAGTCAAACTAATTTTTCTTATCGTAGGGGCATGTGGCATCAATGGCATATTTTAAAGTTTTCTTTCTTTTTTTTTTTTGTTTTTTGGGTCAACATTCTAAGTAGTTAGATTTTTAATTTGTTAATAAAATTTTAGTGTACTACTTAAAGGGTCACCCATACAAAATATTAACAATCACAATCACTCTTTAAAAAAATTTAATAAGAAAATGAAAGAAGGCCTACACCGTCATAAAATTCAATTATCTGACTTTTCTATTTTGCCATATCCCTATCTCCAAAATATATATATATATATTTGTTTCTGGCCAAAATGACAATAAAACTTCCATAACAATTTCTTATCACAAATTTTGTTCCTTACTTTTCAATTTCTTATTCTTACTTAAAAAATTGAAATTTAGAACAAAAATATTTTTGTTACATTCAATAGATTATCTATAATTAAAATTCAACAAATTATCTATAAAAGATTTAAGATTTCACATTCAACAGATTATCTATAATTAAAATTCAACAAATTATCTATAATTAAAGGAGTACTTACCAATTAGTCCTATTAACTAGACTTATTTACATACAGGTCCTAACTAATAAATTTAACACTATAAAAATAAGAGAGTGATAAATCTATCACTAAAAATTTATTCATAAAAACAAAGAGACTGATAAATTTATCACTATAAATTTATTCATAAAAATAAAAGACTGATAAATTTATCTTTATCACTTAATAAATTTATCAAATAGGACTTAATGGGTAATAAGTCTCCAAAGTAGGACCTATTGGTAGTTTACCCATAATTTAAACACATTCAACAAATTCAACAAATTATCTATAGTAAAAGATTTCACATTCAACAGATTATCTATAATTAAAATTCAACAAATTATCTATAATTAATCACATTCAACAAATTCAACAAATTATCTATAATTAAAATTCAACACATTCAACATTCACATTCAACATTCATATTCAACAAATTATCTATAGTTAAAATTTCACAAATATAAACCCTAACCCTAATTTATTATTTCTGATTTCACAACATTTTATTCACAAATATAAACCCTAACCCTAACCCCACATTCATGAACCCTAACCCTAATTTATTCACATTTTATTCACAAATATAAACCCTAACCCTAACCCCACATTCATGAACCCTAACCCTAATTTATTCACATTTTCACAAACACAAATATATTCACAAATATAAACCGTAACCCTAATTTATTCGCATTAAAGTAGATGATAGAAGCCATACCAACGAGAGAGACGGTACTGAAGCAGAGGGAGCTCGACAGAGAGAGAGCAGGGAGCACAGAGACAGAGAGAGAGGAGTAAGAGCGAGAGAGAGACAGCAGAGGGAGTTCGACAGAGAGAGAGAAGTAAGCGTGAATGCAAAACACGGGACTGGGGAGGTTATATACAAGTTTTAAAATCGTGGTTGTGAACCACGATTTCACTTAATGAAAAAAAATTTGGCCAAAACTCGTGGTTGGAAAGAGCGAGTTCTTTGATAAAACGTGGTTTGGAATAGCGAGTTCAAAAGAAAATGGTTTTTGATAAAATCGTGGTTACAAATAGTGAGTTCAGAACAAATTTTTTTTTTCATAAAAGCGGGGTTCTGAACAGCGAATTCAGAGCATAATTTTTTTTGGATGAACTCGTGGTTTGTAACAGCGAGTTCGAAAGAAAAAAGTTAATTACAATCGCGTTTTGTAACCGCGATTTCTTAATCGAAAGCGCTTTTTGTAACCACGAATTTAAGAATTCCCAACTTTCACGCGGGACAGGCAGAAATATGTTGAAATCGCGATTGTGAACCGCGAGTTAACTTATTTTGGGAATTCTTTGAAAACTAGGCTTAATTTGAAAATTGACTTACTATTTTAACTTATTTAGGGAAATGCCCCCATTATATCATACTATTTGTTGATTTGTCTTGTCGTGGCTCAGTAAGAATAATAGACCATTCAAATCCACCAAATACGGCTTTGATGCAGGGACTTGGGGGGACTTGGGTTTGCACAGTGACTGATGTGCAGTTAAATAGGTTCATTGGGAGGTTTATTTTTGATAATTTAAGTTGTTTATATTTTAAAATATATCGAGTAAAATATATTTGTAAAAAATTAAATTAATCGGATATCGTTAACTTTTTCATCTACTCACATTTGTATTCATTTTAATACTTTAAATCACAATTGTCATTTATTTTTATAAATACAAATATAAGTAGATGAAAGGGTTAATGATATTTGATTAACTTAATTTTTTAAAGACATATTTTATTCAATATATTTAAAAATATAAATAACTCGAATCATTCAAATAAGCTCTAAAATAGATCCATTTAACTGCACAACGGTAATTGCGGTGTCCCTTGACAGCTGAGGCCCAAGTCAATGTTCTCAAATGCTAGCTTCCTTTTTTGATTGGAATGAAAACTTCGTTTTTATTTATTTTTTTCCAAGTATTAACATGACTTTCATGCTGAGGCCCAAGTCAATGATCTCCAATGGCGACTCTAGAAATTTAAGTCAGTAGTGTCAATTGAAAGGCAAAAATATCTAACGAAAACAAAAAATATATATTGTATTTTATATTATAAAATATTTTAAAGAAAAAAATAAGCCAAGATTAATTTTTATGTAGGTTCAATGTCCCATTTGAAAAAAACATAAAAGTTAGCTTTTAAAATTATGGAGTTTTATATTAATGCTTAAAATGCTTTGAATAAGTTGTAATGCTTTATTTGATTTATTGGAATGAGATAAAATGGAATGTAATGATCATTCATTTAGCTTCCTTATGGAATGATCATCCCCTTACAATAGTGAATAATTATTCCATTTGTAATGTGATTTTCATTAATTATTTAGTCAACCAAACATAGTAATGAATATTTTGATAGAATAATCATTCCATTTCCTCTATTCTAATAGTGTTTGGTACAATGTGATAAGTTGAAATTGATTTGTAAATAATTAATAAGCCTAAAAATTTGTGGGTTCAAAGTCACTTTTTTAATGGGGTCAGTTATGATAACACATTTCTAAAACAACAATTATATGCAAAGCAAAATAAATTTTTTCTTCTATTGAGGGGGTTCAAGTGACACCACAAGCTATGCTGTGGCGTCGCCCTGATGATCTCAAACGCTAGCTTCCTTTTTTTGATTGGAATGAAAACTTTGTTTTTATTTATTTTTTTTCCAAGTATTAACAAGAGTGGTCAAACTTCAAAATTTGAGTGTGGTTCAAGTATATATATATATATTTATTTATTTTTTTTTGAGAACCAAAACACAGACCATTAGATAATATATTAAGTAAGAAAATTGTTTACAGATCTGGCTAGGTCATGGGTTGGTTTAACATCCTGACTCTGAAAAATTGTATCTTTATTGGTTTAGTGAGAGGTTTGGGCTTCAACCTTTGTTAAGACGTTTCGAATATTCAAGGTGTTCTGGTTAATTTATTAATCCGCTAACCTCTAAAAGAATTAAAAGAAAGAAAAAAAAGAATAAATTTCTAGATACAAAGGTCAATCATATAATGAGATAAAGAATAAATAAGAATAAACAAGATTTATAATGTACAGATAATTTTTTTTTTTTACTTGTAAATCTTATAAAATCTCACTATACCTATTTACTCTGTACGTGATATGTGCCTGTAAGAAGAGAAACGAAAAAAGAAAAAGAAAAAGAAAAAGAAAAAAAGACAGAGTCCATGCTTGACTTGGTGGAGAAATCAATTGCATTTTGTGCGAGTCCACCGTTCCTTTTTTTCTGTCGTGTGGAATGGGTGTAGAAAGTGAGCTAGAAAGAATCTCACACCATAGGTTCAAGAAATACCCACTAGACCAAAACATTTGTAGAAGGGGGTTCAATCCTAACGTCAATAATTTCAATTTTAGATCACAATAATCTTCATATGGTAACAACGCTTGCAAAAGAGATTAATTGAGCAATAAAAACTTAAGAATAAAATTTAAAATTTTAAGTTCGAGTCATTTTATGGGCTCAATTGAAAAAATTTGCATTCAAGATTTTTACACTACTAGACATGACATTAACTTTCCTTTGATCATAGTGGATGATACGATTTGTGTTTCAAGTTCATGTTAAAATTATCTCAAAATTAATTTAATTAATTTATTTTTTGGTATGATCATGTTGTGTGATTTTTAGATTGTGTCTTGCTTATATTGTATTAACATATCATATATATTAAAGAAATTTCATCCTTAATTAAAAATACCAAGTGTGATAAAATTAATTTTTTTCCCCACAAGTTAAATTTTGTGAAACTAACTTCTACTAGATGAAATTATGTTTTAAATATTTTATTTTTACTCAATTCCATTTCTCCAATTTAAAATACTATACCCTATTATTATATATTTTTTTACTAGATTGACTCTAAAATAGGTGGCAAAAAATACATTACCTTAAATGAAAAACAAAAAAATTACATTAGCCTTAAAATTATGTTTTACATAGTTTTTGTTCTAGTAGATGGAATAAAATAGGAGTAAGTGATTAAAAAATATCATGAAACTACTTAATAGAAATAACATTAGTACTTAGTAATAAGAAATAGCATTAAAATATCCATGTCAATTTTGTATTATATTCTCGTCGTGTCAAAAAAAGTCAATCCTAACTTGCTAATTTGGTGTATGGTTCGAGTTGTGTTGAAAATTCCTACCTTACATGAATGCAAAAGAAAGGAATATATGACACAATTGTACCCCTTACACACAATACCATCTCAGACCATACAATTGTTGAAATTCAATAATATCGGAGTATCAACTAACACTAATATGATATGAGAGACAAAGTTGGCCCCATCCATCCCTTTTTATATTGCTTCTTTAGTCAAAAGTATCATGTGCACATATTATAATAGTATTCTAAAATTACTGAATAATTGCTTGATAAAATATTGGTCTACTTTTTTTGGTGTTCTATAAATAACATGCCCTAACAACATCTCACGTTCATGCCACACATAAAAGTTGTGTTTACCAAATCTATTATAAATTGCAACCCATCCAAGCCTTGATACTTGTATCTTACTTTCAATAGCTAATTGAAGTAAGCATGACTAAGTGGAGTACCTCCCTTCTGGCAGTTCTTCTGTTTTTTCCTTTGTTTTCCAAACTTGTTTCTCTCAAAGTCAATGCATTCAATACCAATGCTAGTGGTAGCACACAATGCATTGAATTTGAGAGAAAAGCCCTCATCAAATTCAAAGAAGGCCTCATAGATCCATCAATGAAGCTTTTTTCTTGGGTTGGCGATGATTGCTGCTCGTGGAAAGGCATAAGCTGCGACAAACAGACTGGCAACGTTGAAATGCTCGACCTCAAAAACAATGGAGATGTTTATGGCTCATCGTGCTTGGGTGGTGAGATAAGTTCATCTTTGCTAGACTTAAAACATTTGAGTTATTTGGATCTAAGCATGAACAATTTTCGCGAAATTCCAATCCCAACATTTTTAGGCTCTCTTGAGAAACTAAATTACCTCAATCTTTCTCAAGCATCTTTTAGTGGAATGGTACCACCCCATCTTGGAAACTTGTCAAACTTGCATTATCTTGATCTCTCTGCATACTTAAATCCCGGTAGCAACTGGGTTTCAGAGCTGAGCTGGCTCTCCGGTCTCACTTCTTTGAAGTATCTCAATCTAGAGGGTGTGAACCTGAGTGAAACAACTACTTGGTTGCAAGCTGTTAACACAATTCCTTCTCTATCCGAGTTGCATTTGGCCGATTCTGAACTTCACAAATGTCCTCCCTTTGTACCAAATTTGAATCTCACTTCCCTTTTAGTCCTCGATCTCTCCTTCAACAAATTCAACTCCACATTGCCTCAGTGGTTGTTTAATATCAGCACCCTTGTGAACATTGATCTTAGTGCAAATTTTTTTGGAGTCCCAATAGGCCATTTCAAGTTTGGCAACCATTGCAACTTGCAAATTTTGGATCTGTCTGTAAATAAAATTAGTGGTGAGGTAAGTGATCTCATAGAGGGATTGTCCGAATGCAGTAATAGTAGTTTAAAGGAACTTAGGTTGCGGTACAATGAATTAAGTGGGCAACTGCCTAATTCACTTGGGCGCCTTAAGCGTTTAAGGTCCCTTGTCCTTAAAGGGAACTTAATCTCAGGACCGGTTCCTAAAACTATCGAAAACTTGTCTGTCCTAAAGGAATTGGACCTCTCTTACAATAAAATGAATGGATCTATCCCGGAAAGTTTGGGGAAACTCATGGAACTAACTCACCTTCGACTTTACGAAAATTATTGGGAAGGGGCTTTATCACAACATCTTTTAGAGGGTCTAAAGAAACTAGAAGATTTCTCCGTCTCATCTTCATTTAAAACTTTTGTTTTCGATGTCAAACATGATAATTGGATTCCTCTTTTTAGCCTAAAATCCATTATTATCAGTGATTGTTCATTGGGTCCCAAGTTCCCATTATGGCTAAGAACTCAGAGAGAGCTTTCTTTCATAAGCCTCACAAGTGTTTCGATTTCAGACACAATGCCTGATTGGCTTTGGAAATTGTCTCCACAGCTTGATTGGCTTGATCTTTCTCATAATCAAGTCAATGGTTTACTTCCCAACACGTTGCAATTTCGAGCATTTGCTTTGGTGGATTTGAGTTTCAACCGGTTAACGGGCCAATTCCCGCTTTGGCATAATTTGTCAATTCTTCATTTGGGGAACAATTCACTTTCAGGACCAATCCCCGAAAAAATCAACACTGTGATGCCAAACTTGAGAGTTCTTGATCTTTTTGAGAACTTTCTTAGTGGTAACATCTCACCGTCCATTGTTGAAATGAAGAACTTGGAATCTATTGATCTATCAAACAATCTTTTTTCTGGGGAAATTCCTAGAAATTGGAACAATATGCAACAAATTGGCGTCATAGATTTATCGAACAACAATCTAGTTGGCAAATTTCCAAGCTCAATATGTTCATTGCCATATCTTTACAGCTTAAAATTGAGCACCAACCGTCTCCATGGCAAAATCTTTTCCTCCTTGGTGAGCTGTACAAGCTTGCAAACACTGGACATTGGAGACAACAAATTTTCCGGGGAAATACCAAATTCCATTGGAGAAAGCCATTCATCGCTGCTTGAGCTACGCATTCGTGGCAACATGTTCAGTGGAAACATTCCAAAACAACTCTGTCATCTTCCTTACCTCCATATCTTGGACCTCGCTCATAATAATTTATCAGGACCCCTCCCACCATGTCTAGGCAATTTGATTCGTTTGAGTACTTTCATGCCTTATGACCGACTACCACCTTCTGCAAGAGCGACGCACGCGAACCAAATGGAATTGGTTGTGAAGGGACGAAATATGAAAATTATCAATATTCTCAGCATTGTAAATATTATTGACTTTTCGAGCAACAAACTATGGGGAGAGATCCCGGATGAATTAACAAATCTTTCATCCTTAGGGGCCTTAAATTTATCGAGGAACAAATTGACAGGGAAGATACCGGAGAATATTGGAAGGTTACAACAATTAGAAGCTCTTGACCTCTCATGGAACCATCTTTCAGGTCCAATTCCTCCAAGCATGGCTTCCATAACTGCACTGGACTATTTGAACCTATCGCATAACAACTTGTCTGGACCAATTCCCTCGACCAACCAGTTCCAAACCTTCGATGATCCATCCATTTACGATGAAAATCTTGAACTTTGCGGGTCACCATTGACGACCAAATGCCCAACCCCAAATCAGGGTGATGTAGAAGACAAAGACGCTAAAACGAATGATGAAGAGGAGTTTGATAGGCTATGGTTCTACATTAGCATTGTAGTAGGATTTGCTGTGGGATTTTGGGCTGTTTGTGGCAGTTTGGTTGTGAAAAGTTCATGGAGACATGCTTTTTTCCAATTCATAGATAAGGTGATAGATTGGGTCTTCGATAGTTGTTGTCTGTGTTTTTAATTTTGTTGTTTCATCATTGGCATGGCAGTTGAAGTGGCTCATTTGTTAAATATCAATATGATGCCTGACATGCTTTTGTTTCCACTTTTATGCTTTTGTTTTTGTTTTTGTTGCTGTTGTACGAAGACATGGCTTCATTGATGAGAACCTCCTCAAAATTCTAGTCCAAAATTTGGTATGCAATGTTTTTTTTAGCATAGTAAAAGGCTATCCGAAATTAACAGATGTCGATCCCATTAACCAATCGAATATCTGAAATTAGTTGATGTCAGATATGATGGTGGATAATTCATATATAGGATTCAAACTATACCTTAGTCACATCAGATTCGGATTTGGATCTTGCCACATCTAATTCAAATCTAGCTCATTTATAGGCCTAGTCCAAATATATAATCTATGAAGAGCTATATTGTTTGAGCAATGTTACTTATAAATTTTATCCGGAAATTTACTTAGAAATATCAATTCATGGCTCATATTCATTCTATAGATAAACCCCACATTACACCTATTTAATCTCTATCACAAACAAATTATAGGTAAAAATTTGAGACTGCATTCTGGATTCGTTGGATTTCCAATATTGCTTTGTTTTGTGGAAATTGAAAAGTGCCCTTGAGAGAATTGTTCACTATGCAAGCCAGCCACCAAGTACTTGCTTGAATTGTCTTGGAAGTTCTTGAACAGCAATGATAAGTGCATAGAAAATTAACTTACAAAATGACTCAGTCAAGACTCTCAAAGTCCAGAGTCATGGGTCAGAAAATTTATAAATTTAAGGTTCACGACTTCTATAATTTTTTTTCCCCACTAGATGCAACAGTTACCTATAATATTTGATTTTGAATCATTGCCCTTGTTATGAAAATTAAAAATACCCTCTTGTTATATTTTTTATTTAGCAGAATTAATAAAAAAAATTCCTAATTACCATCCTATGAAATAATAAAATTATCAAACTTATTCTAACATCATTAAAAATTATTAATTAATTTAATAATTTATTAATAAAAATAATCGGATGTAATTTCCAAAACTAGACAATTCATATTTTAAACAAATTTTAAGAAACATATTTGTAATTTTTTTTTCCGAAAAATGATGTCATAATAATTTGACCTACAAAACATTATTTTAGAGACAAATTTTAAAAATATGAGAAAAACCAATAGGAAGTTTAAGCCTTGACTAAATAATATTTTATAATTATGAAAATACTTCTAGGTTAATAATAGTAATCATCTAATTATATAATCGTTTTATCCCACAATATATCTCAATTAAAAAACAAACAAACCCTATATCAATTAATTCACAATCAAATTTTAAAATTTCTTGTCACATTTGCTAAGCTGTGGGCCGCAACTTCAACGTAAAAGACCCCATCATTAGGGTTGCGTAATTCTACCTACACTAAAAAAATCATTCAATATGTCTTATTCTTAGTACTCTTTATTAAATTATTTAGAATTATAATTTATTCTCAATATATTCTATTTTTTTTTTCACAAAATACCCTTCCACATAAAATCATAATTTGTGATACTCCCAAATAATCAACAAATTAATTCAAAAAAAATTCTTCCATCTCTTCTCAACGATGGGTCTCTCTCTCTCTCTCTCCATATATATATTTATATATATGTATATGTATATATCATATATAGATTTCATTTAGATCTCTTGAACTTTGTTGAGTATGGCTGCAAACGAGCCGAGCTGAGCCAAACTTTTGAATCTTCAAGCTCATTTATTAAGAATTAGTCAAGCTTGAGCTCGAACTGACCTCTAGTCGAGCTTCAGAAATCGAGCTTGAGTTCAACTCGTCAAATATTTGTTGAATTCAAGCTCGGCTCAAGCTCGCTCGATTACATAAATGAGCCGAGTTCGAATTCGAGCTCGAGCTTGAAAAAAAATTAAATTTAAATTAATTTACTCATTAAAAGAAAAAAAATACAAAATTATAAATAAAATATATAATAATACTTCTATTAATAATAAATTTCATCAATCAAACAAGCTTAAAAATCGAGTTCGAACTCGTTCATTTAGTAAACTAGTCGCACTCAAACAAGTTTTAAACGAGCCGAGCTCGAGTTATTCATGAACAATTCAATTCGTTTGCAGCCTTATTATTGAGTAAGGTTTGTTTTTCAACATGGACTGTGCTCTGTCTCTCTATAGTTGTTTACTTTTTTCTATTTAGTAGGTTTTCTTGGTTTTTATTTTTTTATTTTTATGATGATTCTAATGCTTTCTATGGCTTCATCATTTTTAGATTGATGTTTTGTGAAGTGGGTTTTCCATTGAGAGATCAACACATTTCGCTCTTTTTTTGAAAATCTCATCACGAAGATCAGAGAATGACCAATGAGATTGTTCTAGGGTTTCCTTTTTTGTTCGATGATAATGTGAGTTTTGATGGGGGGGGATGAATTGAAATTTTGGTGAGAAAAAGAAAATGAAGTGAAAATAATTAAAATTTGAGAAAAAAAATGACGAGACTTGAATATAGAGTGTACCATGAGAGCATCTCTAACAGTAATAGACATTTTATCTATCTAAACATTACTATAAAGTATACATTTTATTTTACTTATCAACTGTTTCATGTTTCTATTCCAACCATACTCTTTATTTTAGTTATTTATCTAAATACTATTAACTTTATAGAATGTCACATCAGCAACAAAGATAGGAGAAAATGATCTTAATGATTAAATACAATTTGCCTAACCTTGGAGGCTAACTACATGTAGTTAATGAATGCGAGTTAAACTAAAATGCCTCATCATGCTTAGTGCATAGGAGTTGAAAAAAGTGAGTCATACTAAATATTTTAACTAACAAGCATTATATGCCTAATAGGTTAGAAATGCTCTGAAAGAAATTATTTTATTTTAGAGTTTAATGTATATTATGCTTACTAGTAAATTTATATTAAAATATAATAAGAACTAAAATCTCAAAATTTTAAGGCCCACATATTGATATTAAACTCATGAGAACATATACTACACTTCATCTTGATCTTAGCCAAAAGGTCCGAGCCCAATTCTCAATTGGGCTTCTCAAAATTTTAAGGCCCGCATATTGAACTCTTGAGAACAGATACTACACTTGATCCTAACCAAAAGACCCAGAAAGGTATGCTTCAAAAGTCATTGGGCTCGCCCTTTGAAAGCCCACTAACACTTGTCTCTTTCTCCATGTGGGACTACATAGTAAGTAATGCTTCACCCTCTCTCTACGACTTTTGAACTTGAATCATAGCACTTTCTAGACCGTCACTGTTACTGTTTTTATTACATTCCATTGAAGGTATTTTGGACAGTTTATGGGCATATTGATTAATTTTAGGGTCTTAAAATTAATAATTGAACCAACTTTCAATATTTTTTATGGTGATTCGAATTTAAGATCTTAAATTTTATCTAAATTTTTACCGTTTAGCCAACTTTTGAATATAAAATTTAAATTAGTAATTTTTGCATCTCAAATAGTGAAAAAACAAAAAGAATTTTAAATAAATGATTATAATTTTTTTAAAGGGCCTCACTTAAATTATTTATTTATTTTTGTCTTAGGTCTCAAAGAGGCTTTGGCCGCCTCTGTTTGCATCAATGCCATCACTGCAACACCAATAACTCATGATATGTGTGTGTACAATCCAGTGTTGTTGGCGTGAATACTATCACAATTTTTTTCTAATTAGTACAAATTTGAAATGAACATGGTTTTGAAAATCGGACCGGACCGGCCGGTTCAACCGGTTGAACCGCCGACCGGTTGAGGTTCCGGTCCGGGTACACCCACTAAACCGGCCATAGTGCAAAACCGGCCTATTTTCGGAGAACCGGAAAAATCGGCGGTCGAACCGCCGAACCGGTCAACCCGGTTCCGGTTCACCGAGTTGAGAAAACAGATTTTTTGTATTTTTTTCTTTTTTGTTCTTTCTTTCTTTCTTATTTTATATATATATATATATTTATATTATATATAATAAAAATTTAATTGGAAACTCTCTTTTAAGGGTTTCCTCTTGTGAGGAATCCCATTGAGAGCTTGAAATTATTGTGAAAGCTTTTATCTATTTATAAGAAAAAAATTCTTTTAAAAAAACTCAAGAAATCTATGTAGGATTCAATCAAATTTATTGGAGGGAAACTTAAAATTTTGATATTCCTCCAAAATTTTTGCTCTTCTTTCAATCAAATTATTTGAATTAAAATCATATGGAGGGAATATTGAATTTTTGATTTCTTCTTCCAAAATTAAAATTAATAATATTTTTAAATATATTTTTATATTTTTTAATAAAAAAGTATTAAGAGAAATATTTAAGATTATTAAAATTTTTAATTTTATTACTTATATTTTTATTTAAATAGAATTTTAATATATTTATGATGTCACGGTTCGATTCTGGTTCAACCCGACGGTTGAACCGATAACTCATCCACCCGATCATTTTTCTGGTTCAATCACCGGTCTGATTTTTAAAACATTGGAAATGAATGCAATCGAAGTTTTACTTTGTTTTTGTGTTTGTTGTTCAAATTAAAGAATAAGAGCTGGAAGAGCTTTTAGTTTTCGAGTATTGCGAACTTATGATATTTACACAAAAGGACTTAACCCAAGTAGAGATGGAGAGAGGTAAAATTGGAGGAAATTAAAATGATAAAGTCAAAACAATAAATCAACTTTAAAAGTTAAAAATAAATAAATTTATTAATAAAAATCTTAGTGTCAACTTATTGTTTAAGTTTATCAATCTTACTTCTAAGTTCTTTGCAAAATCTAATGGATCAAAAATCCCTTGGAAAAGTGATGCATGAACTTAATTTATGTACATCAATATTTATGTTCTTCCAATTTCCTTGGTTTGATTGGTTTAGCTTACGAAATATATGCACTTCAAAATAGGTGATGTGTTTGTATTCAATACATATTGAATTTTAACAAATTAACCATATATGTTTTCATATGTTAGACACGTCACATGACTTGTAAATTTTTTGGACACACCTACGTTTTTTTTTTTTTTAAAGTTAATTTGGGGGCCAAAATAAAATAAATAAAAACAAAAAAGAAGAAAAGTAAGGGGAAAAAAAAACACCAACATATCTATTGATACTTCTTATATCTTTGTACCTTAAATTTATATCTATAACAAATAAAAATGTGGAACTTATTTATATTTGTCATGTCCCTTATGTGATTATATGGGCATGGGGTTTAATTTCAAAGATATTGATTGGGTTTACGGGTTCCTAGGAGTCCAGTTAGAAGAGCATTTGATCACTGTTGTTTTTAATTGGAACTCTGGCAACTACCACGGGACGGTCATTATCTAGAAAGTAAATTCGTATGTGTTTATATGACTATGTGCTTATGTGGAGTGAATTACTATTGTCCTTTGTATTAGGACGTGAGTGAGTTAGCTTCGGCACATGTGTAAATGTGCTAATCTCTTTTGTTACCCTTATTAGGATGTCAGGACGTAGACGCGGTGGCGGTAGGCGTGGTAAGCCTAGAAGGCACGAGGTGCCTTTACCGGATGAGATTCTGGCATAAGAAGAAGGGGTTGGTCAAGCCAATGTGGCCGAACTAGTTGGTCAACAGGCCATAGACGCCTTAGCTCGCAAAATGGCCAGAGCGTTACGGGAATCCATGGACATTCTCAGGGTTGAGAATCAAGTCCAGGCCCAAATAGCTAAGACAGAGCCATCTTTCTTGAAACGAGAGTTTTTCCGGTCGAATCTAGATGAGTTTTTGGGTGATCCCAATGAGCCACTAAAGGCGGATAAGTGGCTCGAGAAAATAGTGAAAACGTTCGAGATGTTTGGCGTCGAGGACGACTAGCTGAGAGTGACCTTGGTATCCTTCCAGTTGAAGGGAGATGCGGGTCAGTGGTTGAAGTTTGTGCGTGGGTCCATTAGGGTGACTTGGGAGGCTTTTGTCAGTGCCTTCCAAGACAAGTTTTTGCCTTCCACTGTCAGGGAGAAGTTGAGAGATCAGTTCTCCAAGTTTGTACAGTTGAACACTCCGATAGCTGAGTTTGAAGCCATATTTACTAGCTTGTTAAGGTTTTCACCAGAACTCGTGGCGAATGAGGAACGCCGTTGTTTAGAGTTCGAGAAGAGGTTAAGGACTAGGCTAATGTTTAAAGTGGCCGGGTCGATGATTAGAGATTATGGATACCTTGTAGAGGCGGCGGCGGCTCATTTTGAGACCGTGATGCAGATGGTGGAGGAGAGGATGAAGGGCTCCAGGAGGAGTCATGATAATCAAGGGAATAGTAAAATGTAGAGGGGTTCTAACCCAAAACAGTCCTATGAAGCTCAGTCGAGGTCCATTTTTCCAGTGTCGAGTTCGGATTCTGGGAGAGGTGGTCAGGGAGATTTCACTTGTTACAAGTGTGGCCAGTTGGGCCACAAGTCACCAGCTTGCCTGCAAAGAGGAGAAGGGCAACAGTTTGTATCGTCTTTGGCTCGTTCTCAGAGCCAAAGTCAGGGAAGAGGCAGCCGCTTATTAGTGTGGGTAGGTAGGGCAAATGAATAGGTTTTGCCCACAGTTGGGTGGCACACCTGGTGCGTCTGGTTCAAGGCAGACACAGAGCCACCAATTGGCACAGTCAGCATAGACCTCGAGGGCTAATCAGGGAGCCTCTTCAGCTCAGCCAATGTATCAGCTTATGCTCCGAGAGGTGAGCAGGTTAAGCAGAGACCTACAGGGTGTGTGTATGCTGTTACCGTGCCAGAACTTGTACCAACTCTTTCAGTAGTGAGAGGTATTTTTTTGTTTTGCAATTCAGCTGCTAATTTGTTAATTGATACGGGGTGCATCCCATTCATTTATTGTGATAACCCAACCCGTACTATGCTTAATTATATATGTGATTATGTGTTTGATATGAATTTGCAAGTTTGAGTATGAGAAATATGTGAATTTGAAAAAATATTTGTTGAAATTAGGATTACCTGTTGCAATTAAAACTTTGAATTGAAATTAAAGGCCATAGAAGTGCGATAAACAAAAACCGACTTCATAGCTATGATTAGCATGATTTTTAGAGCCTTTGGTGAGATTTTGAAAAATTATGATTCGTAATGAATAAATTAAGATTTTTGAGTTAAGTGTCTATGTTTAGCCTTTTTGTTCTTCATTTTGTTGGAAGAGAGCTCAAAGTGTAAGTTAGAGAGAGAGGAAGAGAAGAAAGCTAGGGATTTGAAGGGAATCAAGGGGCAAACCATAGATTTGAGTTAAGGAATAGAAATTTACTTACAAACTTTGTTTCTAACTCATCTTTGTCTTGAAATCATGAAGAAATTAGGAATTTTGAGCTAGGGTTTTAAGTTGTGTGGTGGCTTGAGCTAAAGGCATGAAATTGAACCCTAATTTCTCCATCTTTGTTTGATTTAAGTTCACTCTTGTGATTGAACCATGAAACAAATCCTAGATAATTCATGAAAACAAGATTTGTTGAAAGATTGCTCATGGATCATGTATTTTGAATTTGTTTATGAAATGTATGAATACGGGAAAGAGATGAGTCCATGAATTTGTTGTTGATGCAAGATTGATATGTTTAATGTGGAATTACACTTGTATCATACTCATATATCATGTTTTTGAGTTGTTTTTACATGAATTTGGGTTTGGAAATGAATTTAGGAAGTTTGCATCTTTGAACCATTTTCAGACTGTCTGATTTTGCCCAGACCGCACGAGCGGCCACGGGCAGCGCATGAACAGAACATGAAAAAAAAAGAGGTTTTCATTCTGCTTCTTGGGTGCTCGAGCGGCCAGTGTTTCTGCTCGAGCGGATTTGGGCTGCACGAGCGGGTGAAGACTTTCGTACGTGCGGAACCCCTGTTTTAGCCCAACTTCAAAAGGGCATATCTCTTTCATTCGGACTCTTTTTTAAGTGATTCTTGAGCCTAAATTCAAGCCCTCGAAGTCTAGTTTCTAATGGTGATGGTATCACATCCAAATTCTAAGTAAAAAAAATGCTTGAAGGTTGTTTATTTTCTTTTAACCATTTCATGCCATTTTTTACCCTAACTTAGTTTCCTTTCGCTTTTTACTATTTCCTTAAATCTTAAATAAGTAAACATGATATGTTCAATGAAAAATATATGAACTTATTGTAGGAAACATTAATTTAAGTCATGAACATTTATGGCCATTTAAAGTACATCTTTGGAACATGCTTTGTACGTGATTCACATGTAAAGAAGATTAGCATTGAACAATTGAGAGAAATTAAAGAAAAGTGTACAAATTGAAAAAAATGATTTATCAAATGTGTATGTGACATGTTTGGTGTAGGTCATGTGCTAGAGGCAACGCTGCAAGACCAAACGCACTGTGAGTAGTAATATAGTATACTTATACTCTTTGTTGCGTATCTTGAACCATGAACGGTGATTGGTGTCAATATTATGAGTTGATTGGAAAAGATGAAACTTCATTGATATTATATGACATGTGCTAAATGATTTGGCCCAAGGCCGCTTGTTAAATGATTTGGCCCGAGGCCGCTTGTTAAATGATTTGGCCCCGAGGCCGCTTGATAAATGATTGGGCCCGATGCCGCTTGTTATATGATTGGACCCGAGGCCGCTTGTTATATGCTTGGGCCTGAGGCCGCTTGGTTTATATGATTATGGATATTGTGAGAATCTTATGATCATCTACTTACACTGCTTTATTGTATTATTACTCATTGAGCTTCGCTCACCAAATTTCATGTATGCACATGTAGGTGATCAACAGCATGGAGCACACCCCTAGAGTCAGCTTCAGGAGCCTTTTGTGACCCAATCGAGTCATGCCTCCGAGATGAAGTTTTGTCTTGACTCACACCACACTTTGACCTTATTATGTTTTGGTTTTCATGGTCTTGGGTTGTAAACATTATGTACAATTTTCCTCTGGCTCTTATATTTTTGATGAGTATGTATATGTATTATTGTGTTATGTGGTTAACTCTATGATTTTGCTCATGATTGGCACATCTCAATGGACTTCTCTTTAATATATGCTTCTGTTTATGGCTCCATTAACATGAATATTTTTGCATAATCATTTGAGGCCTTCGGTAATCTACGGATTACTGGCAGGTTATGACCCAAACTTTTATGGGCGGGTTCGAGTCATAACAGAGTGGTATCAGGGCACGAGTTAATATCTCACACACGAGTCCATACGAGCAACAAGAAGTCTAGAAAAGGTTTAAGTTGCATCCATAATGCATTCACATCAGGTATGACATGGAAATGTACATTTGTATATGTGACTTATATGCATATTATCTTTGAAAATTATAATGCATGTTCCTCAGATCATGGTGAGAACAAGGGTAGAAAATGGGGAGGATTCAACCTCCGTACAACTTGATAGGATGGAAGCAATAATGATGGGAATGGCTAAGGCTTTTAGACAACAATAACAATAACAACAGCAACAACAACCACCACCGCCACCAATGCCCTTGCCCTCGCCTGTAGTGCAAGACCATCAATCTGACGACCAAACCATTACTCTCACAAAGGAATTTAAGAAGGTGAAACCGCCATCGTTCAAAGGAGGAATTGATCCACTAAAGGCGGAGGCGTGGGTGCTTGGTATCGAGAAATTGTTTGAAGTCTTTCCATGCACAGAGGCACAGAAAGTCTTTCTAGCTGCCTTTACATTAGAAGATGAGGCGCGCTGCTGGTGGATGCTTATTTGAAGAGAACATCAATAGATGAATTGTGCTCAATTCTTGGAGATTTTTTATGAGAAGTACTTCCCACAGAGTATCCATGATAGGAAGGTGTCGGAGTTTGAAAACTTGAAGCAAGGGAGCAAAACTGTAACGGAGTATGAGGCACAATTTACCAAACTAGCCCGTTTCGCACCATACATGGTCGATATAGACTACAAGAAGGCAAGGAAATTTGAGGGAGGTCTGCCAGACTCCATTCTTGAGAAGATTACTGTATTGCAAGTACAGAAATATGTGGATGTATTGGATAAGGCCATCATAACGGAAGGTAACCAAGCCAGCCGCAACTGGTACTCGGATTGGAAAGGCAAAACGCAGGGTTCCAATATGCACAAAAGGTCAGCGTCCTCACAAAATAAGAAGCAAAATTTGGGAACTTCCAACACTGCGGGGTTTAACCGGGATTCACCATCAACTTGCCTGGAGTGTAGGAAAAAGCATCGAGGGGTTTGCCATCGAGCATCAAGAGCTTGCTTTAAGTGTAGGAAGACGGGACATATGATGAGAGATTGGCCTATATTTGGGCAACAAAAAGGGAATAGGCCAACTGCTAGTTCAGCCGGTTCCACTCCTGCAACAAAGATCCCAACAAGGCCTACTACTTCTCAAGAAAATGTTAGACAAGGAAGAGTCTTTGCTCTTGTTCCAGGTGACGTCCAAAATTTAGATGCTGTGGTTTCAAGTACGCTTTCCGTCAATGGCCAACCTGCTCATGTGCTACTTGATTCGAGTTCCACTCATTCATTTGTTTCAAAAACCTTTGCTCCTAATTTGAATAGATCTATAGAACCCTTGAATTATGTGCTGTGTGTGTCTCTCCCATCTGGGGATTATATGTTTTGTGCTTCTATGTATCCGGTATGTGAGCTTTTACTATTCATTATGTGCTAATTTGATGCCTCTTGACATGGTACACTTTGATGTAATTTTGGGAATAGATTGGTTAGCTAAGTATCATGCAACCATCGACTGTGTGTCCAAACAAGTTGTTTTCTGCCCACTGGGTCAAGAAGAATTTACTTTTGTGGGACATGGAGTGGTGCCTTCACCTTATTTGATATCGGCTATGAAAGCTTGTAAACTACTTCAGAAGGGTTGTAGGGGTTATTTGTGTAGTATTTTGCATGCAGAGACAACTGAGGTGGGTGTTGAAAATATTCAGATTGTTAGTGAGCTTCCGGATTTATTTCCAGAAGAATTGCCAAGGGACTTGATAGACCGTGAGATTGAATTTGTTATTGATATTGTACCGGGTACTCAACATATTTCCAAGGCTCTGTACAAACTGTCTCCGGCAGAAATGAAGGAATTGAAAATACAGTTGCAAGAATTGCTTGACAAAGGGTTCATCTGATCGAGTACATCGCCATGGAGCGCACCCCGTTTTGTTTGTGAAAAAGAAGGATGGGACCCTTCGGTTGTGTATTGATTACCGAGAACTTAATAAGGTAACGGTGAAGAATAAGTATCCTTTACCATGGATTGATGATTTGTTTGACCAATTACAGGGGGCACAAGTGTTTTCAAAGATCAACTTGAGATCCGAGTACCATCAGTTGAAAGTCAAAACAGAGGATGTTGAAAAGACCGCCTTTCAAACCAGGTAAGGCCATTACAAATTTTTAGTTATGCCATTTGGGGTAACAAATGCACCGGCAGCTTTTATGGATTTAATGAATCGGGTTTTCAAACCGTTCATGGATGAGTTTGTGGTGGTATTCATTAATGACTTCTTAATTATTCGAAGAGTAGTGAGAATCATGAAAGGCATTTGAGATTAATTCTTCAAACACTTAGGGACAAGAAGTTATATGCTAAATTAAAGAAGTGTGAATTTTGGTTGAATGAAGTTGTGTTTTTGGGACATGTAATTAGCAAGGATGGTGTGTCTATCGATCTGCAAAAGATAGAAACTATTGTGAATTGGCCTACTTCTACCAATGTTACAGAAGTACGCAGTTTTATGGGTTTAGCGGGTTACTATCGAAGATTTGTTAAAGATTTCTCCAAGATTGCAGTGCCGCTCACCCAGTTAACCCGAAAAAGTGTTCCATTCGAGTGGACAGAACAAAGGGAGTCCGCCTTCCAAGAATTAAAGACAAGACTCACAACAGCACCGGTTCTTGCTTTACCATCAGGTACAGAAGGGTTTGTGATCTATAGTAATGCTTTTCATAAGGGTTTGGGGTTTGTACTTATGCAGAATGGAAGAGTGATTGCGTATGTGTAATGACCCCAAAATGTATGACGTCATTATTCGTACTTAATTATGCATTTACATGATTTACTTGAAGAATATCTGTTGAATTAGAAAAATATCTGTTGGAATTATGACTTCGGGACTGAAATCGATGACCGTAAAGGGTTCAGAAAATGAAATTGAACATATCTATGCGATACCGGGAATTTTTAGAACCATCTGAAGCGATAAATTGAAGACTGAATTTCGTCTGAATCGTTAGGCCATGTTTGGCCCATGTTTTTGGTACAACCCAACATATTTGATATATATGACTTTTAGATAAGGCTTGACCATGTTTTGACTCAACAAAGAAGAAAGAAAAATCTGGGAGAAAAGAGAGAGAAGAGAGAGTTCGAGAGAAAGAGAGGAACAAGGGAGAAGAGGTGAAAAGAACAAGAGGAAATCAAGCTTGATTCTCTTCAACCAAGGATTCAAGGTAAGATTTACATGTAATTGAT
The DNA here is from genome assembly GCA_036172215.1 of Camellia granthamiana. NCBI lineage: Eukaryota > Viridiplantae > Streptophyta > Magnoliopsida > Ericales > Theaceae > Camellia > Camellia granthamiana. The sequence continues at coordinate 234,616 of JAXFYN010000107.1, read as the reverse complement.
TGTTGGTACTTGGAATCTAGCATGATGATCTCAAGAGTATGGCTTTAAATGTTATGACTTCATGTTTATTTGGCAAATTGAGGGAGAACCTCCATGGTTTTCAAGAAATGAAGCTTTAATGTGTAAATTCATGGTTTTATCTCATTTCATGGGTTTAATCTTGTGTATGATGCATATGGGTTATTGAGAAGTTTTGATGATCAATTTAAGTTGTATTTCCAATGTTTTGGACCTTGAATGCTCTGATTTTGAAGTTGGTTTTGGTAAAAATGGAGCCACGGTTTTGCAGAGTTTTGAACTGATTTTCCACCCAGTTTTGCACTGTCCGCTCGAGCGTGGGTCGGTCCGCTCGAGCGGAGATTTCGCACATCCAGCATCTTGGTTCAGTTTTCAGCCCGCTCGAGCGGAGGTTGGTGCGCTCGAGCGGTGACCTGTTTTTGGGAAATTTCATGAAATGTTTTAATGCATGATTTTGGCATCCTCATTGCATTTTTAGCGTTCTTAAAGCCTAATTAAGTCATGATAATGAAGTCATGAGATTGAAACGTCATTAAGAGTATATGTGGGCATGATTTAATGATGATATATGTTAAGGATTTGTGTTATCATGTTGCTATCTGCAGGTCAAAACGTGAAGGCCGTACAACCGGTTCTGGAAAACCACTGTAAGTAACATTACTGTAAAAATACGTCATTATGAATTATATTCCAAAAGTGTTATGAGTTGACATGATATGTTTTAAAATGTGAATTTAACTGTGAATGAGTGATTATTATGATATGGTTTCTAATATGATATTTGTTTCTATAAACGAATGTTTTATTTGTAAATCTAGTATGGCATTTACGGATAGTCCCAAGTCATGAGGGACGGCATGAAAATGCATGGTCCATGACTAGTCCCAAGTCATGGGGGACGGCATGAAAATGCATGGTCCATGACTAGTCCCAAGTCATGGGGGACGGCATGAAAATGCGGGTCCATGACTAGTCGTTAATTCGACGTTATGAAAATGTGTTTAATCGGTGTACGGACCGGTTAAACTAGTCGTTAATTCGACGTTATGAAAATGTGTTTAATCGGTGTACGGACCGGTTACTCCAGTCGTTAGTCGACGTTATGAAAAGGTTATGTTACCACCGACGGTCTATGAACGGGTGGCTACGTGTATGAAACGGTTATGAGAATGTTATGGAAAGGTTATTAAAAGGTTATGGCATATGTCGATTGGTATATTCCCATATGAATACTGTTGACTGATCATTGAGTATGATGGATGTATATTTACGGATCTATGGTTGAATGAAATGTTGAATTTCCTTTTACTTTAATGTTACTTGCTGAGCCTTAGCTCATTATTTGTATGTATATGTATTTATAGGTGTGCCCGCTGGGAGTCAAGCCTAGGCAGAGTTCAAGTCGAGCCGCCATTCTATAGCCACCAGAGTTTTGAGAGCCTCAAGCCGAGGTCAGGCTTGGAAGGCCGTTTTGCGAGCTTTCCTATGTTGTATCTGAGTCTTGTGTTGTATATATGAATTTTTGTTACATGTTATGTATATGATGTGGGTAATTAACAATATTTTTGGCATGTAAATATCTGTTCATATAGATGCACAGCTCTTGGACTATTTAGTTTCTTATTTCGCTTCCGCGAGCCCCGTTTATTTATGTTTTGTATAGAAAGGCCTGTGGTAATCTAGGATTACTGGCCGGTCTCGTCACCAAACTTCTAGGGGCGGGTTTGGGGCGTGACAGAATGGTATCAGAGCGCACGAGTTAATTACCCACACACGTGTCCATATGAGCTGTTAGGTGCATTAGAAAAGAAATAGAGCATGGCATGAGCATATGCGCATGTGTGTGTGTTTCTGAATATGGAGAACAAGACCTGTATATGATGGAACTACAGAGAAATGGTTATGTTGCGAATGAAATGCTCTATCTGCTATGGGTATAGATCAATGGAGAACACAAATGCACGGAATGTAAATGAGACAGAATCAGTGATTGATTAAGGAAGGAAAATGGTACAGGTAATTTCTTCACTGTGTGAACATGTTATGTAACTTTGATTGCTCCATGATTGAACACGTTATATGATATACTTGGAATGAAGCATTCCCATGGAGAACTTTTCAAATGTGGATTTCATGTTGATTATTAGAAGATGAATTTCTTTTATGATGATATGATAATGGAACTTGGACTTGTTTCCGTACATGTCTTTCCAGCATGATTGTTATGATATGATATTGTTTTCACTGCTATGAGATGGAATCAAGAGTTGTTTTGTCATGTTGAATAATTGAATAGAACCGTTGAATTGTTCTTTTTATAAGATGACACTTCTGTGAACTATTGAATGGCTACGGGGTGAATAATAACATGTAACTGAGATGTCTAATTGAGATTTTGCCAGGATAAGTAAAGTTTGGAGGACCAAACTTCTTAAGGTGGGGAGAGTGTAATGACCCCAAAATGTATGACGTCATTATTCGTACTTAATTATGCATTTACATGATTTACTTGAAGAATATCTGTTGAATTAGAAAAATATCTGTTGGAATTATGACTTCAGGACTGAAATCGATGACCGTAAAGGGTTCAGAAAATGAAATTGAACATATCTATGCGATACCGGGAATTTTTAGAACCATCTGAAGTGATAAATTGAAGACTGAATTTCGTCTGAATCGTTAGGCCATGTTTGGCCCATGTTTTTGGTACAACCCAACATATTTGATATATATGACTTTTAGATAAGGCTTGACCATGTTTTGACTCAACAAAGAAGAAAGAAAAATCTGGGAGAAAAGAGAGAGAAGAGAGAGTTCGAGAGAAAGAGAGGAACAAGGGAGAAGAGGTGAAAAGAACAAGAGGAAATCAAGCTTGATTCTCTTCAACCAAGGATTCAAGGTAAGATTTACATGTAATTGATTGTTGGTACTTGGAATCTAGCATGATGATCTCAAGAGTATGGCTTTAAATGTTATGACTTCATGTTTATTTGGCAAATTGAGGGAGAACCTCCATGGTTTTCAAGAAATGAAGCTTTAATGTGTAAATTCATGGTTTTATCTCATTTCATGGGTTTAATCTTGTGTATGATGCATATGGGTTATTGAGAAGTTTTGATGATCAATTTAAGTTGTATTTCCAATGTTTTGGACCTTGAATGCTCTGATTTTGAAGTTGGTTTTGGTAAAAATGGAGCCACGGTTTTGCAGAGTTTTGAACTGATTTTCCACCCAGTTTTGCACTGTCCGCTCGAGCGTGGGTCGGTCCGCTCGAGCGGAGATTTCGCACATCCAGCATCTTGGCTCAGTTTTCAGCCCGCTCGAGCGGAGGTTGGTGCGCTCGAGCGGTGACCTGTTTTTGGGAAATTTCATGAAATGTTTTAATGCATGATTTTGGCATCCTCATTGCATTTTTAGCGTTCTTAAAGCCTAATTAAGTCATGATAATGAAGTCATGAGATTGAAACGTCATTAAGAGTATATGTGGGCATGATTTAATGATGATATATGTTAAGGATTTGTGTTATCATGTTGCTATCTGCAGGTCAAAACGTGAAGGCCGTACAACCGGTTCTGGAAAACCACTATAAGTAACATTACTGTAAAAATACGTCATTATGAATTATATTCCAAAAGTGTTATGAGTTGACATGATATGTTTTAAAATGTGAATTTAACTGTGAATGAGTGATTATTATGATATGGTTTCTAATATGATATTTGTTTCTATAAACGAATGTTTTATTTGTAAATCTAGTATGGCATTTACGGATAGTCCCAAGTCATGGGGGACGGCATGAAAATGCATGGTCCATGACTAGTCCCAAGTCATGGGGGACGGCATGAAAATGCATGGTCCATGACTAGTCCCAAGTCATGGGGGACGGCATGAAAATGCGGGTCCATGACTAGTCGTTAATTTGACGTTATGAAAATGTGTTTAATCGGTGTACGGACCGGTTAAACTAGTCGTTAATTCGACGTTATGAAAATGTGTTTAATCGGTGTACGGACCGGTTACTCCAGTCGTTAGTCGACGTTATGAAAAGGTTATGTTACCACCGACGGTCTATGAACGGGTGGCTACGTGTATGAAACGGTTATGAGAATGTTATGGAAAGGTTATTAAAAGGTTATGGCATATGTCGATTGGTATATTCCCATATGAATACTGTTGACTGATCATTGAGTATGATGGATGTATATTTACGGATCTATGGTTGAATGAAATGTTGAATTTCCTTTTACTTTAATGTTACTTGCTGAGCCTTAGCTCATTATTTGTATGTATATGTATTTATAGGTGTGCCCGCTGGGAGTCAAGCCTAGGCAGAGTTCAAGTCGAGCCGCCATTCTATAGCCACCAGAGTTTTGAGAGCCTCAAGCCGAGGTCAGGCTTGGAAGGCCGTTTTGCGAGCTTTCCTATGTTGTATCTGAGTCTTGTGTTGTATATATGAATTTTTGTTACATGTTATGTATATGATGTGGGTAATTAACAATATTTTTGGCATGTAAATATCTGTTCATATAGATGCACAGCTCTTGGACTATTTAGTTTCTTATTTCGCTTCCGCGAGCCCCGTTTATTTATGTTTTGTATAGAAAGGCCTGTGGTAATCTAGGATTACTGGCCGGTCTCGTCACCAAACTTCTAGGGGCGGGTTTGGGGCGTGACAGTATTATCTCGACAATTGAAGTCACATGAAAAGAATTACCCTACGTATGATTTGGAATTAGCTGTTGTGGTGTTTGCGTTGAAGATTTGGTGGCATTATCTTTATGGAGCAACATATGAAGTCTACACTGACCACAAGAGCCTCAAGTATTTTTTTACCCAAAATGAGCTTAATATGCGTCAAAGGCGGTGGTTAGAACTCATCAAGGATTATGACTTGCAGATTCATTATCATTCCAGCAAAGCCAACACAGTAGCAGATGCTCTTAGTAGCAAGTCAACGAGAAACTTAGCATGTGTACTTACAGAGCAGAATGAACAATTACTTGACTTGGAAAGAATGGAGATGAAAATTGTGCTACATTAACGAGATAGAATGTTAGCTGCGATGGCCATACAACCAGCTATTATTAAGGAAATCAAACGAAAGCAATTGGAGGATGAATTTCTCAAGAAAGTACATGATGAGATAGAAGCAAAGCCGAGACCGGGATTTTCCTTGGAAGCTCAAGTGTTGAAATTTAAGGGAAGATTGTGTGATCCTAACATCCCCGAAATTAAAGGAAGGGTTTTGGAAGAAGCTCACAAATCTAGATTTGCTATGCATCCCGGAAATACCAAAATGTACCAAGATCTCAAGCAAGCTTTTTGGTGGCCTAACATAAAAAGAGAAATTGCAGAGTTCATTTTGAGGTGCCTTCAATGTCAATAAATGAAAAGGGAGAACCAAAGACCGACGGGGTTACTTCGACCTCTCCCTATTCAGGAATGGAAGTGGGAACATATAACTATGGATTTTATTATGGGCTTACCCCGAACACCCCGAGGTATGGATTCTATATGGGTTATTGTGGATAGATTGACTAATTCTGCTTATTTTCTGCCTATGAAACTGTCTATAGTGCTGATAGACTTACTACAGTGTACATTGTGGAGATTATTCGATTGCATGGTGTTCCGGTTTCCATTGTGTCGGATAGAGATTCTAAGTTTGTGTCAAGATTTTGGCAAAGCTTACAAAAAGCATTAGGGACAGAGTTGAGGTTCAGTACTGTATTTCATCCACAAACTGATGGAAAATCTGAAAGAACTATACAGACATTGGAGGACATGCTCTGAATGTGTGTTTTGGATTTCCGTGAAAGTTGGGAGGCTCATTTACCTTTGGCGGAATTTGCCTATAATAACAGTTTCCACTCCAGTATTGGAATGACACCATATGAAGCCTTGTATGGGAGAAGATGCCGAACTCCAGTTTATTGGACCGAGGTTGGAGATAGGTCGTTGATTGGGCCTGAAATTATGCAAGTTACTACGGAAAACATTCAAGTCATCCAACAGAGATTAAAAACTGCTCAAAGCCGACAAAAGAGCTATGCGGATCAAAGGAGGAGAGACTTAGAGTTTGAAGTTGGGGATCATGTTTTTGTCAAAGTCACTGCAATGAAAAGGCACACAAGATTTGGAAAGAAAGGGAAATTATCACCACGGTACATAGGGCCGTTTCAGATTCTGGAAAGATTGGGTCCGGTTGCTTATCGAATCGCTTTACCACTGGGCATCGAGCAAGTACACAATGTTACAACACTACATTCGGGACCCTTCTCATGTTATTGACTATTATCAAATTGTGTTAGATGACGACATGGTTTATGAAGAGAAACCACTTCGCATCCTTGATTGACAAGTTAAGCAACTACGGAACAAGATTATCCCAATTGGAAAAGTGGAATGAAGGGAACATCATGAGAACGAAGCCATTTGGGAACGGGAAGAAGAAATACGACAACAATACCCGGAATTGTTTTCAACTTGAGGTAAACAAGTTTGGAGGACTAAACTTCCTAAAGAAGGAAAGACTGTGATAACCCAACCCGTACTATACTTAATTATATATGTGATTATGTGTTTGATATAAATTTGCAAGTTTGAGTATGGGAAATATGTGAATTTGAAAAAATATCTGTTGAAAGTAGGATTACTTGTTGTAATTGAAAATTTGAACTGAAATTTAAGGCCATAGAGGCACAATAAACGAAAACCGACTTCATAGCTATGATTAGCATGATTTTTAGAGCCTTTGGTGAGATTTTGAAAAATTATGATTCGTAATGAATAAATTAAGATTTTTGAGTTAAGTGTATATGTTTAGCCTTTTTGTTCTTCATTTTGTTGGAAGAGAGCTCAAAGTGTGAGTTAGAGAGAGAAGAAGAGAAGAAAGCTAGGGATTTGAAGGGAATCAAAGGGCAAATCGTAGAATTGAGTTAAGGTATGGAAATTTACTTACAAATTTTGTTTCTAACTCATCTTTGTCTTGAAATCATGAAGAAATTAGGAATTTTAAGCTAGGGTTTTGAGTTGTGTGGTGGCTTGAGCTAAAGGCATGAAATTGAATCCTAATCTCTCCATCTTTGTTCGATTTAAGTTCACTCTTGTGATTGACCTATGAAACAAACCCTAGATAATTCATGAAAACAAGATTTGTTGAAAGATTGCTCATGGATCATGTATTTTGAATTTGTTTATGAAATGTATGAATATGGGAAAGAGATGAGTCCATGAATTTGTTGTTGATGCAAGGTTGATATGTTTAATGTGGAATTACACTTGTATCATACTTATATATCATGTTTTTGAGTTGTTTTTACATGAATTTGGGTTTGGAAATGAATTTAGGAAGTTTGCATCTTTGAACCATTTTCAGACTGTTTGATTTTGTCTAGACCGCATGAGCGGCCATAGGCAGCGCACGAGTAGAACATGAAGAAAAAAAAGGTTTTCATTCTGCTCCTTGGGCGCTCGAGTGGCCGGTGTTTCTGCTCGAGCAGATTTGGGCCGCATGATTGGTGAAGAATTCCGTATGTGCGGAACTCCTGTTTTAGCCCAACTTCAAAAAGACATATCTCCTTCATTCGGACTCCATTTTAAGTGATTCTTGAGCCTAAATTTAAGCCCTCAATGTCTAGTTTTTAATGGTGATGGTCTCACATCCAAATTCTAAGTACAAAAATAGATATGCTTGAATGTTGTTTATTTTCTTTTAACTGTTTCATGCCATTTCCTACCCTAACTTAGTTTCCTTTCACTTCTTGCTATTTCCTTAAATCTTAAACAATTAAACATGATATGTTCAATGAAAAACATATGAAATTATTGTAGGAAACATTAATTTAAGTCATGAACATTTAGGGTCGTTTAAAGTACATCTTTGGAACATGCTCTGTACGTGGTTCACATGTAGAGAAGATTAGCATTGAACACTTAAGAGAAGTTAAAGAAAAGTGTACGAATTGAAACAAATGATTTGTCGAATGTGTATGTGACATGTTTGGTGTAGGTCATGTGCCGGAGGCAACGCCACAAAACCAAATGCACTGTGAGTAGTAATATAGTACACTTATACTCTTTGTTGCGTATCTTGAACAATGAACGGTGATTGGGGCCAACATTCTTTTTATTTTATTTTTCTTCTTATTTTCTTTTTTCTTCTTTCTTTTTTTTTTTTTTTCTTCTCTTCTTTCTTTGTTAATTTTGTTTAATTTATTAATTCATTAAAATTAATACCAATTAATATTCATGTTCTAATTTATATTAATGTTGTGATTTCATTACATATTATTTTTTATATATTCATTTTAATTATTCATATATGTATTTCTTTTCTTTAATAGTATTATTAATTGTGATTTTTGTTCATCAATTAGTATAAAATTATTTCATTAATGAAAGTTAATATAATTAGTATCAATTAATATAAAAATTGATATTATATATATATATTTTATATTAATGTTGGGTACAATGCCAGAAATGGAGAGTTGTCAATTTGGAATGGCAGAGGGAGTGCCATCGATGACCTAGCCACCGTCGAAACAACGCCAAAGATGCGCAAGTCGTCGATCGTCATCGTCACCGTTCTACAAAACCCTAGCCCCTTTCTCCTCTCATTCTCCTTCTCCTTCTCCCGAAACCCTAGACCTTACGGTCTACCAAAACCCTAGCCTGGTTCTTCAACCAGATCGCGAAGAGAGAGAGAGAGAAAGCTTTGGTTTGTTGATGCGATTGCGGTGGTTCTCCGACCAGATCGCGACGCTAGGTAACGGGAGGGTTTGCTCCTCAACGTGATGGTAACATGAGGGTTTTGCCCCTCTGGTTAGGGTTTCAGATCGTGATGGTAGTGGTGACGGAGAGAGAGAGAAGAGAGATCGTTGGTTTGCCTCCACCGGAAATCACCTCTCTCTCTCTCTCTCTCTCTCTCTCTCTCTCTCTCTCTCTCGTGTGAGCAAATGAATAGTGTTTTAAGAAATAGGGTTTATAGAGTTGGGCTTTTGGTAATAGTTGAAATTGACGATAGCATTTAAGTAATTTTGCATGCCCTCTGTTTAATCTCAAACGCGGAAGCTGTTGAGAGCAGCTTCTGATTCCAACCACTTGTCTTCAAGGAAAAAAAAGCTACAAAATCAAAAGCTAATAAACCAAAGTTTAAGCAAACAGTCTGAAATAACTTTTTGGAAGCTAAAATCTAAAATCTGGTATCTAAAATCTGGAGCAAACAGGCCCATTATTTTTAGATCTATTTTGAAAAGTGATTTATTTATTTATTATGAAATAGTTTATAAAAAAGTAAAAAGGTGATTTAATCAAAATAAGTTAATAAGTGACTTTTTTTATCTTTCCAAAAAATTAGACCTGGTGGTGTGAATGAAAAAATTAGGAAAATTTTTATTAATAGTGGAGTCAGAAAAAAATAATTACAAAAAAATAATAAATAATATAAATATTAATAATTATAATTAAATGCATGTAATTGTCCCAAAAAATTACGTACTAGGCCAAATTCACATGTATTTAGTTTATCTCACGCTTACACATTAATATGTGAGAATTTGAGTGGTTCGTAAGAACGAGAGCTATTATGGATCTCATTTAATAATTTGAATTGTGATATTTATTGATAAAATATGTTGAACTCATACTTTTGAATAATGTTATATGAATTAATTACTATACTAATTAGAGCATCTCCACTGGTGTGCCACTGGAGCTGTTATTGCCAAATTATGGCAGCAGTTGATAGAAAGGCACCTCTAATGGCAATTTTTAGCAGCTGCTATCTTTGACAAATGCCACACAAGCTTTGGCAGCTGCCAAAGATGCCAAGTCAGTTTCAACCAACCGTTTCCTCCCTTCCTCCATTTTTCATCATCCTTTCCAAATTTCCAAATTTCCAAACAATATTCACCCAACAATTTCAAAATTTCCAAAATCACACAAATTTCAAAATTTCCAAAATTCACCCAACAATTTCCAAACACAACAAAATTAGAAAACAAAATACCTAAAGCAAACAAAAAAATACCTGACAGAAAAATTAGAAAATCAAAATTTAAAGCAAACAAAATCTGAAGCATAATTTTTTTAAATCTGAAACATATCAATTGAAAAAAAATTTGAAACAGATCAATCGAAAAAAAATAATAAATCTAAAGCATAATTTTTTAAAATCTGAAATAGATCAACTGGAAAAAAAAAAAAATCTAAAACAGATCAATTGGAAAAAAACAAATCAACAAATTTTTTTTTTAGACAGAATTTCACAACAACATTAAAGCAATCTCAAAAATTTTAAGTAATCTCTACAAATCCGAAGCAATCCAAGCAATAATCAATAAATTTGAAGAAGATTTTAAATAATAAATACCTGGATTTAAGAAAATAGGTTGAAGCTCAGTGCAGTTGAAGGAATGTTCTAATCTACTAAAATAGGTTGAAGGAATGTTCTGACCTATTGATCTTCGGTGATGAAGGCTTTTAGGGAGAGGGAGGGAGGGGGGGAGAGAGAGAGAGAGATGGAGAAGGAAAGCTTGGTGGGTTTTCGGAGAGAGAGAGAGTGTATGAGAGAGAGAGAGGGAGAGTGAGACTAAGAGGGAGATTTAAACTTTCAGAGAGAGACAGAGACTTTCAGTAATGGAGGGAGAGAGAGACTTTCGGTGATGGAGGCAGAAGAGACATGATCTCTGAGAGTGAGAGAGAGAGAGAGAGTGAGCCTGAATGGGAGATAGAGACTTTCAGAGAGAGACAGAGACTTTCGGTAATAGAAGGAGAGAGAGACTTTCGATGATGGAGGGAGAAGAGACATGATCTTTAAGAGTGAGAGAGAGATAGACGGAGACTGAGAGGAGGAGGACGAAATGGTGAGAGACACAGTGAGAGGGTGAGGAATAAAAGGTTGGATGATTCTACACAAATCCTCTCAACCGTTGATGACCAACACGTAGACGGTGGTGATGAAACCAAATAGAGAATAAAAAACACAAACAAAAACAAAAATAAAAACAAACACTAGCTTGTGTCAAACGGTCATCTCTTCAAACGGCTATTATATTGAAACGACAATATTTTAAGTTTTTATAAATAGAAACCCTTCATCTCAATTTTATTTCACAGCAAACATTGCACATTTCATTTTTCTTTTCTCCTCTCTTCATCTCAATTTGATTTCACAATAAACTTCTGAAATTATATTATTTTTAGTTTTTTCACACAATCACTATGGAAGGTTCATCAAAAATAAAGAGAGGAAAATCTTTCACTACTGAAGAAGATGTGGCAATTTGTAGAGCATGGTGTCATATTACTAAAGACCCAATTGTTGGGAATTAGCAATCTTATGCTCATTTTTTGGGAAGAATTTTTGAAAATTATTGCTCGCTGCAAAATGATCACTTAAGAACACAAGTGTCAATCTCATCTCGATGGAGTGTAATCATGAAATATTGCAACAAATTTCATGGGTGTTTGGCACAAGTGGAAAATCTACACCTGTCACGACCCAAACCCGCCCCTGTAGGTTTGGCACCGTAACCGGCCAGTAACCCATGGATTACCAAAGGCCTTTTAACATATTAGCAAATATTAAGGGGCTGCGGAAGTAATAATACAAAATAGACAAGGTCCAATGAGCTGTGACAACGTATATGGGACAGAAGATTTTAAAACTTGTTTTATATATATACCTTAAATATGCCAGTCAAGGACACCAATATTTATAACATAATTACAGAAGTGCACTTCCCAAGATCTGACTATACAGTGCATACACTAAGACTAGCATGAAGTACAAAAACGGCCATGGCATTGAACTTCGATCGGAACCTTCTCCGGAGACACAACGGTTGGCTGACAAAAACAGTACAGAAGGCCGTCAACTCTGGCCCTGGTCGTGAGCCGGCTCACCTACATACATAATATAAGCTGTGAGCGAAAGCCCAGTGATTAATAACAGAGTAAAGGGGGTTATATGAATGATGTCCAGCACAAGTTAAAATCCAGCATTTAAATCAGAGCATAATCAAACTTCAGAACAGAAACAGATTCATATACATCTTTATATTCAGATTTTGCATAAGATCATATGTGGTACACCCATTAGCTATCAGATCAGATTGGTCCAGAGACCCACATACATAGTTGGTACCAACGACCATAAAGGTCCATATCTTGCGCACAAATAGCCATGGTATTATTACCCCCAAAGCAAGGGCCACATGCAGATTGGCCGCGGTATTGTTAGCCCCGGGCGAGGGCCACGTGAACTAAGGGTACCACAAATACGTTTCAGAAAATTGGACATTCATTCATAATTCGTAAAATAGCTTTTCAGAAACCAGATCATACCATATCAGTCAGAAAATACTTAAGTTAAACATAACAGATACACACTTGAAACACGCGTTCTAATTGTACAAAACTTATTTCATTGGCTCCTAGTGTGTTTCTAATCTCCTATCCTCATTATAGAGTCTAAAACATGGCCTAGGAATGCCTAGGATGAAATGAGGATGCAAAGATACACTTAGAAACACTTTTCAAAATTTTGCTGAAACAGGGGTCCTGCTCGAGCGTGGATTTATCCGCTCGAGCAGACATGCAGACAAATGGGCTCCGCTCGAACGTGTATTCCACCGCTCGAGCGGACTGTAAACTACAGTAAAAGTATTGGATGCAAGAAATTCACGCTCGATGGGCGCTCGATACCCGCTCGAGCGCGAGACACAAGTCCTCGCTCGAGCGTTGCATTACCCCGCTCGAGCAGATTGTAAACATGTGAAAAGTACTGGATACACGCATTTTCACGCTCGAGTGTTAATATCTCCGCTCGAGTGGAAGTGCATGTACTCAGGCTTCACGCTCGAGCGTCGAAAGTCCACGTTCGAGCGTGGGGTCAAATTTTCTGGAAAATCCAGATTGACCTCCAAACATGAAATTCAACCTTCAAACCATCCAAAACTCATTTTCCTGGGTCCAAAATTAAGGAAACACATGAAGACTCATAAAACAACATGTTTAAAGCTTCAATTTGAGAAATCATGGCCCAAGAGTAAACCAATTTGTGCAAAATCAACACGAACTTTATGAATATGCTATTAAATCAACATGCCAGACCCTCTATGAATTTAAACCCTCGCAAAACATAATCAAACTTGATAATTTGATGGAAAACAAGTTGAATGTCCACAACGAGAGTGACATTAACACATGCATGGAAGAGATCTTAGAATTCAAACTCAAAACATGGAAATTTATGCATGCAAGCATGAATTAATCCTCAATTCAACATTTTAAACCAAAACTTGACTTGAAACTCTAATCTTCCATGAACCATGCAAGAATTAAACTTAAATGCACAATTGAAAAGGAAATCTCCTACCTCAAACCTTGAATCTCCAAGTCTAGGAGCTCAAATATGCAAAGCCTCCTCAATTCTCCTAGGTTCCAAGCCAAAACTCTAGATGAATTCAACCTCCTACCTCTCCCTTTCTCTCTAGTCGGTTATAACAAGGAAAATGGCTGAGGAAATATGTTAAAGCTAACATAAGGAAATCAACAAATGGCTCATGGAATAGTCCACTAAGTGGCATTCTTGTAAATAAGTCCAACTTTGATAATTTAGCTTATTTAATCCAATTTAATCATACCAAATCACCTTTCAACTAAATTTACCATAAATTCACATAAAATCTAACTAACATAAAATATTAGTCAATTTTGGAATCGGGCGCCGATAAGACTTTCAATTCGCAGTTTAAAGTCGAAGACATGAACAAATCATTTTATCGCATACAGATAGAAACATATAAATAATGCAATACACATGCAAATAAATCCCAAATCCTTCCTAAATTACTATTAAGCATAATTAATCATGAATTAGCATTAATTGGAGGTCGGGCTCATTACAACACCCAAGTGGAATGTCTCAAGTTGACATAATAAGATTTCATATTCATTTATTAGTTTACTTATTTTGTCTTATTTAAAAATGAACTAATTAATTAATGTAATAATTTATTGATACAGTTGTTTCAAGCAAAACTGTTATACCACCAAGATGAAAACAAACATTTTACTTTTGAACATTCTTGGCCAACCTTACAAAATAATATCAAGTGGCAAGATGTAACTCTTACAAACACAGTGTCACGACCTAAACTTGCCCCTATCGGTTTAGCGTCATAACCGGCCAATAATCCTTCGATTACCAAAGGCCTTTGAACAGGATAACATAAGATAGGGGTTGCAGAAGCAAATATACAAAATTAACATAGTCCGTAGAGCTGTGCAGACATACATGGGACAAAAATTTTCAAAACAAACTTATATATATGTACAGATGTGACATAAAAAATACATTAGTCTAATGTCACCCAATTACACAGATAGGGTCAAAGGGTACTTAGCCCAAGTACAGATATACAAAACAAGCTCAACTAAAGCCTTGATATAATCCTCTCAAAAGGAACCTCCTTAGGAGGCACGGTAGTTGGCTGATAAAATAGAAACATAGGCCGTCAACTCTGGGCCTGGTCACGTGCCTACTCACCTACATACGTAATATAAATAGTGAGCTGGAGCGCAGTGAATAATAACAGAGTAAAGAGGTTTAATGAATGTTGTCCATAACAGTTATAGAAAATAGAATTCAATAGTTGTCAGAAATGAATTCGTAATTATGTTCAGAAATCGTAGTACATAACAAATACAATTTCAGAGTCGTATTCATAATTAGAACTTGCAGTTAATCATACGTGGCATATTTATTAGCACTAGCAGAAACAGTTGACCCATAAAGGAACGGCCATAAAGGCATACAGTTGACCTATAAAGGGACAGCCATAAAGGCATACAGTTGACTCTCGTGCACGGAGACGTTACAGTTGGCTCATGAGACGTACAGTTGACCCATAAAAGGACGTACACATAAGGATCCATAACAGTTGGCTTATGAGACGTACAGTTGACCCATAATTAGGACGTAACAAAACAGATAACAGATGTCATTTGAAGCTAAGAATGCCATGAATACATTTCAGAAACATTGGACAACCATTCATTCATGTAGAAAATAATATAAATAGGAACGATCATCTTATATCATTAAGAAAATTCTTATAATTGAACATAGCTTACAGAGTTATTACTTACAGATAACAAAGGCTCCAAGGTAAACAGACAAAATAAGGAAATCAGATGTCTTGCAGCACGTGACCTACATAACATAATAGATACATACATTGAAACACACGCTCGGAGTGTACATAACTTATTTCATTTGTTCTTGATGTGTTTCTAGCCTTTATCCTCATTATGGCGTCTTAATCTTGGCCTAGGAATGTCTAGGATGGAGTGAGGATGCAAAAATGTACTTGAAAATATTTTTTAGAACTTGTTGAAAACAGGGTCCACGCTCGAGTGTGGCTTTTCTCGCTCGAGCGCACATGCAAAATGTGAGGGGTCGCTTGAGTGTAACTTCTTTCGCTCGAGCGGTTTGTAAATTTTGAAAAAGTACTAGTTGTTTGATTTTCATGTGAGACTTAGACTCTCGCTCGTGCATGACCCTTGTCGCTCGAGTGATCTGCACAAATACATGAACTTCTGGGAGCTTGCATTTCACGCTCGAGCGGAAGTGCACGCACTCAGAGTGGTCGCTCGAGCGTGGACTCCTATGCTCGAGCATGGAAGTAGAACTCTAGAATTTCCAGATTTGCTTCCAAAGCTCAAAACTCAATCTTTAAGCATCAAAATTTGATTTTTCTGGGCCAAAACTTGAGGAACACTTAGAAATTCATAATACATCATGAATTAAGAATCTTTTCAAGAAATCATGGCCAACTAACTTGCCAATTATGCAAAAGTTCAACTTAAAATTTATGAATGATCCATGAACATGACATGCATGATCAAGTGCTACAAAACAACATGAAACTTGATGATTTCCCAAAATTAAGGTGAATTCAAGACATGCATGAGGGAATTCTTGGAAATTAAACTCAAAATGTAAGAAAATATGCATGCATGTATGGTATAAGTTACTATTCTCAAATTTTAGCTTGATTCTCATGTTTAATCTTCTAATTCTCTTGAATTTTTACACCAAGCAATTCAAATTCATAATTACGGAATTGAATTTCCTACCTTAAGCCTTGAGTTAGCAAGTGTTGGGACTAAACTCCCTCAATTCTCTTCAATCTCCCCTATTTCCTTCTTAATTCTCTTCATGTTTTAATGTTGGCTTCAATCTCTCTCTCTCTCTCTCTTCACACGTTGAGCTCAAAAATGAAAGAGGTAAAAGGGAGTCTTGGGCTTGGTAGTGGCCTTATATAGGCTAATTAGTGATGGTTCAATAAAGCTAATCAAATGGACATTAAACTAATCTAATTTAATCGTTTCGAATCGAATTTTAATTAAACATACCATAAAATTCTAAAAATTCTAATTAACACATAAATCAAGTTAATTTCTGAATTGGATGCCAATAAGGCCTTCAATTCGCAAACTGAAATGAAAGCATGAACAGATCTTTCTATGTTAAACAGATATATGCACACACATAAGGCAACATATGATGTAACATTTCACTTCAATTATTTATTAGGCGTAATTAAGCATGAATAATGTTAATCATGGGTCAGGGTTGTTACGCACAATGAAGTCAAGGATACATACACCATTTTTCTCTAATTCAGCCTCCAATTCTCCAATAGATAACTGTATTTCTCTTGAAGATGACTGTACGGGGGGCGAAATATTCAGTGCTTTCCGTACTCCTTGGACTCAAGCTTCACGTGACGGCGTCTAACCTGGCAACAAAGAAACGGTGAGTAGCCCGGCGGTGGGTTGCCGGATAGACCCTCCGATGATCAAGTCAGATCACTTAAGGAAGAAGAATACTGTCTAGAGAGAGAGGGTCGTTTAGATTGCATCAATGGCCTACCTCTAACGTTCCTCTTCCATTCCTTTTTCTAGGCTGGCCATGCAGCCTCTGGATTGTGCGCGCACTACCTATGCTGTCCTTCCCTGAACAGGTGGCAGTGCTCGCCTCTCACCACCTTATGCGTGTAAAGGCCAAATCCCCAACCAGTACATGCACAACTGCCAAATGGTATTGACGCGTGCCTGGAGCAGATTTCCTCTCCCTCACGCCATTGGCCTAGGTGGCACACTTCACCGGAGTACCACGACCGGCCTATCCCTTCGAAAAGTCACAACTGCAGCCAACACGACCGAGCTTTCGATCTAGCCGGCCGAGCTCACGCCGACCATCATCGCAGTCTGAATTCTATCCAGGCCAACTGAAGGTGAAGCATGCCGGTCCCCTTCTCGACCTAGATTCTTTCTGGAATATCGATAGCTCGGTTGTGTCACATAAAGGTGCGCCAAGCCAAATGTCTTTCAAGGCATAGCCCGACCAGGCCTCAGTTCATGCCTGGTCGGCCAATCCCCTCGACCGCGCACGACCAGCTGGGGGGCCGCGCCAATCGAGGAAACAGCTCGACGCCATGAGGTTTGACTAACCCACGTTACCGTAGCTCGGTCGTACTGTCGGTGCAAATCTCCCCTCTCAATTGCCCCTTAATCCCATCCGGGCTAATCGAGATTGGGATTATTGCCATCACCGAGCTGTCTTGTTTTGATCGGTCCTTGAGTTGCGCCTGTCTCAAGCCAAGCGTGATTGGGGCCAAATCCATCGCCGTGCTATATCACTTGGTCGGCCCTTGAATTGCGCCTGCAGTCTTGTCAAGGGTTGTACAGCCGTACTGACAGAGCCCTCTTCTCTATGCCATGTGGCTTCACCCCATTGGGACCGTACAAACCCCACAACTGTCTTCCTCGTGCTCGAAATTCAAACGGGCGCCGCCTTTGGGCTTCCCACCGCTTTTAATACATATTTGAGGGGTCACTTTTGCCGCCTCATTGTTCATTCTCACTCTGAGCCTAAAACCCTAGCTTCCAATCTCCAAGCTTCCGCCATTGTTTCCTTTGCTGCGCTCCACATCGTCTTCATTCGTTCCTATTCATTCTGAAACTGCCAACGAGCTCGTGGAGTCGAACCTTGCTTGTCATCTGGTTTTGGTGAGTTTATCTACTCCATTGCATTTTCTGTTTCCAATTTCCAAATCTTCATGCTTGTTTTTTATTTTTGCGCTTGCGTTCTTCGTTTTTGGTTTTCTAGGTTCTGAACTTGAATGTTAGAATCTTGCTGATGCCCCTTCTTCGGGGCAACACTTGAACACCCTAGGGAAAACCAGAATCAAATGGGAGGATGGGGCCTCCATGCCCCTGCTCCTTAAAACAACTCTGTACAAACTTTGAACTTAGGACGAACTGCTTGAATCTGGGTAGAACCGATCTAAGTAGGCAATTTAGATCCACAAATAGAACTTCAGCCGAGCAAAAACTAGTTTGTGACTTCTCGTTGAGGCTGAAACCAAGCTGAAAATAAGGATCAGAACCAAACTAGGAAGGCCAACTCGGCCAAGTAGTCGAGCCGAGATAGGGGTCGAACCGGTCAAACACCTAAAAACCTTTCACCAAGCTAAAAGATCCACATTTGAAGCCGTGCAATTTATGCCGTGCTAACCCTTGGACTTGTTTCTTAACAATGCAGAACAAACTAGGACCGACCAAGTCCCTTTAGCATTACCACTGGTGAAGCTCAACATCCGAGCAAACACACCAAAATTTTTCACCGAGATACAAATTAAATAACCGAATAAAACCAAGATAGATGGGGAAGTACCGGTTCATGGTGAGCTCGCCTGGTGCGCTAGTCGATTTTCGTAGGGAGTACAACATTCCAGACGATGTCATTTTAGAGCTGGCCAAGAAAGGAGATACACCATGGGGTGACCTAGACCGGTGCCCCTTCACGGTCGTATCCATAGTGGAGGGAGGGCTTTGCTTCCCGGTCTAGCCCTTGATCTGCGAGTTTTTAAGGCAGACAAGGCTTTGTCCGACCCAAGTCTCCAACAACACATACAAAATAATAAACGGCGTGGCCGAGCTGAATAGGAGGCTCGGTCTCAATCTCGGCCTCGCCGAGATATTTCATCAGTACAGCCTCAGTAAGAATAAAGGTGGGTTTTGCTGGTACCTGAAGGTAAAGAAGGGCCGAGCAAAACTCATTGAGGGTAACCCCGATAAGGAAACCAATGACGATGACTTCCTGTGGGTGTCCGGTCATTATGAGGACACCGAGGCGCCCATACCGGGCTGGTATATTAGGAAAGATTTTGGCAGTGCTGGTGAGTAGCTCGGTAAATTACGTCATCTTCTTTTTGCATTGATTTTCTTCTTGCCGATCTAACACTTGTCGTCTTTTTGTAGATTACAAGCACTTGGCAGAAGACTACCAGTGGGCTAACCAGGAGGCCATAAGAGTCTTACTATGCCATCCGGCCGAGGAGCACGAATCCTCAAAGCTGCTCGACTTCGAACCGACCTATCACTACACCGCACCGCGCAAGAGCAGGGTGACCGACTTTTTGCGTGCGCTTTCTCCAGAGCCAGATCCAAATCTCCCACCGATCAAGCTTGTTCCACTCACTGCCGAGCAAGAAATGGCAAAGATCCGAGCAATCAAATCGATGATCACTGGTGAGCCGAGTGACTCGCAACCACCGGAAGCATCTAAAGGGACCTCTTCCAGTTCGGTCGCACATAATGAGGGGGCTGTGCTGGCTCTCGCCAACGAACAAGCAACTGGCCGGTCGAAGAAGCGGCCGAGGAGAGACCAAACCGGGCAGAATCTAGTGGATGAAGACTCAACCGAGTACGCATCCACCGAGCTGGGTGACCAGACCGAACAACCACTGAACGGGCCATCCAAAACCCCAAATGCCCCCCCCGGTCTGGGCACTCGAGTTCAAGTACAAGGGTCGGACTGTCTCTGCGGCTGATTCAGTGTACGCGGACAAGGACTATTCCCTCGGTTTCAACATGACCAAGGGGCTGATCCTTCCCGCCGATACGAAGAAGCACGACGAGCTGTCCGACCTGAAACTACTTCGCTCGACGGCAAAATCGATCGTGTTGGTAAGTTCTCAGCTCCTTGTTCAAGTTATTGCTCGGTTACTTTTCGGTTCTCTGAATTCTGACCATCTTCATTTGTTTTCAGACCGCGCAAAAGAACTACCTAGCCCACGAGCGCATGATCGCCGTGCGGCAGAGCCTGCGGGACACCATCGCAGAGAACAAGGCCAAAACGACCGAGATAACAAAGTTGAAGGCCGCGCAGGAGGCGGCAAATGCCGAGCGCGCCACGCTAAGCCAGAAGCTGGATCGAGCTGAGGTGGACAAACAGCGGGCCGTGAAGTCGACAAAGGCTCGGTACCTCACCGAGCTGCGCAAACTTCGCAACGCCCATAAGGAAGAGAAGGATAAGGCGGTCGACGACGCCGAAGATTAGGGCTATGCCCAAGGTGAAAAAACCTATGAACGGCAGGTGCAGGCGACCAAGGACATCTTTTTCCAGTGCGGCTGGAAAGCTGCTGTGGAAAAAGTTGGCCTCGGTCATGACGCTGAAATTTTCCAAAATCCGCCTGCTGCCTTCATACCGGACTACATGCAGGCCTACGCCAACACCGTACAAAAGAGGCTCATCGAAGAGGCGAAGAAAGCTGCCGAGGAAGAGGCAAAGAAAGCGGCCGAGGAAGAGGACACAGCCGCGCAACCCGCGGATCAAACTTTTCCTGAAGCCTCTGACAGGGTCGAAGATCAAGTGGCCGAGCGGGGGGGTTGTCGCGGTGGAAGGCGCCGACGAAGAGGCTAAGGAGGGCCTGCCCGAGCAGACGGTCGAGGTCGCCGAGTAGACGGTTGACCTTGAGTTAGATTGAATGTGTCCCCTTCTGTTTTCTGCTTTGTTTCTGTTTCTCTTTTTCTCTTTTTTTTTTGAATGTAACCAGGTTAGGCCCCACCTTTGTAATGTAATTTCCTTAATCAATGAAAATTTGAACTTTTTGCTCGTTGATCTTCTATTTCTGTTCGGTTGCGACGTGCAAAATTTCTTCATTCAAATGTTCATGAATCACAACTGGTAGGTCGGCTATGTCAAGTCAAAATCAGAATTCCTTCAATTTTTGAGCGAACGTCACCACTTCATTTGGCCAAGCTAAAATCAACTCGGCCCTATAGGAGGTTGGATATATCACCAAAAGCTCATTTTGGCCGAGCAAAATCGGCTCGGTCCCTGCCATTTTGATAAAACGCCACGACCCTTTCGCCGAGTGAAAATCATTTCGGCCTTAGATTGGCAGAACACCAATATGTCCATGTGGCCGAGAAAAATCTGCTCGGCCTGTTTGAGTTGCGTAGAACGCCAACATTTCATTCGTCCGAGCAAAGTCATCTTGGCTCTTGTAAGTTGGACAAGACAAAAACATGTCGTTGGGCCGAGCAAAGTCAGCTTGGCTCTTTCCAGTTGGACAAAACGCCAACATTTCGATTTGGTCGAGCAAAATCAGCTCAACCTGCGGATTGGTCAGAACACCAATATTTCATTTAAGTTGGTCATGACGCCAACATCCCAATTGGGCGAGCAAAAATCAGCTCGGGCCTTATGCAAATTGGACAATACACCAATTATTGCACTGGACAATACACCAACTATTTGTGCGGTCTATTTCTATACCGGCGAGGGGAGATCAGTTCGGCCCCCTTCAGGTTGGTCTCCTTGCTCCTGGCATCCTTAGAGGCCCAATATCCTTGCAAATCACATAGTATAAACAAAAAGTATAAACATTTTTCATTACAAAGAGCAGTGCTATCCTTACATCGAATGCCAGAAGGCTAAAGGTCTAGAAAGCAAAGCAACAAAAGTGATTACATTTCAGAAGTAAAAGATCTTAAGGTTGGCTGCATTCCACGGTCTGGCGATAGCTTTACCATCTAAATCTTCCGGATGGTATGCCCCTTTGCTTGCCAAGCCAGTCACCTTGTATGGTCCTTCCCAATTTGCACCAAGTTTTCCTTCGCCAGGGACCATCGTGTTGCCCATCACCTTCCTCAAGACCCAGTCCCCAATTTTGAACAGCCTGGGGTGCACAGCGTTGTTGTATTTCTTGGAGAGTTCCTGCTGATAGGCTGCTATGTGGATCAGAGCCTGTTCTCTCCTTTCCTCGGCTAGGTTAAGCTCCAATGCGACTGCTTCATTGTTCAAATCTGGCTGGAAACTCTCAGACCGGATAGTTGGCATACCAATTTCCAGCGGGATAACGGCCTCCATGCCGTAGGCCAAGGCGAATGGTGTCTCTCCGGTTGATCGCCTCAGCGTAGTGCGGTATGCCCAGAGCACATTAGGGATTTCCTCAGCCCACTTCCCTTTGGCTTTTTCAAGACGCTTCTTCAGCCCATCTAGGATGGTCTTGTTGGAGGCCTCCGCTTGCCCATTTGACTGAGGATAGGCCGGTGTTGAATTGTAGAACTCAATCTTCAGCTCTTCGCAAAATCCGTGAAAGAGTTTCCCATCGAACTGAGTACCATTATTTGAGATGAGGGCCTTTGGTATATCGAAGCGAGTGATAACATTTTGCCAAACAAACTTCTTCACATCTTTTTCCTTTATGGTGGCCAACGGCTCGGCCTCTACCCACTTGGTGAAGTAGTCGGTAATGGCGATGAAGAATTTGCGATTGCTTGGAGCTACTGGGAGGAGCCCCACTATATCCAGCCCCCAAAGTGCGAACGGCCAAGGACTTGTGAGGGGGAGCAATTCTCTCGCTGGCTGATGGATTTGGTGAGCAAATTTCTGACATTTTTCACACTTATGAACGTATTTCTGCGCGTTCGCCTGCATGCACGGCCACCAGTAACCTTGAGAAATTGCTCGATAAGCCAAAGACCTGCCCCCAGTATGGCTTCCGCAGATGTCTTCATGGCTCTCATAGAGGAAAGCTTCCACCTTGGTGGGGTGGACACACTTCAGGTATGGCCCGGTAAATGACTTCTTGTACAAGGCTCCGGATGGAGAGAGCCAAAACCACTCTGACTTGGCCCGGATCTTGTTGGCCGCCTTCTTTTCTTCTGGTAGCACTCTATCTTCTATGAAGGCGATGATGGGGTCTATCCAGGAAGGTCCCAAGTCGGTGCAGAGTACCTCAGTTACTTCTGGTTCCTCAATACTTGGTCAAGGTAAGAATTCTATCATTAAGGGGTTAGGGAAAGCTGTCTGGGTAGATGCCAGCCCGGCCAATTCATCGGCTGTGTTGTTTTCTTCGCGGTTGATCTGTTCCACTCTTATGGCGACGAACTTCTTGATCTCTGCGTGCACCAGCGCCTGATATTTCGCCATTCGCTCATCCCCGGCCTCATACTCCCCAGAGACCTGATTGACCACCAACTTGGAGTCGCTGAATACCATAAGGGCTGACACTTTCATTCTCAATGCGCTTTTTAGTCCAGCAAGGAGGGCTTCATACTCCGCCTCGTTGTTGGATGCTGGGAAGCCGAGCGTAATTGCTTGCTCAATAACCAGCCCGTCTGGTGAAGACAGTACGATACCCAGCCCGGCCCCATGTCTGTTGGATGCCCCATCGACGAAGAGCTTCCACATCTCGCCAATGAACAGCTTTCAGCAATCAGTGGGGTTCTGGGAGATTCTCAATTCCAAGCCTCTGGTCGGCTCATTCTGGTCTCTTCCCTTGTCTTGGTTGAGTTCGTCTTCCAATAAGTTACCCGGCTCCGCTAGTTCGGTCACCCTTCGCCCTTCTTCCACTTGCGAGCCAACACTCGTCTCCATTGCCTGAACCATGGGCTGTGCTAAAATCCGCACCAACCAAATCAACCAGGCAAACTAGATGCGTTCCAGGGGCAAATTCCGCCACAAAGTCTGCAAGAGCTTGAGCCTTGATTACGGTGCGCGGGCGGAACTTGATGTCGTATTGCCCCAATTCCACGGCCCATTTCAAAATTCGCCCGGTAAAGTCCGCCTTTTCAAAGAGTACCTTAAGCGGAAACTCGGTTAGCACAACTATTGTATGGGCATGGAAATAGTGCGCCAGCTTTCTCAAGGCCATCATCAGGGCCAGGGCTAATTTTTCTAGCTGCAGATATCTTGATTCAGCGGGGAGCAAGGTCTTGCTTACATAGAAGATTAGTAGGTGCTGGATGCCTTCAGCCCGAACCAATACCGCGCTCACCGCGTGTTGAGAGACAGCCAAGTAGAGATACAACTCTTCGCCCGGCTGAGGTGTGACTAAGATAGGGCCTGAGGAAAGGTATACTTTTAAGTCTGTCAGTGCACTGTCACACTCGTCATCCCAGAAGAACTTGGCCTTCAAAGTTTTAAAGAAGGGCCTGCAACGATCTGAAGACCGGCTGATAAATTTGTTCAGCGCGGCTGCCATCTCGGCAAGATGTTGTACGTCCTTTATGGAGTTTGGTCGCTCCAGCTCTTGTATCGCCTTGATTTGGGATGGGTCGGCTTCTATTCCTCGGTTTGTGACCAAAAAGCCCAAGAACTTCCCGGTGCCGACTCCAAAAGCGCACTTGGAGGCATTCAAACGAAGCTTGTGGTGTTTAAGTATAGCGAACATCTCTGCTAGGTCGGCGAGGTGTTGAGATTTCTCCTTACTTTTTACCACCATATCGTCGATGTAGGCCTCCATGGTGCGGCCTAAAAGGGGAGCGAACATCTTTGTTATCATCCTTTGAAAGGTTGCCCCTGCGTTCTTTAGTCCGAACGGCATGACTTTATAACAATACAGGCCTCTAGGGGTAGTGAACAATGTGATATCTCGGTCCGGTTCATACATGGCTATCTGGTGGTAGCCGTGATACGCATCCAGGAAGCTAAACCTCTGATGGCCAGCGGTCAAATCCACCAGCTGGTCAATTCGAGGGAGGGGGAAGGTATCCTTTGGGCATGCACGGTTGACCGTCTTGTAGTCAACGCAGACTCGCCATTTGCCATTCTTTTTTGGAACAACTACCGTGTTGGATATCCATCGAGGGTATTACACTTCCTCTATAGCCCCAGCTTCCAATAAGTTCTTCACTTCTTCTGCCACTACCTCGGCATGGTGCAAGGCTGAGTGGCGTGTCCTTTGGATGACCGGCCGTGCATTGGAGAAGACATTCAACCGATGGCAAATGAAGCTTGGGTCGACGCCAGACATATCGTAAGGCGTCCACGCAAAGGCTTCCATATTGGAGATAAAAAAGTCAACGTACTCATGTCGCTCGGCGCTGGACAGAGATGAGCCCAACAGGAAGAACTTGGTTGGATCGTTCTCATCAATTCGCACCTCTAGCAAATCCTCGACCGATTTTTCCTCGGCCTTCCTTCCCGCGTCTTCCAAGACTTCATTCCCTTCCGGTTCCTCTATCATTTGGACAAACCCTTTGGCTGCTCGGCTGCCATTTACCGCAACGAAGCATTGTTTTGCCATCACCTGGTCTCCCCAAACTCCCTCTATTTGTCCGCTTGGCGCCGGGAAGCGCAAAACCTGATGGTAAGTCAACGCTACTACTTGCATGGCGTGCAACCAGCCCCTGCCCAAAATTAAGTTGTAGGTGGATGGGACTTTGAGCACCCAGAACTCTACTTGCTTTGTGACTGAACCCGCTTTGACCGGCAATATGATCTTCCCTACCGGCCATTCTGGCAGTTGAAGCCAACCAAAGGGGACGTCGCAGGGGCCAAGTCCTTGTCCTCCAACTTCATTTGTTTGAACGCGTCATAATACATAATTTCGACCGAACTCCCCTGATCGATCAAGATCCTCTTGATGTCAAAGTCTTTGATGCGAAGAGTTACCACTAGGGCATCATTGTGGGGCATCTGGATCCGCTCTAAGTCCCTGCTCAAAAAGGTAAGGATGTCCTTCTCCTTGGTCTTCCCTTTCTTCACAGTGGGCTGAACGGAGAGCACTTCCCTCATGTGCTCGGCTTTCTTAATCATCCCTCTGAGCTCGCAGACCCTTGCTGGTCCAATGATGCCATGGATGACATTGATTACGCCTTGGGGTGCTGCCTCTAGGGCGGCTAGGCCGTTTGGCTCGGTTTGCCCTGATGGCGCGGCTTTCATACCCCCATCTATGTATTGGTCAAGGTGTCCCGCGGCCACTAGCTCCTCCAAATGTTGTTTGAGCGGCAAGCAATCCTCTGTTCGGTGTCCCTGTTCCTCACGGAAGGTGCAGCGATATCTTGAATTGAAGCCTCTCTGTGCATTCCCCAAACTTGGCCGGCCAGCGGACAAAAGGCTCGCCTCGGATCTCACTCAAGATGTGGTAGATAGGGATTTTAAAGACCGTGGTGATTCCAGTCCACGCCTTCAATTTTCTCTTGGCATCCTCCTCTGCATCACGCGGAGCGTCAGCTCGGTCGTTTCTGCGACCTTTGTTTCTATCATCGCGGTTTGGGCCACGACGTTGATCTTTTGACCGGTCGTTTGGGCGGTTATCCTCCTGCCCGATCGAGTGAACCTTCCCCGCCACTCTTCTGCCTACCGTCGCCGGGCTAGCCTTCTCGGTTGTGGAGGCGGCATCATCCTCCACATGGATATGTTCATTAATCCACTGCATCAATGACTCCATTGTCGCGGGCTGGTGCATAGTAAGCGAATCTCGCAGCCTATGTCCGACTGGAAGCCCCCACTTGTATTGAGTAATAGCCAGATTTGTAGGGCAGTCGAGGATCTCATTGTAAGTTTCCCAGTACCTTGCATTGTATGTCTTCAATGAACCTCCAGATTCCATTTTGACGCCCAGGAGATGGTCGACCTGCTTCGGTGTTCGAGTATTGGTTTTGAATCTGGTGACAAAGGCTTCCGCTAGCTGCTGCCACCCCTCGATACTCCCCTCTGGAAGCCTTTCGAACCATTTCAGGCCCAGTTCTCCCAAGCTTGCTGGGAATATGAGGCACATCAAGGCGTCATTGCGCTGGTGGCCAGCCATTACTTATCGGTAATGACTCACATGCATGTACGGATCTGACTTGTCGTCGTACAAGGTAAACTTAGGCTGGTGGAATCCGGCAAGGAGTGGTGTACCCTCAATTTCCGAAGATAGCGGCATGGGTGTAAGTCTCACCAGCTCTTTGTCCACCAGCGCAGGGGCCATCACCCTGGGCGCTGGCATCGCCACTTCTTCGCTACAACGAACTGGGGTGCTCAACCTCTGCAATGCCGGCACTCTCTGTGCCTCTCGACGGCACGCCCTCTCCTCCAATACTTCCCTCAAGTCTCTGGAACGGGTGGAGAAAGAGTATTGCGACGTCGACGACGGGCATGAGGGGTGGTAGGTGCTGTCGTGAGTGAGGGATCTGCCCTCTCTTTGGTCGGAATCTCCAACCCCATAGTTCCTGGTGATAGAGAGAGAGTGAGTCCTCTCCTGGCGGCGACTGCTAGAACGAGGGGACAGGGTGCGCCAACTGAGGTTGCCCTCTCCAGCAACACCCTTCCCCTTAATCTGGCCTTTCAGCATCTCCATCTCAGCCGCCATCTTGCGAATAAGGGCGTCCTGGTCTTTGAGTTTGTGCTCCAAGCGCTGCACACGGGACTCCCCCCGCCCCCGACGGCCCTCTGAACTCTTCGAACGATCAGTGCTCCTCCCGCGCTTATCTTGCGCACCTCGCGAAGAAGTTTCTAGGCCCGCCATGGCCGGAACACTCGGGGGCCCTCTCTCCGTCGGACAAACTCTGGTGTGATACCATTGACGACGAACGGTGGAGTTTCGTCGTTGTTGGCCATGGAAATAGTCGGAGAAGCTTGAAGAGCAAGGTTCGAGTATCAAAGACTTCCCACAGACGGTGCCAATTGTACGGGGGCGAAATATTCAGTGCTTTCCATACTCCTTGGACTCAAGCTTCACGTGACGGCGTCCAACCTGGCAACAAAGAAACGGTGAGCTGCTCGGCGGTGGGTTGCCGGATAGACCCTCCGACGATCAAGTCAGATCACTTGAGGAAGAAGAATACTGTCTAGAGAGAGAGAGAGAGTCGTTTAGATTGCATCAATGGTCTATCTCTAACATTCCTCTTCCATTCCTTTTTCTAGGCTGGCCATGCAGCCTTTGGATTGTGCGCGCACTACCTTTGCTGTCCTTCCCTGAACAGGTGGTAGTGCTCGCCTCTCACCACCTTCCGCGTGTAAAGGCCAAATCCCCAACCAGTACATGCACAACTGCCAAACAGTATTGATGCGTGCCTGGAGCAGATTTCCTCTCCCTCACGCCATTGGCCCAGGTGGCACACGTCACCAGAGTACCACGACCGGCCTATCCTTTCGAAAAGTCACAACTGCAGCCAATACGACCGAGCTTCCGATCTAGCCGGCCGGGCGCACACCGACCATCATCTCAGTCAGAATTCCTTCCGGGCCAAATGAAGGTGAAGCATGTCGGTCCCCTTCTGGGCCTAGATTCTTTCCGGACTATCAATAGCTCGGTTGTGTCACATAAAGGCGCGCCAAGCCGAATGTCTTTCAAGGCATAGCCCGGCCAGGCCTCAGTTCATGCCTGGTCGGCCAATCCTCTCGACCGCGCACAACCGGCCGAGGGGCCACGCCAATAGAGGAAACAGCTCGGCGCCGTGAGGTTTGACTAACCCACGTTACCGTAGCTCGGCCGTAGTGTCGGTGCAAATCTCCCCTCTCAATGACACTAGTCCAAGTGTTGGTAACAATCCAACTGTTGATGAGGGCAGTGTCTCTGCAAGGGGTAAAAGGCCTGTGATGCCCCAAATTTTTGGAACATCAAGAGAAATTAAATAAACAAAATGACTTAATAAACTAAAAAGTTGACATCTTAATAGGGCATTCCAACTCTCGTACATAACCAAAGGTTCAAATAATATTAAATAAAAACTTAAAATTATCCAAATACAACATCGATGAAATTATAAGGTCCTTAATAGCTAATATATAAGATAATAAAGTTATTCGACTTTAGTCATGATTTCAAGTCAGCCAAGGCTCTACGTTAGCGTCAACTCCATTTCAGCTTCAATTATTTCCTCGCCAAAACCTGGCATAAAACGCCAGGGCAACAAAAATATATGCCATGAGTTTTGCAACACAGTAAGAAAACATAACCAACCTACCATTCTTTTTAAGAGAAAAATAATGAGATTATAAACATGAGATAACAATATAATTGTAAACATAAATTACAACCATTAAAGTAATTTCAATAATTTTAATAAGTTAGGTGACACTCGAAATCTCACCAAAGAGATTTAACTTACCAACCACTAAGCATGGCAACGGTTAATTTGAAACCCTCCCTTGGTCAAATATTTAAGTGTTACCAACCGTAACCACCAGGGATGCCCACGTCCGGAGTTATATACCCAAGTAGTGGCATCCGTGGTCTGCCCTAAGGAAACGGTCTGCCAGGGGTACGTAACCTCCCTGTGTGCCACCAGCACATCCACCCTTATTCCAAAACCGAATACCGAAAAGGGTTCAAATAAGTCCCGTGCCATCTTAGAGTTTCGTAACACAATTTACGTGAGAATTCTCAAAACCAGGGCTCACCCTGAACAACCGGTATTGACCGTCAACCCTTAATTTCGTACACTCTTTAAAACCAAGACTCACCCTGAACAACTGGTATTAATCCTTTATCAGTAACTTTATATATTGAACACAAATTATTCAAATCTCAATCACCAATAATGATATCCAACTAAAAAAAAAACTCCCAACATAAAACATTATACATGTCACACAATAATAATTCAATGTCCAAAATTTAACAAACAATTAATTTAAACAATGGTATGAACATAATAACTTAGATATTAAAATTATAAATAAATTATTTACACAATCCTAAAATTTGTGCAATTGAACAGAATACTCAATGTGGATGTTTAGGTCACTTTTCAGAAAGAATTTCAGAAAAATAAGATGTAAATAATCCTGTAAAATTTCCAGCAATCTTTATGACACAGATTTGTCACATTTCCTTACATTAATTCCATGCTTAATTTTATAGATCAAATCCATAATCTAAAAATTTATCATGGAAATAGACTTCTCAAATTTCATCTTTTAGTTAGAAATTACCAGATTTGGCTTAGTATAGAATTTTAAATAAATTTTCAATTACATAGTAAAATCTGTCTCACAGTTTCAGATTTAGTTAAAAATTTGTATAAATTCGTAGAAAGCTCAAAAATTGTTTCCAAAAATTTCTGGATAAACTAGACATCATCATCAACAACTTTGTAGAGAAATCATCTCGAAATTTTGAGTATAAAGTTATCTAAAAATTCGGGTAAACATGCTGGCAGATTCAAAACAGATTATTCTCAACACAGTTTTAGATTTAGTTAAAAATTTGTATAAATTCGTAGAAAGCTCAAAAATTGTTTCCAAAATTTTTTGGATAGACTAGACATCATCATCAACAACTTTGTAGAAGAAATCATCTTGAAATTTTGAGTATAAAATTGTCTAAAAATTTGGGCAACATTCTGGCAGATTCAAACAATTTATTTTCAACACAAAATTCCTATATATATAAAATTTATATTTATGAGTAGTCATTTTAATCACAAGGAAGTAATCTGAAAATTTCACAAATAAAAAGAAATGAGAGGGTTGAGAAGTAATAGGGTGACAAAATGGTTGAGAATTTTGGCATCCTTAATCTCCTACTCTTCTTCCTCTTCTATCACTAAGCTTGGTTGCTTCAGGGATTTCTCTTCTTTTTTTTTTTTCTTTTCTTTTTTTTTTTTCTCACCGAATGCTTGTATGCATCCTCTAGACAATGAAGGCTTGCATGCATATATATATACAATGCTTGGTTCACAAATCTCTCTCTCTCTCTCTCTCTCTCTCTCTCTCTCTCTCTCTTTCTTTCTCTTCATTCTAAGTTTTCTTTCTCTCAATTCCAAGAGCATCATTAGCTCTTCTTCCCTAAACAAGCATGCAAATCAACATGTGGAAAGCCTCCACCAAATTTCTGCAAAGGTTTGATTCCCTCTTTTTTTTTCTTTTTTTTGTATTTGTATTGTGTGGGTTTCTAAAAATTGATACACTAAGATTTTTAACTAAGGTATTAGTAAGAATAATTATATATATTGAATCATAATTAAAATAATTTATAAACAACAAATATTGAACACTCACAAAATTATTATTTTTAATAATGTCTTTGTTAGTGATTGAATTGAATCAATTTAAAACTAACTTTTATACTAATATACAATTCAGATAGACAATAGACAAAATTTATTAATTAATTTATTTATTTATTTTCTTTTAAGAATAATTAAATGTGGGGTTTTCACAATCTACCCTCCTAAAAAAAAAATTTCGTCCTCGAAATTAATTCGTACCTTTAGACTCGAAAAGCTGAGGGTAATTGGCACGTATCATATCTTCTCGTTCCCACGTTGACTCTTCCGTCCCACGATGCCTCCAGGGAACTCGAACCAACGGTATAGTTTTACCTCGTAATTTCTTCTTGCGACGATCTAAAATTTTGACAAGCTTTTCTTCAAATGTCACGTCTTCATCAAGGTTAATTTCCTCCCAATTGATGATGTGAAAAGAGTGTGGCTCGTATTTCCGTAGCGTAGAGACGTGGAAAATATTATGTACTCCAGCCAGTTGAGGCGGTAGAGCCAAACGGTATACCACTTCTCCTATTCTGTCCAAAATTTTGAAAGGCCCAATGAAGCGAGGTGACAACTTTCCCTTCTTTCCGAAATGAACAACTCCTCGACGAGACTGTATTTTCAGAAACACATAATCTCCAACTTTAAATGCTAAAGGTCTTCTCCTTTGATCTGCATAGCTTTTCTGCCTACTCTGAGCGGTCTCAAGCCGCTGCCTAATTAGTTTCACCTTCTCGGTAGTTTCTTGAACTAACTCTGGCCCTAAAAGAGGTGCTTCTCCGACTCCTGTCCAACATATTGGTGATCGGCAAGGCCGTCCGTACAAAGCTCCATACGGTGCCATACCAATATTTGCTTGAAAACTGTTATTGTAAGAGAATTCGACTAGTGGTAAGTTTCTCTCCCAACTACCCTTAAGGTCCATCACACAAGCTCAAAGTATGTCTTCTAAGGTTTGTATCATCCTTTCAGACTGCCCATCGGTTTGTGGGTGAAATGCCGTGCTAAAGCACAGGTTCGTTCCCTTTGCCTTTTGCAAGCCTTACCAAATTTGAGAAGTGAATTGAGGATGACGATCAGACACGATGCTAATTGGTACTCCGTGTAACTTAATCACTTCTTTGATGAACAATCTACTGAGTGAATCCAACGTATTTGATGACCTGACAGGTAAGAATCGGGCTGTCTTAATTAGTCGATCTATCATTATCCACATGTCGTCATGTCCTTGTGGCGACCGAGGCAAACCCGTCACGAAATCCATAGTTATGCATTTCCATTTCCACTCCAAATTCATTGAGTGTTCCAAATATATTCCATTCTCTAAGTGCTAAACTAACAACAATCCCTCTAATCTTGTGACTTAGCGCATATGTTACCACGTTAGCCTTGTCGGGATGATAGGAAAGGGTAAATTGGTAATCCTCAAGATACTTCATCCAACGTCTCTGACGCATGTTCAGATCCTTTTGGGTGAACAGATACTTCAAGCTTCTGTGATCAGCGAATATCAAAATTTTCACCATACAAGTAGTGTCTCCAAATTTTGAGTGCGTGAACTATAGCTGCTAATTCCAAGTCATGGGTGGGATAATTCTTCTCATGGTTCTTTAATTGCCTTGATCCATATGCCACCACCTTGCCATTTTGCATTGATACACACCCCAGACCTTCTTTGGAAGCATCAAAATACACGTTGTACCCAATATCACATTCTGGCACTATGAGAATAAGAGCACTCGTCAATCTTTTCTTGAGTTTTTTCACAAGACTCGTTCCATTCAAACTTTACCCCCTTTTGAGTCAAATGTATCATTGGTTTGGCCCATTTTGAGAAGTCTTGAATGAATCTTCGATAGTAACCGCCAATCCTAAGAAACTACGAATCTCAAATGTGTTCTTAGGTTGCATCCATTCTGTCACTGCTTCTACTTTAGTTGGGTCTACTGATATTCCCTTTTTAGATACCACGTGACCCAAAAACTTTACTTCATCCATCCAGAATTCACATTTACTAGCCTTAGCATACAATTGGTTTTCTCTCAAAGTTTGAAGTACTATTCTCAAATGTTGTTCGTGGTCTCCTTCAGACTCGGAATACACCAAAATATCATCTATGAAAACTACCACAAATTGATCTAGGTAAGGCGTGAATATGTTGTTCATTTAGCTCATGAACACGCCCGGTGCATTGGTTAAGTCGAATGGCATTACTACGAGTTCATAGCGGCCGTAACGCGTTCGAAACGCAGTCTTAAGAATATCTTCCTCTTGAACACGCCAAAAAAAAACAAAGGAAAAAAAACTCAAACATGCATGGATGTGGGGATACGAGGGTTCGAACCCTTGTCCTCAGGCTTAGTCTCTTACTCTTTCAACCACTGAGCTAAACCACTGAACCCAAGCCACTCTTGTGACCAAATATGCAAACAAATATATCTAATACATAGATATACAATTCATATACATATATGCATACAACTCTCCCGCCTCTTTCTCTTCCTTCGAAAACCGCATTTGACACGCGGGCTTGATTTTGCGTCAGCTGGCCGACAAAAGTAAGCCTCCTCGATTTGCAAGCTCGCCTTGGCTCTCTCTCCCTTTTTGTCTTCTTCCATTCTGTCTTCTTCTTCTTCATCACTCTTTTCTCTTCTTCTTAATGACTCTCTTCTTCTGTCTCTTCTCTATTACTCTTCCATCACCTTCTTCTCTTCATCTTCTATTTTCTGTCATTTCTCTGCGACTCCCTTCTTTCCTCTCTCTTCCTATACATGGCTTCATCTCGCCCCCTCTCTCTTTTTCCAGATCTTAATGATCCATTGAGCTCCTCTAGGCTAAGTGCCCCTGCTCTTACTCATCCTAGTCTTCCTACACTAACAGTTGAGTAAGTGATGGCTGCTCAAACTGATATTGAGGCCAACCACTACACGTTGAAGTTGTGTATGGAGACAGTGGCCGCGGTCACTAACCTGTCTCACCGTCTGCAAAACAAGTCGTGTGAGGTACATCGGGTTAACACCCAACTCACTTTACTTCAGCATATGTATAAGGATGCGCGAGCGGAGATTTGCGCGCTGAAGGCAGAGAACAAAGAACTGAAACGGAAGGCTACCTCCATGGAGAATAAAGAGGTAAAACAACAGGCCACTTGTATGGCCTAGTTCGGAGCGCCGTCGTATTTTACCTTTGATGGTCGGCGAAAAGTTAACTCTCTTGGTGAAAATACTGAGGCATGGCCTTCGAAGGTCTCCCAGAACAAAATTGAGATGAAGAAAACAGCGGGAGGGTCAAGAAAATAAGGTCGGCGTATGGCCATTTGCCGGAGGAGAAAGAAGAATATGATCTCTCTCTTCTTCTTCTTTTTCTTTTGTATTTTTTTTTTATTTTTATTTTTTGGAGTCTCTGTAATCGGGGATGTCCTCCCCAAACTGCAAATAAAATCAGTTTAGGTTCTGTATATCAATGACGTGACTGGCACATCACTCTGAATTTGAAAATAATTTTATTTGATTTGAATTTGAGAATGATTGAATTTGAACTCTGAATTGGACATTGATTCCATACTGACCTGAATCACAAAATAACTTAACGAAAGAAAAACGAAGCAAAACAATGCAAACACATTTATATACACTGACCGGTATAAATACCCTGACCGGTATGAATATACTGACTAGGTGACTCGAGCGGGAGAGAAGATAGAATCACTGACTCAACTATGCCCCTAATTCATTGCCTTGATTTTTTTTTTTTTTTTTTTAAATGTTTTGATCAACGTGAGAGTTAGATTAGCCTAAAGCTCGCATAAACTATGAGTCACACCCAAAGAGTTCTAACTGGTAACTCTAAGCAAAAGGTTGGTACAGAAGTAATAAAGATAACAAAATACAAAGTGGCTATAACAACAACATCAATTTAACATAAGGACCAAATGGAATACGGATGAACAATACAATAGAATGGATAACACTATAGTTTTGGACTTTAATGTGGTCAAGATCATAGAGGAAGTGACTAAACTAGATATCTAACCTGAAACTACGTTGGCCGCACGTGTTTCAAAATAAATATCCAAGATTTGTCACTGAGTAAAGAAATTGCGACTGTTTACAAGAATTCTAGTACTAGATAGGATAATCAAGCCTAAAAGGTTGTCAATTTAACAATGGTGGAACTGAAAAATAAAATGGTAATGACTTAATCTTGAATATGAACGACATCAACCAAAGGTTATACATATGAGATAGGAAAATGACGATCAACGCAAAACTCGTAAGAATAATAGTAACCCTCCCTATATATATATATAGTATCTAATAAGCTGCATGTCTCGTTCAGGATTAAACCCACTCCCCTACATAGGTGATCGTTAAATTGTTTGGAGTCGAAACACATGAAGCGACGCTTATAAATCTGAAACATGTTCTTCTGAGTCGATTTTACTATGCTCGAAATCCGAATAACGTCCTAAAGTTGGTCAAGAAAAATTCATTTTCGATGTCTTTTAATTAGCAAAACAAATAGTATTATCATAATATAACCTAGTCGGGGTAAAAGTTATTTCTAACTGCAGGCCAAAACACGTGGGTAATGTAGATCACATAAGTCTATTCTCTTAAGCGTGACACTTAACTCAAATTCAGATTAATCCTCTTCAGGTAATCCTTAAGTATTCTATACTAATGCCCTCGGGTGCAAAAAAAAAGTTAGGGTGACTACACCAATCATCACTTTTACAACAGACTCCTCAAAAAAAATTTTATTTTATTTTATTTTATTTTATTTCAGTAAAGAAAACTTGAACCAACAGTTTCAGATCATCTACAATCGCAGGCTAAGTACGTGGGTTAAGGGTTGTACCTAATGTCACGACCCAAACCCGCCCCTATAGGTTTAGCGACGTAACCGGCCAGTAACCCGTGGATTACCTACGGCCTCTGAAGACGTTAACAAATATTAAGGGGCTGCGGAAGCAATAATGTAAAATAAACAAGGTCCAATGAGCTGTGATGACATACATGGGACAGTAAATTTTAAAACTTATTTATATACATAGCATGCCAGTCGAAGTACACCAATATGTACAGAATATTTACATAAGTAAGTCCCAAGATCTGACTTTACCAAGAACACTACCACTGACTAGCATGAAGTACAAAACTGCCACGGTGTTAGGCTTCAGGCGGAACCTCCTCGGGAGGCGCAACAGGTGGCTGACCAAAAACAAAAACAGAGGGCCATCAACTCTGGCCAGGGTCTTGTGCCGGCTCACCTACATATATATAATAAACTGTGAGCGAGAGCCCAGTGAATAATAACAGAGTAAAGGGGTTTAATGAATGATGTCCATCACAGAGTTAGAAATCAGAGTTTATAGCAGAAACACAGTCTTATGCATATTCAGATTTCCAATCAGAAATAGGTTCAGATACATGCTCATATTCATAATCATATTCAGATTTTGCATAAGGTCATATGTGGTACACCCCTTAGCTATCCGATCAAGTAGGTCCAAAGACCACAACAAAGTTGGTACCAACAACCACAAAGGTCCATATCTTGCGCGCAAGGAACCATGGTATTATTACCCCCAGGCAAGGGCCGTAGGCCACGGTATTGTTACCCCCGGGCGAGGGTCATAGGCCACGGTATTGTTACCCCCGGACGAGGGCCATAGGCCACGGTATTGTTACCCCCGGGTGAGGGCCATAGGGACTAAGGGTGCCACAAATACTTTTCAGAAAACTAAACATTCATTCATTCATTTCCAACACATCATAGCTTTTCAAGAATCAATCATTTCGTATCATAGTATTCTAAAAATACATAACATTGAACATAACTTTACAAAGTTATTACTCACAGTGGGCGTTGATACAAGTAGACGAAGTCAAGAGGGTCAAACGGATTGTGGCACGTGACCTACATAACACATTACGGATACACACTTTGAAACATGTACTCAAATTGTACAAACTTACACCAACGATTCTAAGTGTGTACCTAACCCCTTACCCTTAATATGGAGCCTTAAACATGGCCTAGGAATGCTTAGGGTGGAATGAGGATGCAAAATTGCCTTAGAAAATGTTTTTCAAAAGTTGCTGAAAACAGGGGCCTCGCTCGAGCGAGCCCTCCTTCGCTCGAGCGAGCTTGCAAAATCAAAGGGTTCGCTCGAGCGAGAGATCCTTCGCTCGAGCGATCTGCAAAGATGAAAAAGTACTGGTTGTTGATTTTTTCCGCGCGATGGTCGCTCGATGCTCGCTCGAGCGAGCTTGCAAAATCAAAGGGCTCGCTCGAGCGAGGAATCCTTCGCTCGAGCGAGGAAGCCAAATCTGGAATTTCCAAATTTGTCTCCCAAGTTCGAACCAAGCATTCTACAACCCAAAACTCAACCTCTTGGGCCCAAAATCTGGAAAAACACTTTAAACTCATAGTATATCAAGTTTCAAAAGCCAATTTGTAAATTCAAGGGCCAAGAGTGAGTCAATTTGAGCACCATTTCCATAAATCCTCAAGAACAATGTTTAAACACACATGCATGAGTTCAAATACATTTCAAAGCTTCAACTCATGATCCAATGCAACATTTAACTCAGAAATTGTTGGCCTCATAGGCTTTAGCAAAAATATGCACATGCATGTAGAAATTTAACACCCAACAACTTCAATTTCCATGAATGTGTACATGCATGTATGTTACACTACCCAATTCAACAATTCAAGCTAATTCTAGACTCTAATCTTCAATTGACCAAGAGACATGCAAGAACTAACTCAATCACATGAATGAGGGGATGAATTCTTACCTTTAAGTCTAGAATGTCAAGCTTAGAGGCTCTAACACGCACACACTTCTTCAATCCCCTCCAAGATCAAGCCCAAACACTTGTTGAGTCTAAAATTCCCAATTCTACACCAATTTTCCTTCTCCTCTCTCTCTAGTCGGTTTTGGAAATAAGAAATGGCTGAGGAGAAAGTTTTGTTTAAGTGCCATAAACTCAATACAAGTTGCCTACACATTCCACTAACAATGGCATATTGGTAATTATACTAGATTCATTACTAAAATGTTAATTAATCAGATTTAAACATTCTAAATCGAATTTTAATTAAGCCTACCATAAATTTACATAAAATCTAACTAGTCTAACACTTCAGTCAATTTCGGAATCGGGCACCGATAAGGCTTCCAATTTGCAGTTTAAACTTTAAAACACGAACAGATATTCCGACACCGAACAGATAAAAACACATAAGTCATGCAATGCACATACAAATAAATTCCAAATTTTTCCCTTAATTATTATTAGACATAATTAAGTCCCAATTAGCGTTAATCAGGGTCGGGGTTATTACACCTAAGCTCTGATACCATGCTGTGACGCCCCAAATTTTTGGAACATCAAGAGAAATTAAATAAACAAAATGACTTAATAAACTAAAAAGTTGACATCTTAATAGGGCATTCCAACTCTCGTACATAACCAAAGGTTCAAATAATATTAAATAAAAACTTAAAATTATCTAAATACAACATCAATGAAATTATAAGGTCCTTAATAGCTAATATATAAGATAATAAAGTTATTCGACTTTAGTCATGATTTCAAGTCAGCCAAGGCTCTACGTTAGCGTCAACTCCATTTCAGCTTCAATTATTTCCTCGCCAAAACCTGGCATAAAACGCCAGGGCAACAAAAATATATGCCATGAGTTTTGCAACATAGTAAGAAAACATAACCAACCTACCATTCTTTTTAAGAGAAAAATAATGAGATTATAAACATGAGATAACAATATAATTGTAAACATAAATTACAACCATTAAAGTAATTTCAATAATTTTAATAAGTTAGGTGACACTCAAAATCTCACCAAAGAGATTTAGCTTACCAACCACTAAGCATGGCAACGGTTAATTTGAAACCCTCCCTTGGTCAAATATTTAAGTGTTACCAACCGTAACCACCAGGGATGCCCACGTCCGGAGTTATATACCCAAGTAGTGGCATCCGTGGTCTGCCCCAAGGAAACGGTCTGCCAGGGGTACGTAACCTCCCTGTGTGCCACCAGCACATCCACCCTTATTCCAAAACCGAATACCGAAAAGGGTTCAAATAAGTCCCGTGCCATCTTAGAGTTTCGCAACACAATTTACGTGAGAATTCTCAAAACCAGGGCTCACCCTGAACAACCGGTATTGACCGTCAACCCTTAATTTCGTACACTCTTTAAAACCAAGACTCACCCTGAACAACTGGTATTAATCCTTTATCAGTAACTTTATATATTGAACACAAATTATTCAAATCTCAATCACCAATAATGTTATACCAACTAAAAAAAAAACTCCCAACATAAAACATTATACATGTCACACAATAATAATTCAATGTCCAAAATTTAACAGACAATTAATTTAAACAATGGTATGAACATAATAACTTAGATATTAAAATTATAAATAAATTATTTACACAATCCTAAAATTCGTGCAATTGAACAGAATACTCAATGTGGATGTTTAGGTCACTTTTTAGAAAGAATTTCAGAAAAATAAGATGTAAATAATCCTGTAAAATTTCCAGCAATCTTTATGACACAGATTTGTCACATTTCCTTACATTAATTCCATGCTTAATTTTATAGATCAAATCCATAATCTAAAAATTTATCATGGAAATAGACTTCTCAAATTTCATCTTTTAGTTAGAAATTACCAGATTTGGCTTAGTATAGAATTTTAAATAAATTTTCAATTACATAGTAAAATCTGTCTCATAGTTTCAGATTTAGTTAAAATTTTTTATAAATTCGTAGAAAGCTCAAAAATTGTTTCCAAAAATTTCTGGATAAACTAGACATCATCATCAACAACTTTGTAGAAGAAATCATCTCGAAATTTTGAGTATAAAATTATCTAAAAATTCGGGTAAACATGCTGGCAGATTCAAAACAGATTATTCTCAACACAGTTTCAGATTTAGTTAAAAATTTGTATAAATTCGTAGAAAGCTCAAAAATTGTTTCCAAAAATTTCTGGATAGACTAGACATCATTATCAACAACTTTGTAGAAGAAATCATCTTGAAATTTTGAGTATAAAATTGTCTAAAAATTTGGGCAACATTCTGGCAGATTCAAACAATTTATTTTCAACACAAAATTCCTATATATATAAAATTTATATTTATGAGTAGTCATTTTAATCACAAGGAAGTAATCTGAAAATTTCACTAATAAAAAGAAATGAGAGGGTTGAGAGGGTTTTCTTACTTAGTAATAGGATGACAAAATGGTTGAGAATTTTGGCATCCTTAATCTCCTACTCTTCTTCCTCTTCTATCACTAAGCTTGGTTGCTTCAGGGATTTCTCTTTTTTTTTTTTTTTTTTTTTTTTTTTTTTTTCTCACCGAATGCTTGTATGCATCCTCTAGACAATGAAGGCTTGCATGCATATATATATATACAATGCTTGGTTCACAAATCTCTCTCTCTCTCTCTCTCTCTCTCTCTCTCTCTCTCTCTCTTTCTTTCTCTTCATTCTAAGTTTTCTTTCTCTCAATTCCAAGAGCATCATTAGCTCTTCTTCCCTAAACAAGCATGCAAATCAACATGTGGAAAGCCTCCACCAAATTTCTGCAAAGGTTTGATTCCCTCTTTTTTTTTCTTTTTTTCTTTTTTTTTGTATTTGTATTTGTGTGGGTTTCTAAAAATTGATACACTAAGATTTTTAACTAAGGTATTAGTAAGAATAATTATTATATTGAATCATAATTAAAATAATTTATAAACAACAAATATTGAACACCCCCAAAATTATTATTCTTGATAATGTCTTTGTTAGTGATTGAATTGAATCAATTTAAAACTAACTTTTACACTAATATACAATTCAGATAGACTGTAGACAAAATTTATTAATTAATTAATTTATTTATTTTCTTTTAAGAATAATTAAATGTGGGGTTTTCACAAGGCCTATGGGTAAGATAGCTACAAAAGAATTGTCTCGGAGAAATCAAGTCGTTGAAGCTAAAGTCCAAAAAATGAGCATACAATTGGAGACATTTAACGAACACCTTGCTGAGAAGGAAAAAAAAAAAAGGATGAAAAAGAAGAAAAAAGGACTCAAGCAATGCATCAGCTGAAAGAACTTGAGATGAAAAAATATGACTTTGAGATCAGAAAACAAGAAGATGAGATGAAAAAGGAAGAACATATAATAATGACTACGGACATTTCTCATTTGGACCCTCAGATGAAAGCGTATTACACAATGTGAAAAAATAAAATTTTTGCCAAGTGGTCCTCAAATGTCAGCAACCCAAATTACTATTTCCCCTGCCTCCTGATGAATAATTACGGGATAATGTATTTTTAAATTTTACAATGTCATTTGTTTTTTAATGTAATTGTTAGGTTTTATTTGCAATGTCATTTTTTTTATTTTGTATTGAAACTTCATTTTTTATTTTGAGTATTCTCTACAAAAGAATGTAATATTATTTTTGCAATGTATAATGTTGACTATTTTTTAGTATAATTTTAAATTTTCAATATAATAAAAAGACATTAGCTGACATTAAATAACATTAACTATCATTAAAAAGATAACATAATGGTGAATTAGATTTAATTTTTTTTTTTCAATTTTTCATTTTTTTGCATTTTTTATATTTGTCTAGTCGGAAATAATATAAATATATAATTTTTTTTTTTACAAACAGTTAAAAAAAGGTTACAAAAGACAAAAAATAAACAAAAATAAAATCACAAAAAAACCTATATCCAAACAACACTTATAAACTTGGAGTGAAAGTTGGTTGAGAGTTGTCAAAATAGAAAATGTAGCGATCCCGGTTTTCCCTCCATTGGTTTCCTATTTCGGACTCGGTTCTGTGGATGTCTGTTGTGGTATATGTT
This sequence comes from Camellia granthamiana, assembly GCA_036172215.1. Classification (NCBI taxonomy): domain Eukaryota; kingdom Viridiplantae; phylum Streptophyta; class Magnoliopsida; order Ericales; family Theaceae; genus Camellia; species Camellia granthamiana. The sequence continues at coordinate 192,591 of JAXFYN010000107.1, read as the reverse complement.
TCAATTCCGTCCTTTAATCCTTTGAATTTGAGTTTAGAAATGTCTTGGGTGTGTTCCGAACAAGTTGGTTGAGCTTTGGTCTCTATTCTTGTTGCCCAGATTTTTGATGATCCGCTCGAGTGGGTCTTATTGCGCTCGAGCAGAGTTTGCATCCTTTCAGCATTTTGTGCGCCTGCAAAATAACTGCAGGTGTGTTTTTCACGCTCGAGCGAGTTTCCTTACGCTCTAGCGGGTTGCGCTCGAGCGGGTATCTAAAGCTCAAGCGGGTGTACGAAGTCTGTAAAAGTACTGGAGGAGTGTAATCTACGCTCAAACGGGTTCCTTTGCGCTCGAGCGGGTAGTGCTTTGCTGTTGTGCCTTGGCGCTCGAGCGAGTCTTTTTGAGCTCGAACGGGTTAAGTTTTTGTGTCTCACGCTCGAGCGTCCTATTCTCCACTCGAACGGGTCATACGTATATCAGATCGCAACTGGGTCATTTTAAATCACTTTTTCAACTTTCTCTCTCTCTCTAACTTTTCAAAACCCTACCTTCGACAGCCTCTTTTTCTCTCTCTCTCTCTAAGAATCTATCTAGTTCTAGAGTGTTTCTACCTTGGTTCCTTTGTATAAAAGGTAGAGTTTGGCTTGGGCTATCTTTGGATCTGAAAAAGTGTTGATTTGGAGCATCTTTGGGTTTCTTCATCTTTCCATTTGGGCTTCAAACTTTGAGGTAGGGATAACTACTCATATTTATGATCTTTGACATAAACTTGTAGTCATTTTGATTTAATGTTGTAGTTGGGAAAGTTTGGGAGTTAGGGTTTCAAACCTTAAAATGTGTAAAGGGGGGGGGGGAGGGGGTTTGTTCCATTGAACTATATATGTGTATTTGAGCCTTAAAATGAAGTTATTGAGGTCTATTGATGATATTTGGACCTTTGGGTCAATATCGAGAAAAATGGGAAAATACCTTAGTTGGGATTAATTGGGTCATTTGTGAAATTAATGACATTTATCATGAGATAATGAAATTGGTTGGAAAATAATGAAATTGAGAAGTTATGAGAATGAATGGTGGAGTTGGATTGATTAATCACTCACCTTTAAAATTGTTGATATTTTATCTGTTGGCGCATTTATTATCTGTTTAAGAATAATTGCTTTGGGCTATCGGTGGAGGATAGTCTTGCTTGTTGTAGACATTGTATGATGATTAGGAAAAACTGAAACTAATCACATTGAATATGTCATTGAATATGACGGTTGGAATAATACAGCAAATGTGTGTATTGATTGATCATTGTATATGATAAGTGTTTAAATACATTGTGTATGTATATTGTTTGGGAGCAGATAGGGGATGTACTCCATGGTTTGAGAGGAGATAAGGGATGGACTCTCAAACCTGTTCGGGAGGAGATAGGGGATGGACTCCACTGATATAGCAAATCGGTGTATCATTTGAAATATGGAAGTGTTGAAGTATGGAAGTGTTTTAATATGAGTTATATTCTCATGTGAATTGTGAAGTATTGGAAGTGTTTTAATATGAGTTACAGTCTCATTGAATTGTTTGGCCAGGTTCTGAGCCATGTTTATGAATTGAATTGGTTAAGTAAAGGAAAGTGGAATGAAACATGGACATATTTATCATGGAACTGAAATATGTTATAAATTGGTTTATATGAGTTAAACATTTATCAAATGCTAATGTTTTAGTTACTGCTCATATTATATTTAGCATATCTCTACTGGGCGTTGGCTCACCGTATATGGGACATCACTTTCAGGTGCATGTGATATGTCACCTCCAAGGATGTAACTTGGGAGGTTGTAGAAGCTGAAGGCATACTTTTGTGATTATTTTGTGATTTACATGTATATCAAGCCAATGGCTTATTTTGTGTAAAGAATTAGAACTCTATTTTTTTGTTGAACCCAAGTGTTGACTTGGAAAGTTGTAAGCCTATAGGGCATTTATTTTTGTTGTCAACATATAATATCTTTTGTAAGAATACTCTGATGTTGGGAATATGATATCTCTTTCTTGTATCATGAATGTATAATTATGGGTTTATTTTAAGGGCGTTACAGAAAATAACTATTGGAGCACCATTGCTATAATTTGGCAAAATAACACTATTTATTGCCAAATTATAGCAATAACAATCACTTTGCTTGGTTCTATTTTTCCAAAAATACTTTCCAGAAAATTCTATTTTTTTTTCCGTGTTTTTTTGTTTTCGCTGAATTTTTTAAATATTTTAAGCAAATTTTTTTACTTTTTAGACATATCTAACATAAATATACCTAAAAAGTAAAAAATTTGTGATTTTTTTAAAAAAATTCACTAAATATAAAAAATACAAAAAAATACGAGAATTCAGTATATTTTTTGTATTTTTATGTATTTATTAATTTTTTAAAATATTTTTTCACAATTTTTTTACTTTTTAAATACATCTAAATAAGGTGCATCTAAAAAAGTAAAAAAAATATTTAAAATTTTAAAAATATTCACTAAAAATAAAAAAACACGATAACCAAAAAACTCAATTTTCAAAAAATTTAATACAAAAAACTTAAACCAAACACACTGAATGACATTATAGCAACAACCATTGAGATGCTCTTAGTGTATTAACAAATGATGTGATATAATTTTAGAGGTTTTAGGTATTTGTAATTTGTATAATGAGTGAGATCAATAATAATATTATAATATATGTTGATACACTAATTAATATATTAATTGGTATATCAATTAGTAAATAGTACTACTGTTATTTTAAAATCATAAAACATTATTGTCAATGTTTCATTTTCCAAGAAAGCAGTACACACGAAAAATGCGTATATCACAAAGGGACAGTTAGTGGAAATGAAAATTAATTATAAATTAATAAAAAAATTATAATTATAATTATTAATATTTATAATATTTTTCACTTTCTGTAATTAATTTTTTCGAACATCTTTAACTTATTTTCCCTATCATAAATGATGAATAAATGAATATGAGCTATCCATAGTAAATAAATTTGAATTGTTGATTATAATTAGCTTAGTTTAGGGTAAATTACACTTACTTACTCTAAGCTTTCTAACAATTACATAGACTTTCTTATAATTTTAATAATTATACTACTATCCTTTACTTTTGAAACTATTATCATTATTTCTCCACTGTTAGGTTATTTAACAGAATTTACTGATGTCATACCAAAAATGACAAAATTGCCCATGAATTACTTTATCTGTTCAAATCAGAAATTTCACTCACTTGCCATGAGGTTTTACATATATATTATCAAAAACCATACATATTTTACCATTATTTAATAAAATTCTTAAATTGCATGCAATATTAAATAAAATCTTTAAATTGTTAAGACATTATTAAATTATTTAATGCAAAAAAATTTAATTTTTATTGATAAAATACTTAAAATAAATAATCTCTCCAAAATTAATGTTAGATAGCATCCTAATAATTTAATATAAAACTTATTTCACACCACATATAACTTAAAATTTATTATTTTATGTAATTCATTTATTATTTGAATTATTTTAAAGTTAAAAAAAATAGATTTAATTTTTTTTCTCAACAATTTACATCACATATTTATTCATATGTAAAAATATTATTATTTTATCTTTTTTCAATCATATATTATTCTCAAATTTTAATTTTTATCTTTGGGTCATTATATTTCTAGTCAATGAATATTTAAAAAAATACAGGTTAATATTTCTTAAATGATTAAAAAAAATAAAAAAAATAAAAATAGAAGTAAAAAAAAATTAATCACCTCACAATAAATTAAAATTAGTTAATAGGGAATGAAAGATCAAGAAATCATTTGAGAATAATAAATAATTTAAATAATTTGTCATTTCTTACGCCTAAAATTAAAATTAATCTTTACTTGCATGGAGAGATTATTTGAGAATAAGAAAATACTCAATTAATTTGTTATGTATGATACTTAAAATCTATTTCTCCATCTTTATTTATCTCATTTAAACTATTTTTATTAAATTAAATCTTAAAATATATTTCATACCTTCATTAATGTTTGAATTTTTATTTTATTTTTTTGGTTATAAAAGTGTCAAAAACTTGTTATGAAAAAAAATAGAGTCAAGAAATTACATTTATATTTTTAAAAAATTATGAAAAATAAATAATGATTTCATATATATTTAATAGGGTAAATTAAATTACATTTATATATTTTTTTCTTTAGAAATCATTTTATTTCATTGTGTTTTTAAATTAGTATTAAAGTCTGATTTCTCAGTCTTGTTAATAAAATTGTATGAGTATTAGATATACGGAAGAAATAAAATTAGATAATTTGAACAATAACACTTCGCTATAAATAATAATAGAACAAAATAAAAGTGAGAAATTAAAAAATAAAGTAAAAAATTTAACCATTAATGAAGGTGAGAAATTAATTTTAAGATTTAATTTAATAAAAATAGTTTAAATGAGAAAAATAAATTTGAAGAAATATATTTTAAGTATGCAACAAAGTAATTGAGTATTTTAGTATGCTAAAATAATTTCTCTACTAACTAATTTTAATTTATTGTGAGGCGATTAGACTTTTTTTTTTTTACTTCTATATATATATTTTAATTTTTTTAATCATGTAAGAATAACCTGTGTTTTTTAAAAGTATGCATCGATTAGAAATTTAATGACTCAAAAGTAAAAATTAAATTTTTTTAATAATATCTTAATAATTTAGGGACAAATAATTTTCTTACATATGCATAAATAAGTAGGACAATTTGCTTTTTTTTAATCCATTTGTTTCAACTTAAAAAAAGAAAAGAAAAAAAAATTTAATAATAAATATATTAATTAAAATTAATAAATATTTCGTTGTTTATATAGTGTAAAATACGTCTTATAAGTATTGTATTAATTATTAGGGTCTTATGTTAAACTATTATGGTGTAAGTTAAAATATGCATGGATTTTTAATAATATATATGCAAAACCTCAGGGGAGGTAGTGCAATTTTTTATTTAAATAACTTATTAGTTCAAACGGTCAATATGGTCATTTTAGATAGAAAAGTAATGGCACTTGTGCTAAATTAACTGATTGAAAAAATCTTGATATTATTAGCAAAAGTAAGGAAAGTTTTTGTAATTATTGAAACTACAGAGGAGGTCCCTATATTTTTTAGAAATCTTAGGGGAAGTAAGTGTAATTTACCCTTAGTTTATAATCAACACTGTTATCTCATAATCAAATTGTGTTTGAGAATTAACTATTTTAGGTCAATTTTTAATTTTTTACGAAAAAAACGCACAAAAAATAAGAAGAATCAATTTTTTAAAATAATTTCTTGACTTTTTAACTACTTTAATTACTAAAAAAGATATTAGATATTTTATTAAAATTTCTACAAAACATTCACATAGGTAAAAAATTTGATAAAACTTATACGTCGCTCACATTTTTTATTGCGAAAACAGCCTGGCCTTATTTGACAACTACATATTTTAGCTAAAAAATGAAAAAGTTACTATAAATTGTCACATCTACAAATCTTTTAATAAAAAGTCAAAAAATTACTAAAATAACATATTCTCATACGATAAACATTAGCATCCAACCCACCGACACTTTTGATTTATTAACATAGAAAGGGACTTTATTTTCTTCTCATTGTATTTAAAATATATATAATGTATAAATTTTTATAAAAAAATTATGTAATCTATTTATATTTATTCATTGAAATTTAAAAATTCATCATTTTATTTCATAATTCTAAAATGATTACTGTCACATCTGTTTTTACAACATTTGTGTATGTCTATCAGCCTGCCGGTTGTTATAAAAAAAATATGGAATGACTTGTTTGCTTTTGTTTTTCGCTAACATTTTTTTAATCTTTTTATTTTAACATTTGATGTACTTTTGTGCCCTTTATTCTTTTTTTATTGTAAGAAATTCTCTAAGCCAGAAACTGCCTTTTAACCTTAAAAAATGAAAGAGTGATATGTAAATAAAAACACTCATTTTACCATGTGTTATTTTGGTCAAACTCCACATCAAGTGCTTCCCTGCAAATTAATAAGCTTAAAAATAATAATAGTACTATATGCAAAAATTAATATATCAACATATGTTATAACATTATTATTTTAAAATTATGGACTTTGCCTATTAAATAATAAATATATTAATGAAAATTAATAAATATTTCGTTGTTTATATAGTGTAAAATACGTCTTATAAGTATTGTATTAATTATTAGGGTCTTATATTAAACTATTATGGTGTAAGTTAAAATATGTATGGATTTTTAATAATATATACGCAAAACCTCAAGGGAGGTAGTGCAATTTTTTATTTAAATAATTTATTAGTTCAAACGGTCAATATCGTCATTTTAAATAGAAAAGTAATGACATTTGTGGTAAATTAACGGATTGAAAAAATCTTGATATTATCAGCAAAAGTAAGGGAAGTTTCTGTAATTACTGAAACTACGAAGGAGGTCTCTATATTTGTTAGAAATCTTAGAGGAAGTAAGTGTAATTTACCCTTAGTTTATAATTAACACTGTTATCTCATAATCAAATTGTGTTTGAGAATTGACTATTTTAGGACAATTTTTAATTTTTTACAAAAAAACGTACAAAAAATAAGAAGAATCAATTTTTTTTAAATAATTTTTTGATTTTTTAACTACTTTAATTACTAAAAAAGATATTATATATTTTATTAAAATTTCTACCAAACATTCACGGAGGTAAAAATTTTGATAAAACTTTTAGGTCCCTTACATTTTTTATTACGAAAACAGCCTGGCCTCATTTGACAACTACATATTTTAGCTAAAAAGTGAAAAAATTACTATAAGTTATCACATCACTCCCTTTACTTTTTACAAATCTTTTCATAAAAAATAAAAAAATTATTAAAATAACATATTCTCAAACGAGATCTTTGTCTTCTGACTAAACATTAGCATTCAACCCAATAATGTTTGAGAGCTCGAATTTGGCCCCCCCTAATCTCCAAAACGACGTCGTTTTGGGGATTTATTTATTTATTTATTTTTTTCTGCCATTTTCGACCTGAAACAGGGAGAGGGAGAGGGAGAGGGAGAGAAGCAGAGGGGAAGACGATCGTCGATCGCCGATGCCCAGCAGCCAATCGTCGCCCAGCCGCCGGTCGTCATCGCAGCCCAGCCCCGCCGTCGCAGCCCAGCCCCGCCGTCGCAGTCCCCTCCTTCCTCCTCCTCCTCCTCCCTTCTTCCTCCTCCTCTTCTCCTTATCTGCTTCTGAAAGGCCCCCTCCAGTCCCCTCCTTCCTCCTCCTCCTCCTCCTCCTCCTCCTCCTCCTCCTCCCCCTCCCTCCTTCCTCCTCCTCTTCTCCTTCTCTGCTTCTGAAAAAAAAAAAAAAAAAATTAGGGGGATTCGGGGTAGCTCATTTCGAGCTACCCAGCACGACTCTTTATTTATTAACATAGAATTGGACTTTATTTTCTTCTCATTGTATTTAAAATATATGCAATGTATAAATTTTATAAAAAATTATGTAATCTATTTATATTTATTCATTGAAATTTAAAAATTCATCATTTTATATCATAATTCTAAAATGATTACTATCACATCTATCTTTAGAACATTTGTGTATGTCTATCAGCCTGTCAGCTATTATAAAAAAATATGGAATGACTTGTCTGCTTTTGTTTTTCGCTAACATCTTTTTAATCTTTTTATTTTAACATTTGATGTACTTTTGTGCCCTTAATTCTTTTTTTATTGTAAGAAATTCTCTAAGCCAGAAACTGCCTTTTAACCTTAAAAAATAAAAGAGTGATATGTAAATAAAAACACTCATTTTACCATGTGTTATTTTGGACAAACTCCACATCAAGTGCTTCCCCACAAATTAATAAGCTTAAAAATAATAATAGTACTATATGCATAAATTAATATATCAACATATGTTATAACATTATTATTTTAAAATTACAGACTTTGCCTATTATACAAATTACAAATATTCAAACCCTCTAAAATTAAATTCTCAGCCAATCAAAATTCTCAGCTATGAAGACAGGAAGTCCATATTTTGTGTGAAATTTTGTGTTTTATTTATATATATACATATACTTTTTGAATTTTAAAGGATAAATAGTTTGTTGCTGACTGGTAGATTCCATGAAACATCCTATATTTCCTACATTATTGTATATAAATAGGTTTGTGTTGGACAAAACTTGGAGTTGTATCATGGTAAGCATGGCCAGCAGTTGTTTTCAACTTCTTCTTTTCCTTCCTTTGTTTTTGATGTTTGTTTCCCTTGAAGCCAGTAGATTCAGTTCCAACTCTAGCAATTCCAAACCCAGTTGCATAGAGATTGAAAGGAAAGCACTTGTTGAATTCAAAAAAGGTCTCACAGATCCTTCTGGTCTACTTTCTTCTTGGGTAGGCAATGATTGTTGTACTTGGATGGGTATAGGTTGCAGCAACCAGACTGGCAATGTTGTAGCGCTGGAGCTTGGAAACCTTGGTGACTGTTATGACAAAAAAATTGGTTATGCACCTGCAACCAACTCGTCTTGTTTGGGTGGTGAGGTAAGTTCCTCCTTGCTCAACTTGAAATATTTGAATTACTTGGACCTAAGCATGAATGATTTCCAAGGGATTACAATCCCAAATTTCTTAGGCTCACTTGAAAAGTTGAGCTACCTCGATCTGTCTTATGCATCTTTTGGTGGAATGATTCCTCCTCATCTTGGAAATCTATCAAATTTGCACCATCTTGATCTCTTTGCACTTTCAAGTTGGGTTTCAAATTTAAACTGGCTTGTTGGTCTGTCTTCTCTAAGATATCTTAATCTTGGATATGTGAACCTCACTTTGGCAAGTACTAATTGGCTGCAAGCTTTAAATATGCTTCCTTCTCTGTCAGAATTGAGATTGCAAACTGTGAACTTCACAGCTTACCTCACTCTGTACCAAACATCAATTTCACTTCCCTTTCCGTCCTTGATCTCTCTGACAACAATTTCAACTCATCAATACCTCAATGGTTGTTTAACATAAGTTTCCTTTTGGATCTATATCTTTCTCTTAGTTACATGAAGGCCCCTGTTTCTGATATACAATGGGGAAACCTCTGCAACTTGAGAACTTTAGATTTATTCGGAAATCAAATTAACGGAGACATAAGTGAACTTATAGGGGGTTTGGTTGAATGCAGCAACAGTAGCTTAGAAGAGTTAAGCTTAGGGAGCAACCAAGTGAGTGGACAGTTGCCAGATTATTCACTAGCACACCTTCAGAACTTAAGAAACCTTCTACTTTCTAATAACTTAATCTCATGCCCAATCCCGGCATCTATTGGAAGGTTGTCAAAATTTGAGATATTACACCTCTCTTTTAATCAAAGGAATGGGTCTATTCCAGATAGTGTCGGAAAACTTGCGAACTTAAACGTCTTGGCACTTTATAACAATTACTGGGAAGGTGCTCTATCCCAAAATCATTTGCAAGGCCTCACGAAACTGCTAAGTTTCACAATATCATCGTCGAACAAAAGTTTAATCTTCAATATGAGTCATGAATGGGTTCCTCCTTTTAGCCTAATAGAAATCGCAATACGCAACTGTCGATTAGGTCCCATATTTCCAGCATGGCTAAGTAATCAAAAACTACTTGTTGATATAACGTTGGCAGACGCTGCCATTTCCGACACAATACCTTATTGGCTTTGGGAGTTATCCCCATAGATCTATTGGTTAGATCTTTCTTACAATCGGATACATGGAATGCTTCCCAATTCATTAGTATTTCTCTCAGCATTTCTAGTGGATTTAAGTTTCAACCGCTTAGAAGGTTCACTCTTATTTTGGCCCAACGTGTCAAATCTCTTGTTGGCAAGCAATTTATTTTCAGGATCAATTCCCATGACCATCAGCCAAATGATGCCGTCATTGGAAGTTCTTGATTTATCTGGGAACTTCCTAAATGGTAGCATCCCCTTGTCCATAGGTAAGATGAAACGTTTGGAAATGCTTTATCTATCAAACAACCATTTATCTGGAAGAATCCATGATCAATGGAGGGACTTACCAAATCTTGAAATCATAGATTTGTCCAAAAATAATTTACATGGTGAGATTCCAGGTTCAATTTGCTCACTACCTAGTCTTTCTTGGTTGAAATTGAGCAGCAACAATCTTTCAGGGGAACTATCTTTTGCATTACAGAAGTGCAAAGGCTTGACGATGCTTGATCTTGGAGAGAATCGATTCTACGGAAACATACCCAAATACATTGGACAAAGCTTCTCATCACTATTGGAACTGCGTATACGAGACAACATGTTTAGTGGAAATATTCCTGCACAATTATGCTCTCTTGCTCACCTCCACATCTTGGACCTTGCTCTTAATAATTTATCAGGATCCATCCCATCATGCTTGGGAAAATTGGGTGCTCTGAATTCTATGATATCATATAGTCCACATCAACTCTCTCTCAGTGATGCCATTTATCAACAAATGGAAATGGAATTGGTTGTGAAAGGAAGACAATTGATATATACCTTCACACTTGAGTGGGTAAATATCATTGACTTGTCGAGCAACAATCTTCGGGGAGAGATCCCAGAACTAATAACAAATCTCTCGACCTTAGGAACCTTAAATTTATCCCACAACCGACTGACAGGGAAAATACCAGAGAAGATTGGAGGCTTACAACGGTTAGAAACACTTGACCTCTCATGCAACCACCTTTTAGGTCCAATTCCTTCAACCATGTCCTCTATGACTTCATTGAACAATTTGAACTTGTCATTTAACAATTTGTCCGGACCAATTCCCTCTGGCAACCAGTTTGAAACCTTCATTGATCCTTCCATTTACAAGGGTAACCCAGAACTTTGTGGGCCTCCATTGTCAACCAAGTGCCTAATGCCCAATGATAGAGATGCTGATGCAAACCAACATGCTAAGGCTCACAAAGATGAAGATGAGAATGAAGACGAAAACGAAAACTTGGGCTTCTATCTTGGCATGGCATTGGGGTTTGTGGTGGGGTTTTGGGCTGTTTGTGGTAGTTTGATGTTAAAGAAGTCTTGGAGATACACCTACTTTGGGTGTGTTGATAAAATGAAGGATTGGCTTTTCGTTGTCGCGATGGTGAACTTGAACCGGTTACGAAGAAGAATGATGGGAGCAGAACATAACTGAAGGCCCATGTGGGTAATTTCGTAAAGGTACTATTATGAAGTCTCTTTCTTGCTCTAAAATGCTAATTAGTATAAATACTAAACTATTTTAGTCTTCCTTTTCAATTTCTTAGCACAGCGACAAAATTCAAGTTTTTTTTTTTTTTTGCAATGAACTTGTGTCTCTTTTAAAGCTAATAATACGGACCTCTTTGTTCCTGAAGTAATATGCATCCTTCAACATTTTAAAAAGGGGAAATTATAGCCCAGTGAGTTTTAAAAAAAAATTACAAACATATAAAAAAAAGTTTAGAATTTTAATTATTAATATTTATATAGTTTACAATTGATGTGTAAATTTTTTTTTATAGCCCAGTGAGTTTCAAAGACCGGCCTCTACTAATCATGATATCTTATTTTGAAAACATTGTGTATTCTTATTCCGGTTATTAGCCTAGGTTACTACGTGATGCGCACAGCATACAAGTATAGACTGAATCGCCTGAATTGGAAAAACACATTTCATGTTTGTTTGAAAGAAGGTTTGCTACCCGCAGGTAGGCTTAAAATGCAGATTTTGCCACCCTCAGGTGGGCTTAGAAGACATGGTGTTGCCACAATCTAGTGGGCTTAAAACAAACAATCAACGCATTATTCCAATTCAGATAACCCAACCTTCACCCACAGGCATTCAAGGCAGTTATATCACATAAGCAAATAGCCTCATGGCAAGCATGCTATCATGGCAGTCACTTACACACATGCAAGGATGCTAAAGCATAAAAACTCACCGAGTACTCCAAGCCAAAACCGAAACTACATTAGAAATCATGCATGATCCTAGATATGCTGAAATGCCTAATGCAACACATGCATAATGCAACTATAGCAGGCTCGGCTATTCTAAACATGGCATATGGAATGCTACAACTAACACGTATTCAATTTGGAATTGAAATACAAATGCAGTTTGTATGATGCACCGAGCCCGGTGCGTGCAAAACAGATGAATGATGCAAACATGCTGTCATACTGTATGCTAATTGAAATATGTCCTATATCTAACCATCATAAGCAGATAAATAAAAGGGAAGAAAGACGTGGGGTTGGAAGACATACATCACACTCACGCACACTTATTACAATTATGCCCTCGCGCAGAGGGTCCGAATAAATAATACAGTCCCAAATGAAAGAATAGTACAGTCCGAATAAATTATACAGTCCAAATAATACAAATTCCTAATTAATTAACAAATTAACTAAGAAAGCTGAAAACTGGCATGCAAGCCAGGGGGCTGCCTTGACTCCGCTCCGGATAATGATATGATGCATGTTTGGGCTGCTTCGCGCGGAGATCCACTGGGATGCCCCAATTAGCCTATGTTTGCAATGTTCCTCGAAAAGCGTGCCAGACTCCGAAAAGTTGCTGATTCTTGATTTTGCTGCAACAGAGAGCAGGAAAGGGGCATAGCAATGTATTTCACAAATATATGCATGCCTCGATCCTCGTGCCACCAATCACGCATCTCTATGCATGATGGCCGAGGAGTCGGATTGCACAACTCAATATAGGATGAATGCGTATGAATGCTACAACAAAACCTAACTCCATCATGGGTAATCCGGAGTGTCGGTGACTTGGGAATTTAGACCCGTTCCGTCGCTCGGGGTGCGAAACATGCCTCGTTTCCCGTGCCCGGGCTAACTCCTATCCCGAACACTATGCAATATGCATGATATGCATGAAATGCAGCTAATATACAATCCTAACATACACAATGCTATGAAAATGAAATGCCTCGAAGTACGTACACACGTGCACGCAAACCGAGGAAATGATCCTAAGGCATGAAATGGCATACGCAATGCAAGTTGGACTTATACCAACATGAGAGAGCCTCAGCCACACTCACATAAGAAGCCGTGAGATGAAAAAGAAATGCCTCGAAATACGTGCACACGGGCACGCAAAACGAGGAAATGGCATACGCAATGCCGTATGGGCTTACACCAACACGAGTGAACCTCAGTCACACTCACATAGGAGGCCATGAGATGAAAAATGAGATGCCTCGAAATGCGTGCATACGGGCACGCAAACCGAGGCAATGGCATACACGATGCAATGAGATTAAAATGGCATACAGAATGCAAAATGGACTTACACTAACATGAGTGGGCCTCAGCCACACTCACATAAGAGGCCGATGGATGAAAAATGAGTTGCCTCGAAATGCGTGCACACGTGCACGCAAACCGAGGCAATGGCAATAAGGCATGAAATGACATGGAGAATGATATGCAAACATGCCAATGGAATTTCAGCACTGAAGTATGGGGGAAAACAGTCCCGAAAGATGGCGAAATGACACCAAATGCAAGGAATGGTCCCGAAATGCGAATTTAGGCACCCGAAATGGCCTATGGCTATGCAAAACATGCACAATATGGACATGGAATGAAAATACAGCAGCAAGGCAGCCCCAAGACAAGCATTTTTCAGTCATAAAAAGGGCTAAACAGCAAGCACACATAGGATTAAGCAAGAATGCAAAAATGGCTCCGCAAGAGGGATATTGAAGTAAGTAATAAATGCAAAGCTCAAACAAGAAAATATCCTTCTACAACACTGAAGAGGGCCTAAAAATATGAACATTTACAGTAGATGACATCCCCCAAATCAGTATGAAAACATGCTAAGAATGCCATGCAAGAACTAGGATACTATAGGCTATAACATGAGGTACCCCAAACATTCATCAAACCAGCAAATACCCTTCATGAAATATGTCAAGAAGATCAAAATATGACTCTTTCCAGACCTGATGATGGCCGAAAACAGAATCTAGATAGGCTTAACAAAGCATGCAAAAATGGGGGTCAAAGAGGGATATAATGACAAGTATAACATGGAGACCCCCAACAAGGTTGATCCCTTCTATAATGTTGTAGAGGGACACAAAATAAGCCTACTCACAGTTCATGACATGCTCCAAAACAGACTTCATGTAAGCCAAACAAATCATGCAAATTTACGGTAAATATGAGAGATTATGAAGCAAGTGCATGATAGAGTTACCAAACATGGTTGAGCCCTTCTTCAATGTTGAAGGGGGGCTCAAAATAGGCCTACTCAAAATTCATATCAGGCTCAGAAACAGATCACACATGAACTAAAAATAGCATGCAAAATAATGGTATTCAAGATGGTATTGAGGCAAGTACCAAATGGAAAAATCAAACAGGGTTGAGTCCTTAAACAAAGATGAAGAAGATCTCAAAAAAATGATATTTTCTGTTTTGGTCGGAGCTCAAAACCACAAGCAAAGAGGCTAAAAAAATGAGGCAAAAATGAGATTAAAAAGAGGGGAAATGAACTTACCCTTGTAGACCAACCCTTTTGTTGCCTCTTGGACCAAAAATGTTGCCTCCTAAGCTCTGAAAACCACCTCCAGCCGCTGGAAATGGAGTGGTGATGGTGGTGTTAGGTGATGATGAAGAAATGGTGAAGAAATGGTGTAGGATTTTTAGGGTTTTGGTACTTGGAATATAGAGAGAGAGATATATAATGTAGGAGCTCAAAATAGAAATTTCTAACCCTTAAAACAGATCTGGAGGGCTGTATATATAGGCAAAAAGGTGTAGAAAAATGGAGGGAAAAAAAAGGGGGGAAAACTAGTCAAGTTTCCCGCCAAAAAGGCCAAAAGGGAAAGTGGTAGCTACGGGTTTCAAACGGCCGAGAGTCCTTCAACAAAGTTGAAGAGGGGCTCAAAATAAGACACTTTGTAGTTTACGACCAAGTCCAACACAGCCCACAAGTACGCCTAAAATACCGTGCAAAATAGGCCTAAAAAGAGGTAAAGAGGCAAGTGACAGATGGAGATGTCAAACAGTAAAAGGTCCTTAATCAAACATGAAAAGGACCTCAAAATATGACTATCTCAAGTTCGGGTCGGAGCCCAAGAATGTAGAATGAAGGTTCGGGAGCCAAAACACGCAGTTCGAGGCCCCGAAAGTGGGCTGTTGGGCACCGGGAGTGGTGTTCGACCACGAAGTTGGTCTCTCGGACCACAGTGCCCCTCAAAAGGGAGTAAATAAGATGTATTCCAAAAACCGGGGCAAACGGAGGTGGTTAGGCGGTCCCGAACCGAGGCACACGGCCTTACGGCTCCGAAAACCGGGAACCGGGCTCCGAAATGGGAAAAATGGCCTACGGCCGCGAAACGTAGCCTACGGCCACTGAAAGATGATCTACGAGACCTCTCCCTCCCCTCAGGAAGAAAAACAAAGAAAACTGAGCTTGGTTCGCAAACCGAGGCAAAGTACCGAAAAGCCCGGAAGTCCGGAGGCAAGGCTCACGGCCGAGACTCTGAAACTTTAGAACGAGCACAATATGCAATATCACCAAGCGCTCAATCGGTGACGTCTGAGTCTTAAGGTCGGTCAAAAAATGGGGTGTCTACACATATGCATAATTTTTTTTACATGAATACACATAGGAAGTAAAACAAAACTCAGTTCGATTAAAACTTGTTTGAAATTAATTTCAAAAATAAACAAGTCAAGTTTTAACATATTTTGAAACTTGTTAAATTTTCAAGTCAAATTTCAACAATTTACTACTCAGCCTGACTTATTTGCAGTTACCTGACAATTTATCACGCCCCGAAAATAAACGTACAGAACTATTACATCAACCCACTTCCAAAATGAGATATTGATCAAATTCATTTGCATGGTTCCAATATTTACCAAAGTATTCTCACATGTCATAATACATTTATTTACTCACTAGTACAGAAATCTATTGCATATAAAAGAAATCATTAAATCACAACGAATAAGGCCCTCAAGGGCTTACAAGTTCCAAGGCAGTAGCCCGGTCACACATAATGGTCTCTCGGACCCAAACACGTTAGCCCTTGGCTTACAAAAAAAATATCACAACAACATAAGAGTTAAACCACTCTTCTTCAAAACATTTCCACGCCCTTAACTTGGCGGGATCACCACACCTTTACCTGCACCAAATCCCATAGGAGTGAGCATAAAGCCCAGTAGAGATTTCTCACAAAGTATATACAGTTATGCCAATTCCATTAACGTTAAAAATGCAAATGTAATGCCATGCAAGTGCCAATAGTGAAAGAAAATCTTATTTCAATGCACTATTTCAAAATTATCATGTTCTCAATAATATTCAATGCACTATTTTAAATCCACCATGTTCTAAAAAATAATTAGCAACCTCATTAATTTCAACTTCCAAAATTTAAATCAACAGGGGCGGTAAATACGACATTGGTAATCCCTAGGCTGGTGTCTGCAAGTAGACTCTACGAGTACTACCAAATTGTCATTTTTACCGGTATTAACTGGAAGGCTCGACACCTATCCGCGCGGCTTTCAGGTCTTTCACCCTGGACACTTAGGCCAACTTATCAAATTCATCTACACCCCCTATCCGGACTTACCAATGTATTTACCCCATACACATTTCCATTAGTTCTCATTACAATGATCTTTCTCAAAATGAATGCTTTTCCAACTCATGTCATGATATGCAATAATGACTTTAAAACAATTGAGGATATGATGCAACAACTACTAACTCATAGCATTCTTTTATATTCAACAAAAGAAACATGTCTACAACCATATTCAACATCACATTTTCATTTCCTCCTTACCATGCTCTTTCACAAGATACCCATGCGTCTCCAACGCATAATTACACTTTTTTATTTCACACAATAGCCATATGTCTTCGACACACCAGAACAATTCCTCAACATTAATTCATCATGACCAAACTTTCAATATGGCTAACATGCCATCATTCATTTCACTTTCCTGTTACACTACGATTAAGCATTTTCACATCACTTATGGCACTCAACAACTTGCCATCTTACCACTTTACATAAACATACAATTATCAATGGATTTTAAAAGAGGACTTAGTCTCCAACACATATATATATCATGACTTTGCTATCTTGTTAAACATTTGGTGAGACTTAGTCTCATACATGCTCTTGATACAAGAAAATATATAATTTCAAAGGCACATTCATTATTTTTCAAAAGCCCCAATTTCTAGGGTTTTCATAGGAAATAAACTTTTATCATTTAAAAAAAAAAACTCCATCTAGTAATTTTCTTTGAGTTTAGTAGAGGGAAACCCTCAAGAAATGGTAGAAGATTTAGATATAAACCCCCATTCAAAACTCTCTCTACATTTTGAATCAAAACCAATAAAATCAATACAAAACATCAAAAACATTTTTAAATCAACAACAATGTAGCAAAACTTGTATATATAACTCAAGAAATCCCTACCTCAAAGCTTGATGAAGAACAAGATGAGATGAAACCCTAGCTTTGAAAGATGTGAGAGAGCTTTGATTTCTTCAACCCAAGTGAAGCTCTAGTTCTTGATCTCCAAGATTTAGAGGGAGAAGATGAAGATCTTGACCCAAGAATTTGCAAAATCAAAGTGTTTTAGTGTTTGGAGAAGTTTTCTAGAGAGAATGGGGAGAGAAATAAGGTTTAGAGTGAGAGGGAAATGTGTATAATGGATGATATATTCGGACCAAAATGTCATATAAAAACAGAGCTCGGACTGCCCGTTTGGCCGCTCGTGCGGCCTTCTCCACTGCTCGAGCTCCCCACCTTGACCGCTCGTGCGGCCCATTTTCTCCGCTCGTGCGCTCTAGACAAAATGGGATTTCCTAGGTCTCAGCCTCCACCGCTCGAGCGGCCTAGCCCACTGCTCGAGCAGCCCAGCCCCGCACGTGTGGCCTAGGGCCCCGTACGTGCGGCCCAAGCCTAGCCACCAGAAATTTCTGCTTCGCTCCTGGCACTCCGAACTCACCCGCTCATCCTCTGAAACAAGCGAAATTTAACACCGAACAGAAAAACACTAGAACTCCAATCTAGGAAACCATCCCGGACATTTCAAATCCAACGAAGGAAAACGGAGAACGAAGCGAAGAGAGAAAGAGAAAGGGAAGGAACCTGGCCATCACACAATTACTAGGGATACCACCACCATTAAGATCATGAAATGATTCCGTTAATCTGATGCTATTTTTCTAAGAAAAATAGTCTTTCTCTCTCTCTCATCAACATAGTAATTCAATTAGTCATACTCCCAAGCCATTTTCCTTCCTATAAAAATACCTTCCTCCCAACAACCCAACAACCCAACAACAAGAATTAGACCATGGTTAGCACCTACAGTTCAAATGGGGTCTAAAATTATAACAGAAAATGGCCTGAGAACCAGGAGCTTTCACTACGAAGACTACAACAATAGAAGGGTGTTCTTGAAAAGCTATCCTCTTCAATGGGGAGGCAAAGATGAAGAAATCAAGAAAGACATTGTTAGAGTCCGCAAAGGAGGCGATGCGAAGAAGCCCATAAAGAAGCTAATAGCATCAATTTTTCACTGGAGAGAAGGAAGGGTTCTGTTCTTGAGGAAATTCAAGCACAAGATCACATTTTACATCATTGCTCGTCTTCCTAATGGCTTTAAATCTCCACATACCTTAATTTCAACTTAAGACCTTTGTTCATCTGCTTCGACTCGTCTTCAACTTATAGTTTTTAACTTGATGTACATCTATAGACTATATTCATGAGCATATACTACTCTCTAATCAAAGCAGAATGAGTATTGATTGAACAACTAAAAGGGTAAGCAAGCTTCTCTGAAGAAAAACAATTTCAAGTAAGGCTCATATCGGATTTGTCATCAATGGTTCAGGGAATTAGGCACATTAGCCCTGAAATATTTTCTAAGAAAGTGGGGGGAAATGCATGACATAATAAAACTAAGTAAACATGCTCACAAAGTACAATTCACATGACTCGAGAGTGTCAACAGATCAAATTTATTTATGATTGCAAGTGTTGCTTCCAAAATGAGGTCTTAAATAATCTAACACAAGCCATTACATGATATCAAGTTTCAAAGCACGAAATAATGCTGTTGGAAAAACATCTTCATTTATAATCATAACCAAACAAAAGTTGTTCTCAACGTACAAGTGACTTCACTTCTATAAATGTTGCCAAGATAACTAATTTGCTTAAGACTACAGCTATTGTACCCAAATAGAATTTATGTAAACAGTGTTTCATCACAAGGGCCATTTGATGACATCAACTTCTAAGGGAGTAACTAGAAGCTCTTGAAGCTTACTTTAAGTTCATGAACATGCTTGTTTACTAGAAAAAGATCACCGACACACGCATGCTGAAGCATCCCACGGCCACTCAACGGCTCACTCACTCACCTGTCTCAGCAAACATGGGGATAAATGTTACTCTGTCAGATTACAACTTATGCCTGTATAGGTAATGAAGTAAATAGAGTGACTGCATCCATGAGTGTCATATTTCCTATCAAGGCATTTATCTACTAAAATATATCTTTCCATCACATGGTGGATTTGCAAAATTCTTCATAGTGTAATAATTGAGTCAAATATGCATAAGATATACTAACAAGACAAATGCTTCTACAATTGTAATTTCCTTTCCATGGGAATGTTGCGCAATGGGCAATTTGTATTTTGTGTACCTTAATCTTATTTGTGTCTTGTCATTTTAGTTGGTATTAGAATTATTTAAACATTAATTTAATTAATTTATTTTTTAACTAATTTCATTTATTTTTCATGTTATTTTGTAGTATCATTTTTGTATGTATCTAGTTTATGTCATGTCAACGAATTGTATTAAAAAAATTTATTTTTAGTTAAAAATATAAAATTAATTTTTTTCTCCACAAGTTTAAATTTTATGAAATTAATCTCTATTATATGAAATTTTTTATAAAAATATTTGATTTCAGCTCAATTTTATTTCTCCAATCTAAAAAACTATCCTACTACTACTTCTATTATTATTATTATTTAACTAAGAGTGTCTATAGTAGTCTTTCCCTATAAAATTTATCACATTTTTTTATTTGAGTTTCTATAGCATGATAAGGTTAAAATTCTTCTCCTATATTACATAGGTTGTAACATACTTTTTAAAATAGTTTCACATATATACATACACACATGAACAAAAACTTAAATAATTTAATTAAATTTATTAAATATTAAAAAAAAATCTTTTGTGAGCCAATGCACTGGTAAATTTCTAGTATCTATTAAAAATCAACTGACATCATTTCAATAAAGAATTGTTTGAATGAAGCCATTAGTATCCATAAAAAGTGGTTTAAATAAATCTATTCAAAGTGAAATTTTACAAAAGGGAATTATAGCCCAGTGAGTTTTTAAAAAAATTACAAACACATAAAAAATGTTTAGAATTTTAATTATTAATATTTATAAAGTTTACAATTGATGTGTACTTTTTTTTATTTTTTTTTTCTAATTTTACACTGAATTATTATTTCCTCGTTTAAAAACCTTTCAAGATTTTTCACCAACAGTTTTTAAAAAAACGCAACACAACACCACTACATTAGTTTTATACAAAAAGCATTTGATTGTAAATCATATTTCTAAAACTCAAGTAGTTCCAAACTTACTTTCCAAACCAATGTTATCTAAAGCTGATTTTCAAGTTTAAAATGGCGTTTTGAAAACTCAACTTTAAAAGTTTTTACAGTAAAATTATTTAAAACACGGCCTTATTAAAAAGTCATGTTTTAAAACACAATTTTAAAGTTGAAGTCGTGTAATCAACCCACACTTCCAAAAAAAAAATTCTTTGTTATTGACAAATACATTTCGAGTTTTTGGTATCCTTGGTGTAGACCAATGAAGTAGAAATTCATCCTTTGTTGCACAAATGCAGTAAGATCATAAATCTCCCCCATTCTTTGTGCAAAATATTGGTAAATCAACATAATGTATCAATCACTTTGATATTTTGCATGAGAAATGGCGAGTTATTTTGTAAAAAAATTCAAAATTCTGACTTTTTACAAATTTGTTGATTCAAAAAGGAAACTTGGAACAAAGACATCAAATAAATAGCTTGGCTTTCCTTCCCACCGTGGTCAACATGGCTTAGACTTTTCTTCATGCATCTCATGTTTCAAAACTCTGGCTATATTTGTTTTCCATTAATGATGTTTATAATGATAACAAGTCTAGCCATAATAGCTCCAGCTCCAGCTCCAGCTGTGGCTAAATCAGTTAGACAGTTACAGAGTAGTTAGGCAGTTACAGAATAACTAGAGTTAATTAGTTGTTATGTGTTAGTTAGCTTGACCTTGAGTTAGGTTGTATAGTTTATAAATACTCTGTATCTCTGTAATTGTAATTCATTCAGTAATATTGAAAAGATTTTGATCTCTGCAAAATATCTTTTATGGTATCAGAGCCATCAGCTCTTACGAGCATTAGTTCTTGAGGATTCATCAATGGCGTCTTCACAGCCGTCTCTGAATCTGTTCGCTTCTGCTGTATCATCTACTTCGTCTGCCATACCTCCAAATCTTGCATTACTCATTACGAATCTGAATGCCTTCGTAACTGTCAAACTTGATGCTACAAACTTCATTATCTGGAAGAATCAAGTTCACAACATACTGAAAGCTACACAGCTTCTCAGTTTTGTTGATGGAACACTTGTATGTCCATCATCCACTGTCATTGATGAACACAATCATGAGATTCCAAATCCAGACTACACAAATTGGATGCTGATTGACTCTCATCTTCTCAGTTGCTTAACAGCAACTCTCTCACCATCTATCTTCACCTCTGTGTTACATTGTTCCACAAGTCATGAAGTCTGGAGTGTGCTTCTCAAATGGTTCACATCTTTGTCCCGGTCACATATTCATCAGTTGAAGAATAAACTTGGTCAAATTGTAAAAAAAGGCAACACAATGGACACCTATTTGACTCAGATCAAGTCCATTGCTGACCAATTGGCTTTGGCTGCATCACTTGTGGATGATGACGATTTGGTTCTCCTGATTCTTAATGGATTGCCTAACGAATATAATGCATTCAAAACAGCAATCAGAACTAGAGTTGAAACCATTTCCATTGGAGAGCTATGTTCTCTATTGAATTCTGAATCAATTCATGTTGAATCTTCATCTAAACAAGTTCATGCTTCAGAACTACCTTTTGCTTATCATGTTTCAAGCACTTCTTCTCGAGGTGGCTTTAGAGGTGGTTCTTACAGAGGTCGAGGAGGAGGAAGAACTGGTGGTAGCAGGTTTTTTAAAGGAAATTCTAGCTCTAGCAATGCTCCTTTTCGAGGTCGAGGCAGATCTTCTACTTCAGGCCAAGGTCACACAGGATTTCAGTCCTCTCCATCACATTCTACTGCACACTCTCCTCATTCTTCTCAACAATCACATTCTGCTGCACACTCTCCTCATTCTTCTCAACCATCACATTCTGCTGCACACTCTCCTCATTCTTCTCAAGTGATTTGCCAGATCTGTGGGAAACCAAATCACTCAGCATTAGAGTGTTGGTACAGATTGGACACATCTTCTTTTCACTCTTCAAGGCCTCAAACTCATCAAGCATATCTTACCAATACAAATCAGTCTGCTTCTGGTTCTCCTGGTGACAGTTCTCCCAACACTGCAAACTGGTTTTTAGATTCAGCAGCAACTAGTCATATCACAAATGACTTGAACAATCTCTCTTCTTATCAACCATATCATGGCCATGACCAGGTCACTATTGGTGATGGAACTGTCTTACCTATTCACCACACTGGTCAAGGTCTTCTTCCTACTCCATCCTTTCCTTTTCATCTTTCAAACATGCTTCATGTACCTTCCATTTCTTCCAACTTAATTTCTGTTCATCAGCTTATTTCTGATAATCATTGCACTATTACTTTTGACAAAGATATGTTCATTATATAGGACAAGAGTACCAAGAAGGTGCTATATAAAGGCTTTCATTCCTAGTCCACTATTAATTCTTCTCATTGGCATTTTAGATTAGGCCATCCTTCTTCAAGGAAACTTCAGCACATTGTTACACATCATTTGTTACCTTCTTCATCTGTAAATGTTTCACCTGTTCTTGATAATAAAATGTGCTCACATTGTTGTGTTTCCAAAAGTCATAGACTCCCTTTTAGCTTGTCTAATTCTACAGTTAATAAACCATTGGCTCTTATTCATTCTGATGTCTGGGGGCCATTTACTTCATCTGTTTCTTCCTACAAATATTATGTGTTGTTTATTGATGACTATAGCAAATTCACATGGTTGTTTCCTCTCCATTATAAAAGTGAGGTTTTTCATAAGTTTTTGGAATTTAAAGCATTTGTTGAAATACAATTCTCTACTCAGTTACAAGTGTTACGCAGTGACAATGGGGGTGAATATCTTAGCACTAAGTTTCATGATTTCTTAAAGAGTCATGGCATCCAACATCAGTTAAGTTGTCCTCATACACCTGCTCAAAATGGAGTTGCAAAGAGGAAACATAGACATCTCATAGAGACCACCATTGCTCTTATGCACCACTCTTCATTGCCTCGTTCTTATTGGTTTGATGCCCTTGCCACATCTGTTTTTCTCATTAATAGACTTCCTACTGCTAAGATCAATTTTCTAACTCCTTTTGAAATGTTGTATCATCATCCTCCTGATTATACATTACTCAGAACTTTTGGTTGCAGGTGCTATCCATGGCTTAAACCTTGTGTTTCACATAAACTTCAACCTAGGTCTGTACCTTGTGTATTTCTTGGTTACATTCCATCGACCAAGGGCTATAGATGTCTTGATCCTACTACTGGCCAAATTCATGTTTCCAGACATGTTATTTTTGATGAAGATGTCTTTCCTTTTGCCTCTTCTCCATCAGTTCAGTCTGCCTCTCCTTCTTTGTCCCAACTGAGCTCCTTTTTCTGGTCTGAACAATCTTTATCTGTGCCTTCCCCTGCAGTTATTCCTGCTCCAGCTCAGTCCCAAATTTCCCCACAGTCACATATTCCAATTTCTGTTTCAGCTCAGTCACCACAAATGTCACCACAGTCCCATGTTCCCTCACAATCACATATTCTAGCTCAGTCACCACAAATGTCACCACAGTCCCATATTCCATCACAGTCACACATTCCCATTATTTTTGGTCAATTTGATTCTGTTCCAGCTGCTGTTGCTCCTCTTGGCAGTTTGCCTTCTGTTTCAGCTTCCTCTGCTGGATTGTCTTAACCTGCTGCTGCTAATTTACCTCAATCTGCTACTGCTCTCTCTCAGTCTGCTTGTTTGCCTCCTCCTTCTTCTATCTCCAAGCCTCCTTCTGAGGCTCAAATTCCCATTTCTTCCTTGTCTGTTCTCTTACCTTCTATTCCTTCCTCTCATTCTATACACTCTATTTCTCCTCCTAACATTCATCCCATGATCACTAGGTCTAAATCTTTGCATCAATGTTTTCTCACTTCTTCTGATCCTACTAAGCCTCAGTCCTATCAAGAGGCCTCTCAATCCAGTGCTTGGACTGCTGCCATGAAGGAGGAATACACTGCCTTGATCAAACAAGGTACTTGGACTTTGGTCCATCTTTCTCCAACCAAAAGGGCTATTGGTTGCAAGTGGGTATTTCGCCTTAAAAAAAATTCTGATGGTACTATTGCTCGGCATAAAGCCCGATTGGTTGCAAAAGGGTTTCTCCAAACTGAGGGCATTGATTACTTTGAAACCTTTAGTCCCGTAGCAAAACAACCTACTATCCGCATTCTCCTCTGTTTGGCTCTTCATTTTCAGTGGTCCATCAAACAGCTGGACATTTCTAATGCATTCCTTCATGGTATTTTAGAGGAGGAGGTGTACATGCATCAACCTATTGGTTTTGTTGATCAAAATAATCCTACCTTAGTTTGCAAACTCAATAAAGCCTTGTATGGCCTCAAGCAAGCGCCTAGGGCCTGGTTCTCTACTTTTTCCTCTTTTCTTCTTACTCATGGTTTTAAGGCCAGTCATTGTGACTCTTCTCTGTTTGTTAAAAAGACTTCTCACTCTATCACTGTCCTTTTAATCTATGTTGATGACATTTTACTTACAGGCAGTGATTCTTCCTATATTTCTACTCTCATTACTCAGATGCATTCTACCTTTTCTATGAAGGAATTGGGGCTGCTCAATTATTTTCTGGGAATCTCTGTTACCACTTCTTCTTCAGGGTATTTTTTGTCCCAAAGCAAGTATGCTACTGGAATTTTGGTTAAAGCTGGGATGACAAATTGTAAATCTTCTCCTTCCCCTTTGCCTCTCAAATCTTCTACTGATTTAGCTTCAGTTGATTTACCCTTTTCTCAGCCTTCTCTCTATCGTAGTCTTGTTGGTGCCTTACAATATCTTACTATTACGTGTCCTGATTTAACCTTTGCTGTTAATCATGCATGCCAATTTCTTCAAACTCCTCTTACCAGCCATTTTGCTTTGGTTAAAAGAATTCTCCGATATTTGAAAGGCACTCTTCATCAAGGTCTCTAATTTACTTCTGGTCCTCTTACCTTGCATGCCTTTCCGGACTCAGATTGGGCCGGCTGTTCCTTTGACCGCAAATCCACCACTGGTTATTATGTGTTCTTGGGTCCTAATTTGATTTCTTGGTCAGCCAAGAAGCAACCTACCGTGTCTAGATCTTCCACAGAAGCTGAGTATAGAGCCCTTGCTCAAACTGCTACTGAATTAAGCTGGCTGGGCATGCTGTTGTCTGATCTTCATGTTGCAGTTCCAGCTCCCATTCTTTGGTGTGATAATCTGTCGGCAATTTCTTTATCCAGCAATCCTGTGTTTCATGCTAGATCTAAACATATTGAAGTTGATTATCATTATGTTCGAGAAAGAGTTGCAGCCAAGAAGCTTCTTATTCAGCATGTTTCGTCTATGGATCGGCTTGTTGATTTGTTCACCAAGCCACTGCCCTCTCCTCGGTTTTTGTATCTTCAGAACAAGCTTCTAAGCTCTTTCATCCCTCTCAGCTTGAGGGGGCCTGATAACAAGTCTAGCCATAATAGCTCCAACTCCAGCTCCAGCTGTGGCTAAATCAGTTAGACAGTTACAGAGTAGTTAGGCAGTTACAGAATAACTAGAGTTAATTAGTTGTTATGTGTTAGTTAGCTTGACCTTGAGTTAGGTTGTATAGTTTATAAATACTCTGTATCTCTGTAATTGTAATTCATTCAGTAATATTGAAAAGATTTTGATCTCTGCAAAATATCTTTTATATAATAGCAACAGTTTTATTTTATTGCTATTAATGATAAGAACAATTAATAAACTTATCCTAGCCAAAAGCCAAGAAAATAGACATATAGTTTAGATTAAAATAAATTAAAATTTTAGAACTTAAATTGACAAAATTAAAAATGTAAGATTTATTTCATTATAAGGGTCAAACCTTGGTAATTGTTGATGTAGCACTAGCACTAGTGTTGTTTGCTGTAGCAGTTGATTGTACTTTCTTTCATTCCCTCTGATATAATAAAATTAGTGTGAGCCGAGGATATAGGCAATCTCGCCGAACCACGTAAATCTCTGTGTTGTTTCTTACGTAAGATTGTTTTTGTTTTCCTCTTACTATTGTCTGTATGTTTAGTTATTCCATAACAAAAAATAAACGATAACACATAAAACAAAACAAAAAATTGTTTTCATCACTAAATATTTATGAATGAAAAAAAAAAAGAAAAAGAAAAGAAAGAAAGAAAAATAAGTGATTTTTATCAACTACTCATGTAATTAGGATTCACATTCGATCATTGGAACAAAACAAACCTCTTACAGCTCTAGTGAGTGGAAACTGAGGAGCATATTCCATAAAATCATTTTCATGAGGTAGAACAAATAAAAATACAATGGTCTAACAGATATATTCATATGGTATATTCCTTTCTACGAAGATGAAGTAGTAACAAAGAAACAATTAATCATCCAAAAAGTTAAATATTGTGAAGCATGCAAGAGTATGGGAATACAATTTGACAAGGGATAATAGAACAATTATAACAGCATGAAAATATTATTCTCTCATTATTTGTTAAATATAGTGGGTCCCAAACATGTGCATAATTTACATGAATACACATAGGAAGTAAAACAATGCTCAATTCGATTAAAACTTATTTGAGATCAATTTCACAAGATAAACAAGTCAAGTTTTAACACATTTTGAAACTTGCTAAATTTTAAAGTCAAATTTCAACAACTTACTACTCAATCCAACTCATTTGCAGTTAACTGACAATTACTAGGGATACCACCACCATTAAGATCATGAAATGATTCCCTTAATCTTATGCTATTTTTCTAAGAAAAATAGTCTTTGTTGCTCTCTTATCAACATAGTAATTAAATTATTCATACCCTCATGCCATTTTTCTTCCTATAAAAATACCTTCCTCCCAACAACAAGAATCAGACCATTGTTAGCACCTACAGTTCAAATGTGGTCTACAATTATAGCAGAAATGGCCTAAGAACTAGGAGCTTTTGCTACGAAGACTACAACCATAGAAGGGTGTTCTTGAGAAGCTATCCTCTTTAATGGGGAGGCAAAGATAAAGAAATCAAGAACAACATTGATAGAGTCCTCAAGGGAGGCGATGTAAAGAAACCCATAAAGAAGCTAATTGCATCAATTTTCCACTGGAGAGAAGGAAGGGTTCTGGTCTTGAGGAGATTCAAGCACAAGATCACATTTTACATCATTGCCCATCTTCCTGATGGCTTTAAACCTCCATCTGCCTTAATTTCAACTTAAGACCTTTGTTCATCTGCTTCGAGTTGTCTTCAACTTACAATTTTTGACTTGATGTACATCTATAGACTATATTCATGAATAGTTATATTTATCTACCAAATATGTGAAAGCAATTGAAAGGCCTACATCATTGGAACATGCCATCTGATGATCAGAGAAGGCACAAGGATCAGCTCTCTCCTAATCCAAAAAGAATGCCACTTCCTTTTTAAAAGCTGGTCCAAAATGAATGACACATTAGGAGCATACCACTGCTATAGTCCTCTCAAATTTTAGACCACTGTCACAACCAAAAGGAAAAGTTGGAAAAGAAATAAATAGAATATCAACACGCCAAGTTCACAAATCTATAATTTACAACCTGATCTTTCTTTCTGCTTCAAGAAAATGACTTCGGGTTGAACAATTAGGCGTTTGTTCTCATACGTTGACTATTCCCTTCGAGCGCAATATATCAAGCTTAATTGTAAAATCTTATTTTTGATAATAAAATAACTTACAAAGAAAAGTCCAAGTGGTACACACTAGAAACAGGGAACCGCTAGTTCAGTGGTTAAAACTAGGCTTACAAACCTTGAGGTTGAGGGCTTGACCCTAAGGGCAATCACCAATCACTTTGTACAAATTATGCGAAAAGTTAGGTTTGTACACAAACTACTCCCCCCAAAACCCATGAAATGGATACTAAACTGGATATATATATGTGTGTGTGTGTGTGTGCACGTTGAAGAACCCACAAGTAATTGTTCAATGTTTATCATTTAAAAGATGCCATTATCATACTCCCCCTTTCTCTCTTGTATTTTATTTTATTTTTTTTCTTCTCTCTCTATGTAATAGCAGTGGCAACAAACGCAATCTGTTTGGTGGCTGCAAACGCAATCTGTTTAGAATTTCTCATTTAAATTTTTGGGTGGCTCGATGAATGAAAAAAATAAACGATTTAACATAATAGCCTGCTTCAGTACCCATTTGACATTACTTTTTTAGTAACGTTTATTTTAATTATAACAGCTTTACAAAAGCTATATAAAATTATGTAAATTTAAAACTTCAATGACATTTTGTGAGTAGTGCTATGAAAAACATTAAAAGAAAATCCCTAATATTTCTCGTTTCCTACCTTATCGGCACCCACTTTCTAAGGCAGTTTCCAGTTCTACAAGAAACCCTCCTAAAATTTCTCTTTTGTTCTACGAGTATTCTGGAGTCAATCGCAAAGGTAATTATCTATCTATACATACTTCATCTTTTTTTCCCCTTCTGTGAGTTATTTTATGTACAGTACAACATATGTGTGTGTGTTAAAGATTATAACTGGTTAAAAAAATAAAAAAAAAGTTTGATAAATTAAGATGATTTAAGTTTTATTTTTGTGAAAAATCTCTTTGTTTTTCTTACATTTTGGACAGTTGCTGTTTTGAGTGTGTTTGCATCTCCATGTTTGTTGTACATCCATTTTCAGAAACCAAAAACAACAAAAAATATTTCAATAGAGTTTTACTCTCTTGTATTCTCCTCTGTTTTCTAACTTTTCTTGGAAACCAAAAGGAGGGAGGGTCAAGTGGATACTAATGCCCGTTTGTTTGTTTTAGTTCCAAGTAGAGTTCAATTATGTCAGTGGAGTTACAAGTTTGATTTTAATATGCATAAATATGACTTCTTCATTTTTTAATTAATTTCAAGACTATATGGTTTGCTATTACCGCAGAGCAGAGGTGCAAGGAGTTATTTATGGAAGGATTGGATGAACAGAAAACCCGATGAAATACCTAAATACTCTACTACTTAAAATTATTTGGAAGGTGGAATTTGGGCAACGGTGACAGATAGTGCCTTTGGTGCTTATACACCATGTGGCATTGACTCTGTTGTGGTTTGTATATCTCATTTGGTTCTTCTGGGCCTGTGCTTCTACTGAATTTGGCTAATTAGAAATGATCTTAAACTCCAGAGGTACCAACTCAGATCAAAATACTACAATTATGTGTTGGGTCTATTGGCTGGTTATTATACTGCTGAGCCTTTGTTTAGACTGGTTATGGGCATTTAATTGTTTAATTTGGATGGACAGACAGCTCTTGCTCCCTTTCAGGTTTGTTGTTTACTATCATGCAGTGTCTATTTACAATTTTCTTTCGATTCCAGCATTCCGTTATGAATAATATGCGATCTGGATTTTACAGTTTTCTTTTCTTTTCTTTTAAATGCATATAACTTGTTAAATGTGTAATCTTGGGTAACTGTGCTCTTTACTCCTATGTGTTTCAACATGCAAACTTATGAGGAATCCATAAAATGTGCAGGTATATATACACACATAATCAAAAACTTAAATAAACCAACGGGTTTAATCTGAGTGGCCAGAACTCTTGAAGCTCACCAAGATGTCAGTAATTTGAATGAATAAAGTTATACACACTAATTGGTATATACCAATTAGTGTAGTAACAAGAGATGTGGCATAATCTTAGAAGCTTTGAGTCTTTATAGTTTGTACAATGGGTAGGGTCCGTAAGTTTAAAGTGGCAATATTATAACATATGTTGGTATACTAATTGGTACATATAACACCACTAAATTCAAATCTCCCCACCTACGTGTGGGTCTTATTTCCCGTGTATCAATTGAGGTTTTCTCTCCCACTTTGAAAATTTCTTTGTGAAAGTGTATGATGTATTTAATTTTCATTACTATTTTTTGTAAAAGTTTGTATTACATTTAATTTTCATTATTATGAATGTAATTCATTAGATTTCATTATAATATCTTATAGGAATCAAATCTATAAATAAATAAATAAATAAAACCCTTAAATAATTTAATTAAAATTTATTATATAGCGATCCTGGTTTTGCCCCAACCTTCATTGTGTTCTGGACTTGGGTTCCATGATTGAATATTGTATCTATGTCTTGTTTTTCCCTTTTGACCCTTCGTATTTGAGTTTTAGAACTTGTTGGGCGAGTTTGGAGCAAGTTAGTTGTTAGTTGGGTTAGATTGTTATTGCCCAGATTTTGGCCTCTTCGCTCGAGCGAGGCATCTTGCTCTCGAGCAAGCTTTTTGTAATTTGCTCCTTCGCTCGAGCGAGGTTTCTTGCGCTTGAGCAAAAATTAGGAGTTCTCAGGTTTCCTTCCAGACGCAGCTTTTCTAGGAATGATGAAGTTCTCCGCTCGAGCGAGGTTTTTTGCGCTCGAGCGAGCTTTGTGTTGTTTGTTCCTTCGCTCGAGCGAGGCTTCTTGCACTCGAACGTGCGTGTGCGTCTGTGGCAGACTTGAAGCTTTGCATTCTGCGCTCGAGCGACGCTTCTTGCACTCGAGCAAGGTCACTTGTTGTGTCTGGTCGCTCGAGCGACAAATTCTTCGCTCAAGCGAAGACCACGTATATCAGTTCGCAGCAGAGGATTTTTGTATCACTTTTTGTATCTCCTTTCACTCCAAACCCTAATTCGGCAGCCTCTCTCTCTAAAACTCTCTCTCTCTCTCTACAAATACTCCTTGATCTAAGCATCTCTCTACCCTACTCCCTTTGTTAAAAAGGTAGAGCACCTTGAGGGCTCCGTGTTGAACTGAATAGATCGTGGTTTCGGCTTGTTTGAAGTGTCTCCATATTCTACTTTGGTCTCCTAACGTTGAGGTAGGGATATTCTACATTTTGTTATGAATTTTAACCTAATTATTTGTTGTTATGAATATATGGTGAGATTTGGGATCTTTGGAGGAAATCTAGGGTTTAGATTCAAATTCATAAAGAGGGGTTTTTATGTGTTGTTGCATATTTGATCATGGGGTTGGGTTATGAGGTTGTTTGGTGTTAAAATGGTGGAATCTAGCTATTTGGTAGAATTTCAGAAAAAGAGGGGGGGGGGGAGGGGGAGGGAATTGCCCTAATTTGAGTTAAATAAATTATTTTGTATAAATGATGGGATTGATATGGGAAATATGAAATTTGGAGGATGTATGAATAAATGGTGTGGTTGGATTTGTTAAGTCACTCACCTATGAGAATTTGATAAATTATCTATTTAGAAGATTGTATATTTGTTTAGAAATATCTGTTTTAGGCTATCGGTGAAGGATAGCCATAATTGTTGTAAAAATTACATGTGGATTAGGTGAATTGAAACCTATCTGTTAATTTACCTCATTGAATATGATGGTATGATTGAGATATTGAAAGTGTGTTGTGGATAGTCATTGTATATGATAATGCTTTTAAATACATTGTATATGTATCATTGTTTGGGAGGAGATAGGGGACACTACAAGAAAAGTGGGTTTAAAAGATGGAACTTTTTGCGACGGCACATTTGCCGTCGCAAAAAATGTGACTTTTTGAGACGGCACATGTTGTCGTCACGAAAAATGTGACTTTTTGCGACGGCCCAACTTGCTGTCGCAAAAAATAGAGTATTTGCGACGGCAGAAATTGCTGTCACAAAAAAAATAGAGTATTTTTGTGACGGCACCAGCTGCAGTTGCACAAAAAAAAAAAAAAAAAGAGTTTTTTGCGACTGTAATAGGTATTGTTGCAAAAAAAAAAGTAAAAATATATAAATATATATTGTGGCTTTGAGACGGCTTCATATATATATAGTCACAAAATGGTTTAAATAAATGCAATGGTATTTTTCTGTCACCAAAAAAAAAAATTTTAAATGACGTCGTCTTATTATTTTGATATAACATTTCTCTTTTCATCCATTTTTTCATCTTCCTGTCTCTGTGTCTGTGTCTCTCTTCTCTTTCTCTCTCTCACTCATCACTCTTCTCTGTCTGACTGTCTCTCTTTCTCTCTATGTCTCTCACCCATCTCTTTTCTCTTTATCTCTCTTATCTCTCTGTCTCTCTTCTCTTTATCTATCTCAGTCTCTCGCTCATCTCTCTCTGTCTCTCTCTCGTTTATCTCTTTTCGCTCTTTTTTTTCTCTCTCTCTCTGTCTATCTCTCACTCATCTTTTGTTTCTCTCTTTTTTTGTCTCTTTCTCTATCTTTCTCCCGTTTATCTCTTTTCTCTCTCTGTCTCTTTTTTTTTCTATGTCTCTCTCTCGTTAATCTCTTTTCACTTTCTTTCTCTCTCTTTTCGTTTATCTCTTGTTCATCTCTTGTTTCTCTCTCTTTTTTTGTCTGTCTCTCTCTCTATCTCTTTCTCTCTTTGTCTCTCTGTATCTCTTTCTCTCTTTGTCTCTCTCTATCTCTTTCTCTCACCGTCTCTCTCTCTCTCTCTCTCACTTATCACTCTTCTCTCTCTCTGTCTGCCTGTCTGTTTGTTTATCTGTCTCTCTCTCTCTCTCTCTCTTTCCCTCACTGTGTTCGCCTTACTCACTCTCTCCCTCATCTCTTCTTTATTTATTGAGCTCCCTTTCGATTTATCGATCCACTACAAGAAAATACACTTTTAGCGACCACTTTGTCTCTTTCTCGCTCATCACTCTATCTCTTTCTCTGTCTCTCTATCTCTTTTCTATATCCGTCTCTCATTCATCTCTCTCTCTCACCACCCATCTTCTCTACCACATTTACCACTACTGCAAATGCCATTCAACTACCACCACTCTTCTCTTTCTCTCTTTCACTCATCACTCTTCTTTCTTTGTCTGTTTGTCTATCTATCTGTTTGTGTGTCTTTCGTTCATCTTTCTTCTCTCTATCTCTCTCATTTGTCTTCTCTCTCTGTCTCTCTCACTCATCTCTCTTCTCTCATCTCTTTTCTCTCTCTGTCTCTCTCGCTCATCTCTCTTCTCTCTCTATTTTTCTATTCTCTCTCTCGTTCATCTCTTTTCGCTCTCCTTCTCTCTCTTTTTGTATCACTCATCTCTTGTTTCTCTCTCTTTTTTTGACTCTCTCTCTCTCTTTCTTTCTTTGTCTGTCTGTCTGTCTGTCTGTCTCTCTCTCTCTCTCATCACTCTTCTCCTGTACCACATTTACCACTACTGCAAATGCCATTCCACTACCACCACTACTACCATTGTTGCCACTCCACCTTTACGACTATCATTACTACTACTATCGCCACCACTCCACTACCACCACTACGACTACCATTACCTTGCCTCCACCACCGCTACTGTATTTCCTTTACCATTACTACAACTTCACCACTAATCTCCTTTGCCACCACTAACACCACCACTATCACCTCTTATCCACCACCTTTACCACTACTGATGCTCCCTATTCTCTACCACAAAAAAAATTAGTTTTTGATTTTTAGTAACAAAAAAAAAGGGGTCACAGAAAAATATTTTTCATTGACTACAAAAAAATAACTTTATTTTTATAGAAAATATTTTTCATTAAAATATTATCCTTACTTCTACCAAATAAAAAATAATAATAATAATTTTTTATTCATTAAAATAAAAATAAAATAAATAAATTCTCAACCTTAGTAACAAAAAGAAACTGAAAAATCAAAAAAAAAAAATCATTAAC